>JAUYWH010000018.1:24639606-24716945 GCA_034779795.1 Ctenopoma multispine
CAGCATCATATTAGTCTGCATTTCTTGGATCGGTTGTTGGCCGATGTGAGGCTGTCAGTACGTAGGCTCGTTCGAGATGAACTGCACCTCTCCTGGAAACGAGATGAGAGCAGGCGGCAGAGTCAATAGGAATCCAGGTATTTGATTATTGATCTGTCACATATTTAGACTGTCAGGGCGGAAACATCTGTGCAGATGTTATTTCAGTGATCTTAACAGTTAGTTTAAGACTTTTCT
The DNA here is from genome assembly GCA_034779795.1 of Ctenopoma multispine. NCBI lineage: Eukaryota > Metazoa > Chordata > Actinopteri > Anabantiformes > Anabantidae > Ctenopoma > Ctenopoma multispine. The sequence goes on from JAUYWH010000018.1 coordinate 24,639,844, forward strand.
TATAAGTCACACCATTTGTTCTGTAAAAGGATCGACCTTCACAGTAAAACTCAAACCAGTGAATTTAAATATGTGCTGTGGATCCAACACCTGAACCAATCAGATCAGATCAGGTGAGAGCAGACATTTCCCGTCACGCTCTGAGGTTTTGCAGTCGGTGGAGAGCAGCCGCAGCACCGTGCTCCAAAAGCTGGGTTTCAGTTTCAATTAGACAATCGTGTAAGCTCTCCATTAAAGCAAACTAAAACTGTTTTGACTGAGTCTTTGATAGATAAATCATCTAAACTAAGAATACAGGAATACAATATTTGAGTTTGAATGAAGCACTGAACAGTGCTGTGTGTCCTTCGATAAGGTGGAAAGTTTACTTTACAGGTAAACTGATGAGCAAGGATAATTACGTTAAAGTGTAATCAGGGAAAACCCTGATGCAACATGAAACGAGACACAGCACTCAGAAACCACCAGCCAAACCCTTTTAACTCTTTTTCAAGAAGGGGTAATTTCACATCCACAGGGTGGATCCAGCAAAGCAACAAACCAAACTAATCGAGCAAACTTCTCACCTAAACTCCTAACTTGAAAACACAAAATAAGTTAAAAGGGAAACAAACAACTACTACTATCTAACCCCACTCCTACAAAGACCTCAGAGTCTCAGTGTAAAGATGACACTACGTCCAACGTGCTGACTGACAATGCCGCTCAGAGCTGGTAGTGAAAAGGAGAACCCACAAAAACAGGGAGGAGCTTATCTTTTAAACTTGTGGCTGGAAGCAGCATTAACCAATCAAAAACACCCCACCTGTGGCCCATTTCACATATCCACAGACATTCACAGAGAGAGAGAGACACTCACAGACACACACACACTGGGTTAAAAGTACAACATATTACAAATGGACAGTTGTATATCAGCCCTGTTTTATTTATCCAGTCAGACAGACACTGACTTATGGCAGCACTGTGTGGTCACTCAGCCAGAATAAGCATTTCTCACTCTCGCTGATAGATCTTTACTGTCCATCAATAATCACTGAAGATGTTTGCAATTCTATTTCAAGAAAACATTTTAAGGCACATACACAAACACGCACAAAAACTTTCACTTCACTTAGTAAGAGAAAACAGAAGATCCAGAGATTTTCTTTCTGTGACCCAGATTCTCTTTACCTACCACCACTTTCAGGTTGTAATCCCACGCTGGCCTTATCCCTATCCTTTCACTGCTCTCTTGTTTCAGTGTGCCCCTCTTGGCCATCACTCTCTCTCCCTTTCTCTTTATCTCTCTCTCTGTCTCTCTCCGTCTGACCTTAAAGAGAAGAAGTCATGAGGGAGGAGCCCGTCTGAAAGTTCAGCCAAATGTTAGCAAGAGAAGAAGGGATGTTCGTGAAGAGGAGCACTCACTCTCTCACTCTTTGTCAAACACCTCCCCCTCCTCTTCAGTTTGCCATATCTCCGCTCCCAGCCAGCCGTAAGATTTCTGTCTAGCTCCTTGAGACTGGCAGCCAATAATGGTGAGGTAGTCTGATACCATCTGCTGCCAGAGGGAGTGGAGGCAGCAGAGAGGTTGTCTGGCAAACCCAAACACCTGTATGCTGTCATTCATATGATTGTTATCCCTCACCCCTCTATCCCTCTTCTCTCTGCCTCCCTCTCCATCACTCACCCCCTCTGATCTTTCTGCCTGTCTGTCAGAGGGGACCTGCCAAGACTACTGCACCCTGGAGAAGTGTGTGCATGGCCTGTGTGTATGTGTATATCTAGGTACAGTATGTATGCCTGCTCTATTTTGATGAAGCAAAGAGTAAGGTGATTTATAAGATGAGAGGGAAAAAAAGGGGCTGCCTCTTCAAAAGTTTGGCAAGGTTTGAAAGAAACAGAGCCACCGGTCTGGAGAGAGCATGTCACCATAGCCCGTGTGACTTCTCCCCACCTCGTGCTCCTCCTCGTCTTTCTCTCCCTTTTGTCTTCTCATAACGTCAAAGGGAAGAGGATTTAGAGGGAGGGGAAAGAAATGTGATTGAGAAGGAGAAAATGATGAAAATCTAGGAGGATAGTGGGGGAGGAAAAGGTTGTGGTTACTGGAATAGTTGTGCTGTTGCCAAAAAGTCTGTGTTGCCTGTTACCTACACCTCCAAGATTCACATTAGTGTGTGAATTGTTGGGTGACAACACTTGTATATCCAGAATGTCAAGTTTTCCACAAGCATCAGTACACGAGACCGGCATGACAGCGCTGTAGACAAGCTGCTGTTCCACTGGCTTCTAAATGCAATCTCTCATTAACGCTCAGTTTTGGAGATGTGAAATGCTCCACCGCCCTTGGTACCAGAGCTTAATACTTGTTTTTTTCTAAATGTAACCTTTTCCTTTTATCCAAAGCCATCGGTCATTTGCATAAAACAAAACAATCATATAACTACAGCTCCTGTACATTATACATCATCATCATCATCATTTTTCCCTTAGGGCCATGACAAACCAAACTGATGCTCGACCATCGGGCAATGTCAGGCTGTCGTGAGCGAACGTCAGGCTGGTTCTCGAGGTGTGTTCTGCACCGTTGGCACCAGTCACAACCCACGTCGAATGGTCGATCTCATTGGCTGTTTAGCGTAACGAATCACTGCTCAAGGGGAGAGAGCAAGCAATGTAGCCAAGACTGCACACGGGGAAGGTGCTTCTCATTTTTCATATTCATCTTATCTCAACTTTCCTATACAAGGATATTTTCACAATGACGTGGTCATCTGGAATGAAAGAACTGAAACTGCCTGTGTGAGTAAAAGTGAGAACGTGGTAAGCGAAAACTGCTAACAGGTTGGGTCAGCGGTCCAGGGTCTTAGTTTTAGAATAACAAATAGAGACAACAAACCTTTAGGTTTAGGGAAAGGTCTTTAAATAAGTACAGAATTTGAAACAAGTCGAATGAGGTGGACCATGGTGGCAAATGACCTGTGTGATTTATGTGTGAAGACAGCCTCAAATTGAAAACTGAATAAGATGAAACAAACTAACAAAAAGGCAGTATGTATATCCCTAAATGATTCCTATGTTTGATGATTAAGACCACCTGTAGCCCCAGGCAACTTCCTCCATATCTATCATCCAAACAATGACATAACTTGATCACAGACACTACAAAGCATCTGGCTTTGACGGCAAAGATCAAAACAAACAGCCGAAAACAAGAGCCGTTGTTGGTGCTTGACAGCAAGCACAACAGCACTGCTCGGGGATTTAGGTTCAGTGGCAGGGTGGAAAAATCTTTGGGACATGTGCTTGGGGTGTTGGATGTTGTTCGACACCAGTCAGTGCTGTTTGCGGAGTCAGAGTGGGCGGTTAGAGTCATAGATATTAGACAGGCAAGTGTTATATCTGTGGGGGGATTGAGATCTGACAAGTGGAGCAGGGTTGTCAACAGTTTTTGTCCTTTCAGAGCAGATGAATAGAGCTGGTGATCTAAAGCGTGTTTAAATTTGGCAGTGAAGAATGAAAAGCTGTAGTCCAGAGGAGCCATCTTCTACCAGCGTCCCTTTTGTCATCTTTTATGAGCTTCGTCATCTTCACACAGAAAAGTGGATTCCTGGCATATGAGATAAATAGATCACTTAAACAAAATTTAGAATGAGGGTTGACACATTTAGAGATTTACACAGTCAAAGAGAAAAACTGTGTTTCAGGGTTTTTGTGGTTAAGACAAGTATTGTATATGGAACTGAATTCTGATTTGTTAAGAATATACTGTCATTTCACTGTCACGGTGCAGAATCTTTTACTCTTATTTTATTGTTTTTCTTTTGTAAGCACAGTCAACAATCACATGTTATTTTTGCATGCTTCATGCCTGTCTTACACATCTGATGCATACTTCTCTTCCTGATTTCCAACACAATAAGTGTAGAAAGGTTTGCGGATCTCGGTATGGTCGGAACCGTTGATGACTTTCTGCTGGGGTGGAAATTTGCAAACAGTAGTTTCCAACGTTATACAGGAACTACAGCAACATACAGAAGGCCTAAAACAACCCTGTCCACTAAAAATGTTAAATGTCTCTATAACAATTAAACAAATAAGAATTCACAAATAATAATGCAAATATGTCAGAACTGAATATGTCAATGAAATGTTACCAGATACTGTAAAGTTCCATTCTTCCACTGCAACATCAAGTGTGTGTACTGTAGCAATATTAAAGTTGTTTATACTCACGGCACTTAGTTAAAGTCAGATAAAGGTTGTAATCTGGAATAATAATCTGGAGTTCCCTAACTCCTGTTGCCTAAACCTGTCCTTCATGTGACAGTTGTGTGCTTCATACTCCCACCATCCATTCCAACCACAACCTTTCATCCTGATTTCATTTTCAGAATATAATGCTGCTTTAGCTGCATAGGAATGTACATTTTTCTCTTGGGTCCTCTACCAGAGATCCTAGATCCTAATCAATGTCTCGCTCACTCCTGAAGACATCATACAGCTTGATGTCATCCATTTAGAGAAGGTGGCTGATGTTTGCAGTGTGTGTTGGCCTACATGTGACTCCATGTAGTTCCTCATTAAAAGCTGCATTTCACTTCACAACGTCCAGGGTCTGAGATTTCTTCACATTATTTTTATATTGTCTTCTGTTTTAGTTTTTCTTTGCCATGGACCTATGTACATCTCACTGTAAATTTAGAATGGCTCTGCAGCATGTACAGGTAACATGTGGCTCACTTTAGGATGATGTTTCATTGTAGTACCTGAAACCTCATACATTATATAAATCATCATCATCCTTGGACTGTTAAACGTAAAAATGCAGATGGTGCACTTTTAGTGAGTTTCTCTTGTCTAATTTCCCAACTGACCACTGTGGTAAAAATATGCACCATCTGTATATTCAAATATAGTGGCAAAAGCTGAAGTCAAATGAAAAAATGTCACCCACTTAGAACAGCATGGACTATACTGCACATGAAAAAATCAAATCAATTAATTTTTAGGTATGTTTAAATTAATTCCACAGCTCTTGCAGGTTACATTAAAACTAAAACGAAGCAGAAGAAAGTGGGGCAGTGAGAAAGGATATGGTAACTGTTAGTGCAGTAGATATGTGTCTTCCAGGTTCTGCTGCCATCCACAGCTTGTCGAGTAGATTTATGCGAAAGGCATGTTAACACTGAAAAGGCAAGAATCCACTTCTGGACTAACACACACACACACACACCTACATCCACACACAAAACCCCAAAATGGGCCTCTGTGCCTCCCATCTCAGGAAACCGTGGCTTAACTTGTGAGAGGAGTTACTTATTGAGACTCTTTCTATCTCTGTTTCTCTCTAACACACACACACTCTCTAAAAAAACAGGCACACACACACAGAGAGACAAATGGAAGAAGAAAATGTGGCTGCAACTCTTAAAAGTCAACCATTTTCAAAATAAAAGGATGTTGACTTGAAACCAGCACGTCGAATGCAGCCACCGCTGAGAACACCGAAATCCTGGAGTGTAAATGAAGAAGATGAATGGCACACAGCGCTGTCACTGTCATGGTAACCTTCCCACAATCCTCCCGCCCCCTTCTTCCACACAGTGTGTTTTATTACAATCAGTACCCATGTCTGCTTGCACTGGGGAAAATGTGTAAGAAATAATGATCTGGATGGTCTAGGGGGTCTGGATTGAAGTGTTCCTGTAAGAATTCTAGTGGCGTAAGCAATTTATTTCTTAACACATAGTTCATATTGTTTAAGACACCCCATATATCTGCCAAGTGTGATGCGAAATATGGCTTTAATACAGCATTGCGCACACTAGGGGACAAGGAAATATTTCTAAACCCACCACCACCCAGTCCCCCATCAGCCATCCAAAAGTCAAAGGAAACAGAGCTTTAACGGGAAAAAGCTTTCAAAATGACCACATGTGTTGGTTTATTCTCCTGGTAAACTGAACAAAAAGGTCTACTAATACAAATGTGATTACTGTGTGAAGCTATATAGATGTCAGAACAAATAGAAATAGTAGTCGAACACATCACTGGTTTATAAGTTGTATTTGTGAATAAATGTGGAAGGGCCACATTCCACATATTCCCAAGCAGGCAACACGAACAATACCCTCTGTCACAATTCATCATCTGTTGCATGTGAAAGTCATCTACTATTTCCTGCTCACCAGGAAGTGGAAGTCTAATCAGGTCAAACTCTACAAATGATTGCAAAGCTAAAGTGAGCCACACATGGAAAAAACATTAGTGATGTAAACAAGTAATCCCAGGTGTTTGAATGCGTTTGTCTACGTCATGCCTTAACATTTAATTCATGTCCGTACATACAGTCAAATTATCCATATATTGCAGTTGTAGATCCTGTTTATTTGTATAATCTCAAAAGGACTTGATGTGGCTAATAGAGCTGCTCTGGGGGGGAACATATCTTCTTCTTCTTCTCGCTGATGATTGTCCTTTATAACTCAGGCTGCACTTTGGAACTTGCGACTTCCAGTTGGTATTACATGACTGAAAAAAATATGAACAACTATATATGCAGGTTGTTTATTTCTGGGGGGATAGGTGTATAAGAGCGTCTCCTGAAACAGTGTCCGGCTGTACCAGCAGCAGGAGATACACCACAGATAGACACACATACACATGCAAAAGTAAGTGAGTGAAGAAATAACATTGCTTTTGCTATGGGTTTACTGATTCTAGATAAATGTTGGAAAAAAAGGAAAAAAAGTCAAATATGTCGTCCAAACATACAGATTCAAAAAGCTGGGCCCACACCAGCTGCTATCTACTCTGAATGAGACCTGGCTTTGTTGGCTTGCAATCCATTCTGAGGAAGCCTGTGGGGCTGTGCCGCTCCAAGGTAAGAGTTGATGATAAGAGCTTTGCATATGTGCCGTAACATAGGAGAAATGAGCCATCAATCTCGACCGATGCATCAGTCACATGCAGATAATCTGAAAACATCCGTGGACATCGTTGTACACCCTTTTTTTTTACGCTGAAATGGAATGCCAGATATAAAGACAGCAGTTTATCACATGTTAAGCAAGCATAAAGTTGCAAAGAAGTAATGATGATAAAATGATGACAAAAAAATGGACCTTACATGTGGGTAAAACACGCTTTGAGTGAAATATTAATTAATATTCTATTTTGTCTAGTTATTTGGTAATTGATCATGCCTTTTGTGTTTGCACAACTCGCATAAGACTTATAATGAATAAACTGGTCAAAAAGATACAGTTCTAAAGTTCTATTCATATATCGTGGTTCATATTGTTATCACAGAAACACTGCAAAGAGTTGTGATATAGTTTTAAATCTGTATCGCTCATCTCTACTTGAGAGATTCAAAAGGCCTTAAAAACAAAACAAACCCACTCCTGACGCGCCATCATGCACTGGGCGTCTGTGTGTGTATGTGTACAGAGAGAGAGAGAGAGGGGGACTTGTACTCTCAGTCCCTGCACTTGGTCAATAGTGAACCTGTGAACTCTGCTGTGGCTTCCAAGATGAGCCTTCTCTCCAGAGAGCGGCAACAGGGAGCCACAAGATTGATTTTTGTGTATGTGTGTGTGTGTGTGTGTGAGACCAGAAGAAGGATAGAGGGATGGTGGTGATCACAAACAAGGCAATTATTCTTTCCAGTGTCCATTTTAAACAAGTGAGTGAATTTTTTTGTTAATGGACTCATGTCAAAGACCAAAACCAGCAGCAGGTCCACTATATTTGGCTCCTTTTGTGATACAGCTTTCAACCTTCATGGGGGTTTTCAGGGAGGGTTTGTGTGTGTGTGTGTGTGTATGCTGGATGGAAGGCAAAGTAAACACTCAGTAATTAAGAGCTGAATATTCGCTATCAATGCAGTTTTTGTCCCGCAAAGGACTGCTTCAGAGGTTTGCTTTTTTTTTTTTTTTTTTTTCACCATTTTCTGCACGAAACTCTAATTTTCCCACACGTCAGCCTCTGCCACTGTAAAGCAGCTGAAAGCCCCCGTGTACTGTGTGTGTCTGGTGTGTGAACATGTGTGTCGTTGAGGCCTCGGGCATCTTTAACGTCAATTAAGAAGAGAGGTGGAGAAACCAACCCCAGTTGATGTAGAAGGAGCTGACAGGGAAGAACTGAAGAAACAGCCAGAGAGGAAGGAAGTCAGAACAAATCTGTACATAATATCTGTATAAATTATTATTATTATTATTATTATTGTTATATACACATATCACCAGATGAGTTCAGTTTGTTAGAAATTCACTGAACAATTTTCATATTTCTACATCCATACAATTAATAAATTTTTTAGAGAATAGATAAAAAAAAACATGATCATGATTGTCAGTTACAGGCGTCTGATCCACCCTGTCTTCTGTGCAACTAAACTGCAACAAGTTTTTGTATGGAACTTTTCTTTCTCTGCTTTCCACACGCCTCAGCCTGAGTTACCCATAGATAAATATGATACAGCTGAGGTTGGCTCCAACACCCCGAAAACCCTTAACAGAAAAAGCTGTTAGGCGGTTACTTTGGTTAACGTAAGAGATTGTGCTTTTATTTATTTATTGAGTAATAAACACAATATGCCTTCGGTTACATTTTCCCTAACCATAACCAAGCTTTAAATATTTATAACTTTTAACTAATTGTAAATACAGTATAACCATAATGAGACTGATGTACTAAAAAAAAGACACAGTTTTGCTACATTTTATTGATAAGTTCAGTATCAACGTTTTTCTCATTATGTTGATAGAAATTCACTTTAGATGTGTAGCAGAGTCACTTTTAGCAATCACATCCTGCTACTCTCAGTACCCTCTTTTCCCCTCACTACATAACAGATACACCACATAATCCACTGGCACTGAACTTTGATACTGTATTGAAGCCATAAGGTTTCGAATCATCCAGTGTGGATATTTCTATATTCTGATATTGCTGTGTAATGTACTGGGATGTGTTTCTGAAACATATGATCATTCTGCAGTTGGTTTGAACAATGACTCCATAGTTAATTGAAAAAAAAAAAAAACGGGAACACACACAATAATATGTTTTCTTTGTGGATCTGAATGTAAAATGCTTCAGATTTGCTATTGATTTCTGAGGTTTAGGTGTAAGGTTAAAAGGTCTGAAGTCAGTTGCTTCTACAGTACATATGTACACACACACACACACACACACACACACACACACACAGGTCTCCTCTAGAAATCCTCAACCTGGATCCCTGAGGTGATGTTCCAGCACAACATCAACCAGCACTGACTTCTCATAATAGGGGATATTTTCCAGCTCAATAAGCCCACTACCCCTACACACACGTAAACACACAGCAATATCTGCCATATCTTTGTAGCAGCAGAGAGGGTTGCTGCTTTAACAGCAGTGGTGGGTGTAGTAAAGTGTTGCCCCGGCTTTGAGAACAGAGGCCAGGCTGTAATTAGCTTACTACAGGTTTCTCTGGCCCCGCACATTTGTGTCAGCCACCCAGTAATTCTGGCTGTAATATATCAGCTTGGCCTTGTGAATGATGACCGCGTGAAAGAGAGAGAGAGAGAGAGAGAGAGAGAGATGCTGGGAAGGGAGGAGGGAGAGAAGAATGGCAAGACTGATTTGTGATGCTTAGGCTTGCATTTCTAATACAATCCTACTACAGTTATTTGTCCATCTGATATAAACATCAGAGGCGAATGGGGAAAGGTGCAGAAGTGGGAAAGAAGGGATATGATAAAACAAGAGATGAGGAAATGAGAGAATGAGTGAGAGAAAAATAGTTTATCATGCATGCATGCAGCAGTAGAATCCACTGGAGTTGAGACTTTGAGAATAAAACTTTGAGGAAGCTGTGCAATGTTCTCTCCAGCCACTATGTTCCTGGATGCTGGTACACACAATTTTATATTTGATTACCGTATTATTTATATGCATTTTACAGGAGAACAGTCTCCATTTCTTTTCCATTCATTGCATTTGGGAAGAACAGAGAAGAATAAAAAGACCAGAGATCTACACTGAGGAAACTCAGAGACCTCCACAGATTCATATTACATCATTTCTCCCTCACACATTTTCCCAACAGCCAAAAAAAAACGGCAGCAGCCATGTAAGACAGAGATGAGTGTTACAATATCTTGGCATTCAATGCCAGGTTGTCTCTCTGTAATTGTTTGTAACGTCATGCATGATTTTTGAAAAGGTTAGCGAGCTCCCACTTTCTACGTGTGTTTTGATAGCTTGGCTGCAGGGTACAGTCTTAGTGTGTCTTGCTCTTGTCTGTGTAAGAACAGATGCTGCAGGCATGCCCCTGGGCTGCCCTCAGGGCTTCATACACTCTGGAGATATACACACCTGACATGGCAGCTCTGCACACACAGACACGCATGCACACCCACAAACACAAATGCACACAGTCAAGCAAGCACAAATCTTGTTAATGCTTGTATTTACATAGGACCTTCTGATCAATGACATGTGGAGTAAAGCCAAATCTTTCAGATGGGCACACGCACACACCCATATGCCTATTGTAGAGACACACAAACATACACATACGCTCGAGTGTATGCCCTTTTTCTCCACTCCACTCTCTTAGGAAAGCTGCACTTAACCTGCTAGAGAATGAATGCAGCTGAAGTGTAGAAAGGTAGCTGTTAGCTCTACCTAAACACTTATTACCTGGCATTGTAGGTTCAATCTAATTACCTGATGGAGTTGCCTACATGGATTTCTCCTCCATCTGTCAGTGCGCTTACAGCAAGCCACTCATTATCACAGTCAGACTGGCTTTAGCTGGAGGTTGTGTTTTACTTTCAACACCCCGAGGTGTCATTACGGCTGTCAGAGACAGTCAAGTACTCAACACACATGCATTAACGGTAGTCCATGCACACACATTCCTAAGGGCACCATGCCAACGTAGGCAACTATGCAAAGTCAAGACAATTCAGATACGGATATCTTTTTCTCTACCTTTAAGTAACCTAAACTTCTACATGCATTCACATGTCTGTCATTTCTGTTCACAGCACTGCAGAGGTGCTCAGAATGACTCAGTGTTTAGAGATGTATGAATGCGGATTAACATGACATGGCTATACTCTAAATGAAAAGTGTATCATGAAGCTTATCAGTGCATCAGAACATTTTCAATCACGGTGCATGTGCAGATTATGTTGAATTTAGGAGAGATCTGTGCTTACATGCCTGCTAACAGATTGTAAGAACATAACTCATTATAAAACACCATTTGCACGTCAGTGCTATGATTCCTGTCTCAGCCCTCTTTGTTTTGCCTTTTCTTCCTGTCTCCTACCATTATTGCTTTCTCTCACCACAACATGCCCACATACTAAAATATGTCTCTAAACTCTCTTCTTAAGTTTATATGGCTGAATAGGAAAACAAAACAAAACAGATATTTCAATGTGAAGAAGAATGACAGCCTTGTTCACTGTGAACAAACTATATTTCACCCGCAGTATTTCTAAAAACCAATTCTAAGAGTGCCACCTGCATTCATCACGTTCATTAGTAGTGCCTCGTGCCGACTGAAGACACTCAAAAGCTGCTGAGGGCTCTCACATATAGTTTACCCTCTCCAGGTGCGGCCAGTGTCACCAGTGTCACTCTTCAGCTCATTCAAACTAGCCAGAAAATGGGCAACAAAAAGAGGATCCCAAAGGGAACTATTGATGATAACCAATTAGAACCAAAAATACGAAAAACAAAAGGCAGGGCAGTAAGTGGCAGAAGAACACAGAATACCCTGGCAAAGGTAAAGAGGAGACACATGACTTAAATGCAGCAGTGATCAGGCAAGTGGATGCAGGTGAGGAAGGCATGTCAGAAGATGAGCCAGACCGAGGCGAGGAGGCAGTACCTAGGAGAAAAACAGAGGACACATAATGAGAGAGGGCAAAAGGCAAAAGAGCAAATGAAAACAAAAATAACAAAGTGCAAGATCGTGACACATTTCTGTTTTGATGTTTGACCTGCTCTATGTGTCTACCTGTCTATATGTATTTTGGTCCTCCTTCCCTGCTACCTCGTAGCACCGCGGTGATAATCAGAGTGAAGTGTTTATTTAAATTACTCCCCTGCATCAATGAACCCTTAAAGGATACATTCAGCACAAAGCTTAAGCCCAAACATGCTAGTCCAGCAGTCAGCAGTGAGTCAGTTTGATCGGGTGCTTGAGGGTAACATGCTGATTATTGGTTTTCAAAACTGCTTTTGCGGGACAACTGAAGCCTTTATTTGATTTTCAAAATAGCAAGTAGCTGAAGTCATCAATTGGTTGATCTCAGCAGTGGTATTAAGCACTTTAAGACCTCTGTGTTTTACCACTACTTCCCTTTTGCTCAGAAACTCATTATGGAATCTAACTATCATTGTTTTTAATGAATCCTGGCAGCATTATTTTTGTCAACAAAAAAAGATGTAAAACAATATACATTAAACACAACTGCACCTCATTATGTAAAATATATTCAAGTTGTAGCCTTTTATTCTTGGATTTTTTAAACGTTGTCCTACAAGAACAAGAAACACTGACCCTGTGTGATTGACAAGTGATTCACATGAGCCCTCAACACCAGTACTTCCAGATTAACACTGTAGATCATAATGACATTTTCACTGTCGTTATTTTCTTGCCTTCACCATCCTTCATCACCCTTCCACACAACCAGTGCAGTGTGGTTAAACCGTGTGATCCTGCCTTTGGGTGTAAACTCACTTCTAAGCTGGAACATATGTGTGTGTGGCTTGTAAATTACAAATGGTGGTTCAGATAAGATGGTGCTGAGACTGTCTGGTTGGTTTGAAGTCGGGGAAATGGAAAACAGAATGTGCAGCCGGTGACCAGCACAACACAAAGAAATGCTGGAGACATTGTAAGATTTTAGCGGTAAAGATACTAACGCCTGAAGATAATTTCATTATATCTGCTACAAATGTCCACTAGGCTCATAGATGAGCTGATTAGGATACAAATCTGGACATGCAAGACATGCATGTAAACTGCAACTTAACTGGTTGGTTGTGAGGTGTAATTTGAGTTATTATTCTTTGTACAGGGTAACTTTATCCTTTCATGCTGTGTTTCTCAATCTTGAAACATTTCTCTATTATTTTCTCTTGTGTTGACAAACTACACATTATAGACATACTCCACTGCTACTTTACTGCTGCACATAAGCATATCAGTGGTTCTATTGAAGAAAACTTATTTTTACAATGTTTAGGAAAGAGGAGAGGAGAACAAATGAAAGGAGAAATAGGGGGCAGAGAGGGGAAGCAATGGGAGGAATGATGGCAGCGTGCGGTAGAAGCACATGTCACATCCTATCAGGTGACAGGACAAGCGACAGATACAGTATTGCTTCTGCCGTGTTGGGGAAAACAACAACGCACACACACAAACATAGAACAGGCCCAGCCAAGCTTATCTGGCTCTCTACGGCTGCGCGGCCTCCACGCAGAGCAGCCATAGCCGTCGGCAGAGGCCCGGATCATTTTGGACAGTATCATTAATATGTCACGTCATTACCCGTTATGGAGTAGTGCTCTCACTCCCTGCTTCTCCCGGGGGATCATGAAGCCCACCTGATAGGTATGAAGTGTGTGTTTGCATGCATCTCAGTGCATGCAAGTGTTTATGTCTTGCAAAAAAAGGTTTGATGGAAGCCGGCAGAGGCAGAGGGTACGGTGTAGGCTCAGTGGAAATGGGATGGACGGGGTTGAGAGACGGAATTGGCATTAGATTTCCGACGCAGCGTGAGGATTGACTTTGACTGGAGCGCAAGGGGGCTGTTAGCTTATCTTTAAGGCCGTGTTTGTCACACTGCTGAGGGCAGCTCTGCTAGACAGGCCGGGAAAGAGGGAGGGAGAGCCAAGCAGAGCCGAGCGTGGGCTGAACGATATGGATAGGTGAAGGCTCCCGGTGGGACTTGCTGCCTAAGCCTGGCGAGCTGCGCTGGGGAAGAAGAGGAGAAGAAGCAGCTAAATTGAAGGTTTATTTATCCAATTCGCTGTCAAGGTCGGCTTGTCTGTGAGCTGTCCTGTGTGTGTTCACAAAATGCCAAAATCTCGATGAATTGTTTTAAAAAAGAGCAAGAGCATGCATTGAGGAGAGGAAAAAGGGGGGGGGGGGGGGGGATCAATGACCTTTGGTTGCGTCAAGCTTCAAGATGCCAGCAGCTCTTAAGGCTGTCCTTACCGGCCATTATGGTTGCCTTTTAAAAACAAGGAAGGGAAGAGAGGAGCTGTCGAGAGAGTGCTCCAACACTGACACAAACACACGCACATACACCAAGAATCACACACACTTGGACACATTACCTGAGCTGCATTTCTTTCAGATTAATACACATTTTATGTACTGTACCGAAAAACACTCAGCAAATTAACAGAAAAAGTTACTTAACTGTGTAAACCCGCAACAATTGCCTGCAACCACTCGCAAGTTGTTTGCATTTGCTGTGCTCAACAGACTATTTGCAACACTATACATAATATAGTGTCCATCAGAGGGACAATTACTTAGCTTTTAGCTCATTTTACATGATGGGATAGTGCAGCCGTTCCATGAGTGAACCCAAGTGCTGCTCATCACTGATAATCAGTTTATCCTTTTACATCTCAGTGAGTAAGACTGGGAAGTATAGAGTGCTGAGGGTGATGGGCCATACTGGTTCAGCTTGAGTACCTCCGCAAATGCAGGTTGAATAGGGAAAAGGGTTTTTGATGGAGAGCATTAATCAGTTTGGCTTCAGCTTGACTTGCTAGTACTGCTGCTGGTGCTGCTACTACAGCAGTGTAACAGTCCTATCCTTTAGAGGGACCCCCTCGTCAAAGTTTTGGAAGGCCCGTGTCAGCGTGAAAAGAACATGACCTTTAAGATCGTATCAGCATGTTTGCCGGTGCATACACAGCCAAGGAAGGGTTCAGTGGCCCATCAGAAAAAGGAGAGTGGAAAAAAAAAGAGAAAATACATTGAAAGAACACAAAATTGTAATTCACTCAGAGGGCTGTTTGTTTGAAAGAATAGTATTGCTGACACTCAAGAGTAAGCAGCTTTAATGCCATGGAGGGACAGAGCAAATGAAGATGAAAATATACTGCGCACAAAATGATTTGTTTTCTTGATTGTTTTTTTTTCACTGAGGTGTAAATTGATAGGACTCACGATGGAGCTCGGTTCAAATAAAGTAACCAATGACAAAAAAAAGGGAACATGTTTACTTAACACGTCAATTAACACATGACTTGCGAGACCCAAGCTAGTGCTTGACCAAACAGTTTATTTTGATAATGCTGTTCACAGCGTGTTCAGTTTGAAAGTTTGGATTAGTTACATTTTACAGATTTTACAGGTCAGATGTGGCGTCTCTGCCCATAGAGGGAGATATTCTCAAGAGTTTCTTCATCTTTGTTTACTGTGTGTATGTGTATGTGTGTGTGTGTGTGTGTGTTTATTGAGTCTTATTATGAACTGATAGTGATGTGATGGTAGTCATCAGTCACCTCCTACACCCTGTCTATGAGTCTGTGGACTGTCTGCTCTGTCACACACAAATACACACAGAGCCACACAGACACAAATCTGTCCAAATCTGCCCACTGACATCAGCTTTTTTTATTTATATATTTTTGGGCCATTTTGGCTGGCATGTGGAACACATTTTGAAAACACTGAATCATATGTAGCACTTAAAAATCCTTATGGCCAATGTGTTTGTTCATGCTACATCATTTAATAGCATATTGAGCTTAGGTTAGCTAATAACGACCCTCCTCAATTGCTACAATTAGACCCAACACACACCCGCCTGTATGTCGCATACAGTTAGGGAAATATCAGGGGTTGGTTGAATTTAGGCACAAAGACAACATGAAATGTCTGGACACGATGTCTCACGCTAGACTCCGTCTGCTGTGGAAAAGTTTGGCGTGTTATTGACCCATCTGCCCCTACACAGATGTTTAATTTAATATTCTATATCTTTGCTCTCAAATATTGACGCGTCTGGTTTCTCATTGTAATCAGTTGACATCCCTGTTTGTCTCATATAGGCCAGAGGGACTGGACAAAGAAAAATTCCTGTGACACACTGGAAATAAGAATGGGCCAATATCCCTTTTCTATTTACAAAAAGTAACTGTACTAAGTTATGCTGCATATTTCTTCAGCGTGTAAATAGTGCAACCTTACTTTTCACATGTCTCTGCTTATAATGGTCCTTTTTTTTTCTTTTGAGCTACATCCATTTCCCTAAAGCATAATGCAATTACAACTATTTTCCCCTCAGCATCACCTTGTTTTCAGTCAGAGCTAAGGAGAGATCACACAACATTTCCACTGAAACTTTTCTTGGGGGATGTAACTCTGGGTAGCTGCAACCTCCAACTTTTTCTAAATCCCTCCTATCTGCAGTTTGCACTGGCCCATGCAGCATCCTGAAGGATGACCATCTGCTTTCACGAGCCATGTGTCCCCAAAGCAGGTATGTGATCGAGATCTGTGTCACATTTTTGGTTTCTGGACAACAGGGAAGCAACATGGCACAAAGGTCTTGTTGTGACCGTAAAGCTGGAAGCAGCGGGGGTACAATGTGGATGACAGCAAACTAAAATGCTAAGAAAAAAAAGACATACCTTCAGTTGAAGCAATGTTGCTGCACCCAGATCTTAGCATTTCTTTTGTGTTACTGACATCAGTGATGCCAAGTACAGTGGTATAACTCCTAAACCCATTGAACACCCACAAATTTAAATCCACCAGATGGTTTTAATGTTGTGGTGGACAAGGGAAAGCATGGGCACTCTGACTAGTCTGTAGCTACACAGTGCATAATCAGCAAGCTGCAATGTGTGTTTTTACAACTGTCAGTCATGGCCAGCATTAAAGTCCACATGTATGCGGGGATACATAACACATGCTGATGTTTTGTGGTGATGGGACAGGAGATAATGAGAATAAATCAACACAAGTACTTTGTTAAGGATCAGGGATGTTTGTTGTCATGGTTACTACTGCAAGTGATACAGGATTTTAATGGCCAGTGCAAATATGAAAATATCAGGGTTAAAAAAAAAAATCATTGTAAAACAAAAAACATTATACTACTATGAAGAGCCAAACGAGGAAGATGTTGTTGAGAATACCTTCCCCCCTGTTTTTTTTCTGTAGTGAAGATGTCAGGTAATTTATATCCTTAAGGACCAACATGTGCACTGTAAAATATCACTTGTTAAACACGAGTCAAAGGGCTGTCTTAATTTTATCTTAATTCAAAAAACACAGTTCATTCTTCTTGAACATCTAATACTCTCAGTTAAATACTGCATGACATGTCAGTGATGTCTTAGTTTTGTTTAACTACATTTGCTAACTTATTGAACAAGTTAGACAGCTGGTCCTGTTTGATTTAATATGTTTATTTATTGAACATTATTGGTAGTTTTACTACCTATTAACCTAAGCAACTATCACAACTTTTTCAGTCGATTTCAAAGCCCTGTTACAGCAATAACTATGTCTATAACTAATCAACAACATTTATTTAGTTATTAATATGTCACTAATTTTCATAATAGCTAAATGTATACCTAATGTATGTGCTACATTCAAATTAACAATCTCCACTTAATTTAGTATCTGCTCGATGGCAAAAACATACATTTACATAATTATAAATACATTCAGGCAGTTAGGGGGTTAAACTGAAGAAGAGAACCATAGTTCTGAAGTTAAAATTATGACCTTGCTCTTGTTACAGCCAAAATATACTAGAGTCAGTACCAAACCATCATGTTAATTTGCTCTTTGTCTTTCTCATGGTTCAAAATAGTTTTTACTAGTGTGAAAATAAGCCACATGGATCTAATGTGTGTATGCATAAAAGAAACATAGTAGGTTTCAACCATGACTGTTTTCTCTTAAACTAAAAAAGTACAATATTTGGAGAGCATTATCTCTCAAACATTGCATGTTGGGAAGTCTACTACACTATAGTTCATATAATGAGTTGATGGAACTCTCAGAAATTGATTCATTCAACTCATCATTGACTTTAACATAATTGTGAAATATAAGCCTATTCCACATAATTGAATGAGAATTTAAGCTGTACCTCCATCTTGATGGGATTTCAGGATGCTAGGAATTTCTTTGCAGAAGTGGCCGCTGTGTCATTTACAGGTGATAGCTGGTTCCGGTTCTCATAGTGGCTCAGTTACAGAACTTTCTCTTATAGCCTACTTTTTTCACTTCTGAAGTGAGCATGGAAATTACACTCAAGACTACAGAGAAGTGTATGTGTCTGTTATCTATAAGAAAAAAAATAGGCAGAGACAGGGCAAACAAAATAAAAGTGTGAGCCAGGCTTTTTCTCTCCCTCCACCCACCACTTGTTCGGCTGCACATCTTCCCTACAAGCAAACCGCTCATCGTACTGAGGGGAGACTTGTATAAATGTTTAATGACATCGGGTACAACCGGCGCTTTGAAAATGTGCTGCTCTTTTAATTTCCTTTCCTTTCGTCTTTTTTCTTCATTAGCTCACCCTATGCTAATGTCTCTGAATGTCTCACAGCGTGTCCTGAAGGGAGCCGAGCCAAATGTGCACTTGTGATATTGTGCTCTTACTAACGTGCCTGTGCTAATTGAGCAAATGATAGTTCTTCTTCCCCACGCTATGTTGCACCCTTTTCTTTAATTTTCTGTATTTCTATTCTTGTATCACAAATTCAGATCATGTCACTTTACACCTGTCGGCCCATTTTATTGTCCTGTTTAGTGGCGTTTGTGCAGCTAGTTCATCAAGAGCAGCAAAAGATGGACAATAAACATTTTCGGTCCTTGACTAGTTTTTACTGCGGTGAGAAAGGCAGACAGGATGGAGAGGCTAAAAGAGGCAGAGAGACATACTTAATTCTCACTACAGAGAAAATAAGAAAATAAAGACAGAATGGGAGAGCAAGGAAATGAGAGAGACAACAAAAGAATGAGAGAGAACTAGCCATAGAGGTGACCGATGGCTAACTGTGAAACCTGCGCCAGGGTGTGTGAAATGCATCTGTGATAATAGGACATGTTTTGCCGGCGGTGACCAGTACTATTGTGTTTGCTTGCGTGTGAGAGAGAGTCCTGTGGCATGAATCTGTGACCTGCATCCCCAAAGATCAAGATGTTGACCCCCCCTGCACCCACTGCAACTGCACCACAACATGTTTAACCTTACCACCCCTATGGCCTTTCTGCACAGGACGGGGGTTTGTGTGCCTCTGCGTGTTTACTCTGTGTGTGTGTGTGTGTGTGTGTGTCTGTGTCTGTGTGGCCAATTGGTTCACTGCTGGACTGATGTGAAACCTGGAGGAGGAGGAAGAGGGGGGCGACTTTAATTCTCAACTTTCCACCCCCAAGGTACGACTGAGAGGATGAAAGGAGAATTTAGCCAGGCCCCTGTGTGTGTTGTCTGGGCTTCTGTATGTGTGTAGGGCGCTGGCATCTGTGGAAGTCTTGGGCTCGGCCATAGAGAATGAATGGGTTTAGTGCCGCGGCCGGACAGAAAAATCAATGCTTCATATGAGGAGGCTGCGGGGGTTAGGCCTCCGTGTTCATGTCAACAAGGCTATTGGTTTTCTTAATACTCCAAAGTTGGCGTTTCCCCGCTTCGGGAGGGCCGGTGAGGTGACTTGTGTGGTCAAAGCTTAACAAAGGGATCCTGCCTCCTAGCCTTTGCTGTACTCCTCTGCTGAGGGAAGTCGAGCCAGGATTAATTACCAACTGTGCCGGCTGGATATTAGTTGTTGTTTTCTCCCATTGTCACATGGCACCGCTGGACTGATGCTATTGGAAGGAGCTTGTGTGCTGCAGAGCAGTGGGCTAATACTGTTAGATGGAGTAACACAATTAGATGTTATAGTGGTGCGATAGTGGTGTGGCAATCATGCTGTCCCTCAGTATGGCTTTCACACAATAATCAATGACTATAACAGTGCCAGTATATGATTATTTAACAAGACAGACAACATTTTCCTGAACACTGATCAGGTTAGATTTAAGATAAAAATAGAAATATATCTTACAAACATTTGAGTGTGCGCTGAATTGTAGGACTGCGTTAAATAATTATTAGCAAATGATTAGCAAGTTCTGTGTAGTAATTTATAAAAAAAGTATAAAGTAATTGTGTGATATTTTTACACAAAAATAAATAGATAGAATAAAGGTGTTATCAATGACTTTGGAAACCCAGACTCAGTGAACAGCCTGGCAACAGTGCAGAGAAATTGACTTCTAAAAGTTGGGTGAGGCTCAGTCCTCTACCCAATTAGAGAGGACAAACTATTTCTGCTTGACTGGAGAGTTGTGTTGCATTCTTTTATACTGCAATTTTATGAGACTAATCCCTGAACAGCCAGGCAGAGAGAGAGCTAGGTAGAGCAGTGGGTCCTAGTCTGCTGCTACAGCTAGCTTCATTCTCCATATTTGCATATTGGAGGTTTTTGTCTTTGTGGGTACTTGAGTATTTACAATCTGCTCAGCACTAAATAAAACTGATAAAATCAGTTCCACCTTTATCAGCTGCAGTACTTAAGTGATGAACACATTTTGGACCAATAATATAATGATCAATATTATATGTCAGTTGTACATGAGGAGTACGTACTCAGGATATTTTGCTGCTAATACTTTAAGTTGTACTTTCATGGCTCATTTTAAAAAAGGTATTTAGAACTTCTTCCACTTCTAATAACAGGTTACAGTGATGTCCCATTCACCTCACTCCTAGTTCTTTCTTCCTCAGAACCTTTACTATATTATAACACCAATACACACAAACGCTCACACACACACACACACACACACACACACAGACCAGTTGTTAGCGACATTGTGCTATAGACAGCAAACCTATAGGGAGGAGTCTGTGGGTCGGCGAAGGCAGGGCCGACCCAGCCATTGAGCATTGCTCACCCAGAGCAATCGGATGAAAACGCAGTGCAGATGTAATTTGTTTTCAATGGCTGTTTCAAAAGAATAATTGTGGTGACACTGGCTGGTCGATAATATGGATTTTTGTTTTCGAGTGCAGTGTGTGTGTGGCGCTAAGAGAGGGCAGGAAATACAACGCTGCAGACCCAAATACGATAAAAATGGATTGCGTGTGTGTGTGTGTTTGTAGGGGTATTTGCAGGTCTGGTAACCATCACTGGGTCCTGGACATCATTGGAAGGATTACTAAATGTGTCCTATGGGGAGGCTATAGTCTAGTACTCTCTCTCTCTCTGACTTTCTTTCCCTCTTTTTTTCAGCAAAAAAAAAGTCTTGCCTTGAATAAACTCATTTAAAAGGAAACACTGCTCTGGGAGGCTTGGGTAAAACTGTGACTATATACCTGGCAGGGCAGTTTGTGTGTGTGTGTGAGTGTGTGTGTGTGTGGGAGAGAGAGAGAGAGAGAGAGAGGGAAGATATGTAACATGCATCTCCATAAATCTAAATTTCAAAATTTAAATCTAAGTTTCAAAGAATCATTTTCTGTCGTAATTTAACAACCTATGGGAAACTGCTTAAACATTAAATACACTTCAATTTTATTTTTGCTTCCTTTTTTTTGTACATGTATCACTTTTGATTCTTTCTGTGCTACTTTATACTATAACCCTATTTATTATATTGCATCACTACATGAAAGCTGTACATGTTCCTATGTTTCAGAAAGCAACCCAGTAATCATTTACAAGTAGCATACAGTGTAGCAATACACTCAAACACACTCACATAAATGTACAATTACATATGTTTTTAAAAGGATGACTAGAACTGTATTTATGCTGCACTAATAAAGGCAGAAATCTCACACACATGCCTTTGAGCAAAATCACTATAGTTCTTGAACACATTATAAAATGTCCTCCATGACGTGCTTCCTTATGGTGGCTTCTCATATTAACACTCTTTCTTCCTGAATAGTTAGTGCACTCTCTAACTTGCGAATGGGCTAATTTGTCGCTCGTCCCTTACTTTTGCCTTTGTCCTTCTCCTCCTGCCTTGATCTCCTCCTCAGGCTCATCTCGATATGGCCTCTATGTTGCCAGATAATGGCCACTTGGACCATTTGCCAAATCAGACACTGTTTTGCTGGGAGATGGAGTCAGGGCAATTCTAATTTGTCAGAGGAGGCAGAGGTCTGCGTGTGTGGGTGTGTGTGTTAGTAGGAGTGCCGACATGGTCGGGTTCATTGAAGGGGTGGGATTGTGTGACATTAAATGAGTGAAGGTAGATTTAGACGGCACACTGGGGCTGGGTTGAGAGGGAAATACAGTAAAAGGACATTATTCCTCTGTAGTTCAGGTCCTGGCTGACACTCTCTACCCCCCTTCCTCCTCTCCCTGCCTTTCTGCACTAGTCCCTTGCTGCGGGTGGCCACCAGAGACCAGACTGGGGCTGATTTATTCTCCCTCTCTGCTGTCCTCTGCCTGACTGCCTCTGCAATGGAGAAATTTCCTTTCTCCCTCTCTTGCTCTCTCTCTCTCCATGGCAGCAGAAAACAAGGGAATAAGAATAGGAGGGCTAACATTAGAACGTCTACCTCCCTAATACACTGTCCTACTCTGTCTACTCCCACTTTGCAACTCCATGGGTTGCTGCACACCTACTATATCTTCCTGTATGTGGTGGGTATGTGATCACAACTAAAACTATGTAAGATATAGTAAAGTATATATGTAATGCAATTTAACATTACGGGTACTTCAAGTAAACATAAACTCAAAATTTCTGCCTGAACATGACCCGAACCCGACGGGTCAGGTATCCACCCACAAATGTCTATATCAAGAAACCAATTGCACAGTGTGACAACCAGAAAAAAAAACTAAACAATAAATCTATTAAAAAAAACATTTGATTTAATAATTTTTAATATTGAAAATCTTAATGTCTCCAGACATTACTGGTTATGTCTTTTTTATGTTTCTTTTTATGTCAATTTTACACAAATCCAGCAGTTGACCAAGATGGAGGGTGGAGTAGAAAGTATGGCCCCATTTTAAGTTGTGTTGAGTCCTTGTGTTTTTAGGGAGTCTGGCCCCCTAATACCTCTCCTGTTTTGTTTCAAGTGTGGTTATGCAAGATACGATTTTTTCTTAGGCACTGGGGTTTGTAGATTTTGTGAGGCTGCACCTAAGTCTGCTTTAGCTCAAATCATTGAACTTGAGCAGCATCATGACATTCACTAACACCAGTCAGCGTTAGGCTAACTGCCAGTGGGATGAAATAATTCTACAGATCGTGATGGCTGTTTAAAGTATACAATATATAATATTGGACGATTACATCTAGAAACCAATGATTTGCCGCTGAAATGTTGGAACATGCCAAACACACACATACGTTCATGCACCTCCTTGACCATATTTTCGCTCCACTGGCCGTCGTTTTTGGGCACTTGTAAGAGACTAGCACACACACACACAATATTGATTTTCATTTAGATAACTTAATGTTCAGAGACAATTCACAGCCCCTGTATCACGGACATCCCAGCCCGAACTTAGATGTATGAGCTTGCATCAGTGTAATCTGCCACCATATCTCTTCCCTCATGCTCTCTTTCTCTCTCTGTTTTTCAGATAATTTTTTTTCTAAACGTAACCAATTCCGAATAAGCAGGATATAAATGGAGAGCACATGCTGCATCGATCAATCAGACTTCACACAAGCAGCGTGTGAATACATTTCCCACCAGCAGTTTTCCCTTTCCGCCTCCAACATCCCATTACCTCTGGGTAGTTGGCCAGTCAAACAGGAATAAAAATTGCACCCCAAACATCATACGTTAGGGCTGATTTGTCGAGCGGGAAGCCTGACAATTCCCAGAGACTTACACGACCCACGTCGGTGCTGGAAATCAGGCCTGTTATAGCAGCGGCATGTCTATAAAGATTGTTCATTTGGTGGAAAACAGCTACCTGGGCAGGGACAGAAAGAGTGATGCAGAAAGTGCTGTAAATACACAGGGAGATATATGGGCCTGGCTGACCCAGGCGGGGACTGTGCGGCTGTGGGAATGAATCCAAGGAAACAGCCACACTGAAGGGTCTTTATGAGCTATGGAGGGGTAATTCTTGTTAAATAAAAGTGGAACTTGCCATGAACAAACATTATTTCAGTAACCATATAAAACTATAGAAAGTGCAACCAAATGAATCTTAATCTACAAACCTAGCTGAAGTGAAAGCTGTGCAGAGTGATGCTGGTAATGCTTCTCTATAATTCCACATTAGAAGAGGTGAACAGAGATTGGCACTTTTATTTCAGGGTGGATTTCCAGAGCTGGAGCTAGATGACTAGCGTAACTTTGCATAAAAACTAGAAGTAAGAGGTGTTGACCAATATATTAAAACAATTCTACCTAAGCTCACTATTTCATATGCAGCATGTCAGTTATCTGATCTGTAATCAGACATTGCACTCAGTCAGGTTTTTCAGTCAATTATTTCATGTATATCTAATGGAAAATACACTAAAACTGATTATACAGACTCTTATCACTAGGTGAGACCATGTTCAGATAATTGTTCAGTAATTTCTTTGAAGGCTGCATAACAAAATTTTTTGACAGGACATACTACAGTAGTTGCCACTAGAAATAAAAGTAAACGTTATTGGCAATTTTGGCGAAGCAAACACTAAAACAATTAAAATACCAGAAAGAAAAAAAACTAAAAGTTTCTCCATAGGAAACAATATTTTGACTTTTGCTGACAATAAAGCTCTGAAGATGACGATTCCTCCCGAACGCAGCACGATTTCACTGCTTAAACAGTACAACAGCTACTCTACCTGCTTTCCTGTGCAGAAGTGTGTTTAAGTTCATAAGTCTTCTGTAGATAGAGGGTTTAAAAACTTAATGAAGTTACCGCTGTTGTTGTGTGTGCATAAATCGCGCTCAGACCCTCTCTCAATGTGGAGACACGTATCGACCCTGCTGCTGTGTGATGGCCACAGCTATTTAATAAAACTAAAGAAAGAGAGCTACATTTTACATTAGTTTGGTCAGCGTAACCCCAACAGTGAGAGAGAGTTGCTAGTGCTGTGATTGAGCTTAGATCCAGTTTAACTGCACAGAATTACGTAGAAAACCCAACAGTCCCACTTGAGCAGAACAGTGGGGAGGAAAAACTCCTTTTAACGGAAGAAACCTCCAGCAGTGCCAGGCTCATGGTGGGCGGCCATCTGCCTCGACCGGTTGGGCTGAGGAGTGTAGTGGTTTGCATTTCCATGTGATCTGAATTTTCTTGGCCTTTACATGTGTTCACCTTAAGTGACATTTATTTCCAAAGCTGTTACTGTTCATCACAGGACCATTATTTTGATGAGCACTATGCAGTCAATGCTCCCAGCAGCAGCGTGTGATACAGAACTTTACACAATCAAACAACAAAACCAGCATCTATTAAAGCGCACCTTTTTATCCTGTTAGCTCACTTACTCAACTCTGTTAATTCTGATGTCTCCCCTGTCCCTCTATTCATGTTTCTTTCATCTTTCTCCTCGCTGTCTCCTGACGTGAAGGACGCTTGCTGATGAAAGAAGGAAAGAAGACGAGTCGCACTGAGGACAGCTCCTGCTGCGCTGGCAGTGTGTGGCCACCGCACCACACACGGCCTGACTGGCCACTACTAAGTGAGCATTGCACATTCACACACACATCTACACACACACTCTCACGTCCTGTCACCTTATGTTCTATCACCCCTCATTGCCACCATCTCCAGGGGATGTTAACTGAGTCAGACTGGCAGCAGAAGGGGACGGGGGTGACAGAGAAGAACATCAAGGAAGTCGAAGGCACCGACTGAAACCAAGAGACATCGTGGGCACACGAAGTAGACGTGAGCTTGACACGACAGGCCCTGGCACTTTGACATGTATTAAAAGGTCTGGACTGGACACTTCAAAACAGAGGAAACTGAGAAGGCAAAGAGGCGCAATAGAGATGACAGAAATAGGGGAGTCCTTCCACATGGTAGTGTTTGATAGGCAGATGAGCTAAACGAAGCTGTCCCGGTGATTAGAGGACAGCTCAGATGAGTGAGTTGACTCAAAGTGACAATAACTGTAAAGGGATAGGGTGTTTAAGGATTATTCTGATGTCTGGTGACAGTTATAAAGATCAAAAATAGCAAAAACACAAACAGAACCTACTGAAACGGTTTTGGTACGAATGCGTTTTTACTATGACAGAACAGCAACACAGATGAGCCCAGTCAGCCAAAGAGAAGCATGAATGAGGTGCAAATGTGCACATTAACAACCAATCAAGAATCCCAATTGCTCACCAGGGAAACTCCTCCTTGCTAGAATTTGGTGACACTGGATTTAAAATTGCATTGACTTCTCACACTAAGGCTATGGCCTCTAGTCCTTTGCATCTGTCCTCTTCTTCATTCAGGTTGACTTTCATATAAGAATGGTATCATATAAATGCAGAATTTCCAGTGAGAAAGTTAAGTTAATAAAAGTAGAAGTGAACAAAAGGGGAAAGTGAAAGCAAATGAACAACAGTGAAAAGATCATGCTGTAATGTTACCACTGCTCTGATTTTCATGAAATTCACTTTCTGACATGTACCAGACACAGTCTGGTGTCAGTTACAGGGCTTCTGAGGACAGCTTTGACTCAAATGTTCAATCTTTAGAAATAGGAACCTGAATAAGCTTTTAGCTCCAGTGTAATATAGTCAAACATAGTAAACAATGCGTTTGTGTTTGTGTACATTGTGTGTGAGTGTAGCATTCACTGTCATTTCCTTCTCCATATACATACTCTGATGGGTCTTCACGCCCTGGTAGAGTCGCTGGTGTTAACATGCTTTAGCCGACAGTGTGTTTGTGTGTGTGTGAGAGAGAGAGAGAAAGAACGAAAGTGAGGGAGGAATGATGTTGTGGTTGACATGGTTGGATGGGACTCACTGTATGTAGGAAGTGCTATTGCTTGTGTAAAAGCGGCATTAGATGGGAAAGGTTGTCTCGCCCAATCATTGTTCACAATTCTTCTCTGTCTTATATTCAGACTGAATCTCTGCGCTTTCTTACTTTGATGACGAGTGCACCTGCTTTTAGGCTGAAGTCGTGACATCATGTCTGGGAAACGGTGTTTGTTGAAGACTGCTGAAAACAGAAGGTGGAGTTGGTTGTCCTCCACTTCAGCTTGATCAGTTCCTTCACAACACGTTTTGCTACTTACTTGTAAGTAGGGATGTCAACGATCATACAATGACGCATAATATTTGCACCAAGAATTAGCTGCTGTGTAGCTGACTCGTTTTGTCCCTCTTATCTGTCCAGAAAAGACAGTGTCCATCCTCTACGTAACACTTACCAAAGCTGTAGCTGCGGTGATTGTGGCCCAACTGTGGACATGATGAAGTCCACTGCACTTTTTTTATTTATTTAAATACTACCTTATGTGGCTTAGATGTTGACTTGTGTGATGCGGTTGCAGATACAGTTTCCTCTTGACGATTCTGACTCTTCTGTGAAGGCTCTGGTGGAATAGTCACCTAAACACAGCTGCAGGTACTTTGCAGTCTTATGTTTTGTTTTTAGGACCACATATGTCTAGTTCTGGTCAGACGTCTAGGGAAAAAAAACAGATCTAAGTCACTTCAGTGTGTAATTTGAATGTAGCTTTTGTTAAACAAAAGCCCAAATTTTTTTAAACTAACTAACTAAACTAACTTTAAAATAACATAATCTGTCCTACTGAAACACACCTGTTTCATTAGAATTATATTTTTTACAGCTGGCAAAGAACTCCAGTTGTTTGCACACAAAGTTGGGTTAATATATTTCTCCCTTTCAGTTCTGAGACTGTTGACACACACACACAGACAAAGAACTGTGGTGGGAGGGGAGCATGTTAGCTAAGCCTTAGCATTCCCAGCATGGCACAATTAAGACTGAGCGCTAACAGACACTCCTAGTTTAACCACATTACTCTTAAAAAATGTTACACAAACCAGAGACATCTCTGACAGCGCAACATTATCCCCCCAGTTACAATTAATTACCCACACGTCCTCCCCATGCATCCCATTTACATATCTTAACAAAGACAGGGGGATCTGCAAGGAGGGGAAATACAGGTTAGTTAGGCATGCCAGGGAGCATGCAGACGTCTGAGTCTATGTGTGTGTGTTTGTGTGTGTGTGTTAGACTCATGCTGAGATGAAACTGATAAAAAAAACAAATCAATGCAGATCAGCTGCTGATACTCAGCTAAGACAGATTGCTATAAAAAAAAAAAAAACATGTTCCCTCTCAAACTTCACATTTCTATCCACTTCTACTTCCCCATTACTGCACTTATCATACATACATCTGACTTTTTGCTTTTCCTTCTCTCCTGCTGTTATATGTTGTTTAGCCTCATTTTTGCATATGGTGTGTGTTTTTAAAAATATGTGTAGACATTTGAGTGGTGCTGCAGACATACTGTGTGTGTGTGTGTTTTCTTCTACATTATTTTTACCTCTTGTTCCTCTCTGTCTCTCATTTATAATGGAGCAGGGGAGGGGGGCCAGGCTGGAGATAAAAGAGGCGAGCAGGGAGACAGAGTGAGCGGTCACACTTTGTGATGCTATCTGCTACCCACAACGCATTGCAAGTGGACTCCTGACATGTTCTATACATCTTTCCACTCTGGCGCTCATTAAACAAATGCCCGTTGATATATAGCTCTCAAGAAATGAATTTTTACCTCTGTGGGCTGGGGACCGGCTCTCTCTCAGTCCTTGCCTCGTCTGTGATCTCTTGGGCTCGGGGAAAAAAACACACACACTCACTCTCCCACACTCACATGGTGTGAATGCACAGACACATAAAATCCAAAAACAGATATAACAAATGTGGCCATGAACACACTCACCATGTACACACTTGTTATTTCCTCCTATAGGGCAGCTGGAGCTGTGTTTGCTGATATCACCTGAGTATGACCAGATACTTAGAGAGCTGCCTACATGAGCTGTGAAACAATGAAGCAGATATGATTACTCTGATATACAGTATGTATAATGACACACACTACAACCAATTTGCTACAACCAAAGCCCTATGAATGCACTGCCTGATGTTGATAAGGAACAGATAGATTTCCAACAGATTCATTTATTATCCCTGTTATCGTGTGTACTTTTATTCCTGCTGTGTTGGAGAGGGATGTGTGGAGGCTTAACACAGTGCAACTCAGTTTTCCTACCTTTTTATATGCAGAAGTGGAGTTTACAGGACTTTTTAGGCTGGCATAAATCATCATGACCTGGATGTATGGTATATATATCACAGAAAGTAATGCTGGTTTTACAAAGATAAGCTTTTTTTTAGGAGAAACAAAGTATAATTTAACGTTTTTCTTTTTCTTTTTTTTGGTAATTTATTCTAAAAAGAAAAATAAAGCTCACTGGACACAGTCACTGAAACCTAGTTTGTAAGTTTGCACATTAGAATCAGCAGTTTTTGTTAGTAATAAATTCATTCTATGTGTGGTATATGGGTTGTGAGGTTTAAAAAACTCACAGTTAGCAGCAGCCTTCCAGTCAACCCCTCCTCCTTGAGTTGTAAGACATATCCTTATTAAACAGAAGCAGCGCTGTAATAATCAGAGGCTGAATGTAACAATGTGTATGTTGTTATTTATCATGGCACTTGGTCATTTGTGAAGCCATTACAATTTTCTATATTTCTAACCCAACCCCATGACCTAAAACATAGCCCAGATTTTCATACAAGTCCTAACAGTAGATAAAGGGAATACAATTAAAGATATGGGATGAAAACCATTACACTTAAAGATGTGTGTGTGTGCTAAAGTTTGTGAACCTCTAGGATTTCATCATTTCATTTGAAGGTGATTCATTCACCAGTCAATCATCAGGCCGCAAAGCAAGAACTATTCCTGTGCAGTTCCTGCTATGTTGTTTCTGTAACTGTAACTGTTCAATTTCAGTGTTTCATTCAGCACTGACATACGCTTTGAAAAATAAGAGGCAGGCAGGTAAATAAATACTTAAAAAAAACACTGTGGCTCCCATGAGAATGACCCAAAAATGGCAGCACATGTACAGACTTATTGACTGACAGCATACGGGGTCTTTATCAATCTATTTCTCAGCGGTCAATTTATTAGCCTTTAGCTAATCATAGTGGGAAAGAAAAACTTTTAACTTGTTGCTGTTGTTTATTGCTTTTATTGGTCAGACATATTCATCCCCGTGTGAATTGGTTTTTATGTGTTGTAATCAATTTTTTTTATTATATAGAAGGTTGAATGTTTACTTCCAGCCAGCCTCAGTCTTTTCTTCCAGTTGATATTTAGGGAGGTGCCCATAATGACCCATGGGTCATTTTTCATCACATTAGCTTTTCAGTCTCCATAGAAGATTCACACATAAACAAAGTGGCATGTGCAGAAGAATGGTCTGCAGGAAATCCACCAAGCAGTGAGGCATATGACTATTATTATTATAATACACAGGGCTATCTTTTATGGTTAGTACTGTCTCAGAGACCCTTTGAAAATATTCACTTAAGTATTAGGCTCCCACAGCATGTCTCTACTCTACAGTGACAGTGGTGAGTGCAAAGTTAGAATGTGTGACGGCGCAATATAATAATATATATATATTAATATATTAACGTGCCTGCTATGAGCTGCTACTTCCAACTAAAAAAAACAAAACAAAAATAATAAAGGAATGGAAAACAACTAATAATTTAACAGGTATTGTCATTTTATTAACTACACAGAGAAGAAAAAGAATTCTAAAATTTAAAATTGTTCATGTAAACTTCACGTTTAACATGAATTTTTTCTTTGCGCCGTACAGGAGAGCGGAGAGTAACTGAGCATGCCTGGCCTTGTTTGCCCTTGCATGCATTTGCTCAGCGACTGGCCGCTCTCATTAAAGCTTGCTAATGCACTTGTAAAACAGTCAGCAGAAACTATAGATCACTGCATGTGGCAGAGACAAGGTGTGTGTGTGTGTGTGTGTGTGTGTGTGTGTGTGTCGGGGGGGGACAGAGGAAGGAAGGAGGAAGGATGGGAAGAAAGTATAGTAAGGGGCTTTTTTCTGGGATAGGAAGAGCAAAAGTGTGAGGGGAGAAAGAGGAATGGGGTGAGGGAGGAAACAGATGAAAGAAACAGAGGGAGAGAGAGAGAGAGAGAGAGAGAGAGAGAGAGAGAGGGAGAGAGAGAGAGAGAGAGAGAGAGGTGGTATTGGGTAGAGGTGGATGCTGGTCAGTGGAGATGTCGGTGGCCCATTAATCTTGGCCTCTTCCTGCCTAGTTATTGTGTATTTCTTTTGGCCAGAGATTGATTGTAGCAGGGGAAGATGAATTTGCCCGTGGACCTTCGTTTCTCTCTCCCACTCTTTTGTTGTTTTTTTTTTTTTTTCCTAACTCCTGATGGTCGGCCAAGGTGATAATGCTTTCTGTCTCTCTCCGCTTAGGTCCCCCCTCCTCCTCTCTCCATGCCCCTCCTCCCCTCCCCTCTTTTCCTCTTTTTTTTCCACCTTTCATTTATTTTAGATTACAATCATCATCTATTGCAGGTTGCAGAGAATATGTTCGAATGGCAGGAAGAAATGGAGATCGAGGGTTTGGATGTCACCGCCTGGGGGCTGGAATGCCAGGATGGACAATGACCCAGCTGGACCTAAATGTTAAGGCAGGGGCAGCTCCAAGCACACAGACACATGCACACACCTATTTATTTTACAATCCAGCAGATAAACACGGACGAGATAATTATGTTCATACACAAAACTCATTTGTGTGTGTGTGTGTGTGTGTGTGTGGCCAATTGCATACGTCCATCTAGGACTGTACATGGCAGGGTGTGTTTCGAACATACAGTAAATCATCTTTGCTCTCATGCACAGCGTCATAACAGTGCACATACAGCACTACTGCATAATGCCCCACATATTATGCACCATTTTATTTTATTTAGTGAACCATCATACTGTCCAATACAAACACATACAGACATAACAACCACAAAGCAATCGTTGACTTCATCCCTTCAAAAAAACAAACAGAAAAAGTAGAGATGTAAATAATTTTGCTTGCTATCATCAAAAAAAAACAACAAAACAGGACAGGTCTGACTTATATCCCCCTATAATATTGCTAAAATAGTATTAATAATAATATTTCTCATACACCCCACTAATGTGAGCACACAGATGTTCATTAAATGTGAGGTAACTGTGGAGTGTTTGAGTGTAATGTGCCCATTTATTGCCTAAACAGCCTCCGATACCTCTGCGCTACTGTGCACTCATGCATGTGTTAGTGGTGGTGCACTGCTGTATTAGTGCCAGACCTGCAGCAGTTTATTCCCTAGTCTGAATACTACTTAACCCTGTGACTTTAGCACGGCCAGACATATGCTACACACCACAGGGACTTCCCCCCTGGCACAAACACACACTCTCACACACAGAGATCATCAGATCAAGAATCAGCCTTCCCTCAACCACCTTCATATTCCCAAACTGGCATTATTGTCTAATCAATGACTGAGTATAGAGCAGTGATATCACTCCCACAAGGAAAACAACAGTGTTATATGTTTAAATGGTATAAAATCTACTCACTGAACAAGACAAAACACTTTAGCGTGCGAAACAGGACACATACTGTACTGTAAGCTGATTTCCATCCGAAACACTTTTTTTCCTGTAGCAGTATCAACAGCAAGGAAAAAAAATAATAATTTGCATCAGACCTTTATCAACAGTCTATCAGATTTTAAACACTGCACCATAGTTGACTCAGCAGGTTGTTCAGAAATGTGCAGTTTTGCATAACCACTAAATTACAGTACTATACTTTATATTAAGTAACTACTGCATCACATAGACTTAATATACTGATGTGCATATGTGTACATTTGCAAAGCTATATACATTATTTTGACTGTTTATTGGATGGATGGAGTTGATTGCGCTCAGTGAGACAGAAATTGTTTCCAGTTTTTTACATTTACACATTAACTGTGTACCATTATTAGGATTTGGACACTGCAACATATTACAGCTGATCCAGCTGTGCCATCGTCATCTCACCGGAGATTGATTTAGATTCAGATCATGGGTTGGGGTAAAGAATCTCTCATTTATCTCATGTCCTCGCATCTCTTCCTTGCATCTCTAAAAGGGAGCACCCTGTGTGGACTGAAGTGGTTTACAGGGACTACTACAGTATGTCCCCATTACAGAGATAGTTAGCTGACTCTGGCTACGTCATTGCAGACCTATGAAGGGAACAGACTGTTTGTGTTTGTTAAAGAAACGGTATATCTGGCTGCAAGCAGTAAAAGTCGTCAGAACAGTGTGTGGATTCTACTTGATTCAGTGTGTCCCCGCTGGGGTGCTAACGCTAGCTAACAGCTGTCTTCAAATGTCAGGCTGATGGCAACACGAACAGTGTGGATTAATTAGGAGCAACATTTCTAAATTGTAGTTCTTGTGGTGTCTGTGCTCAGAGCGATCAACAAAGTGGATGACAGTGTCAGTGCACTCGCATTGTCTGCAACTTAGTGCCTAACATGCACAATTATAGATATATTTAAGGAAACGACAGGGTTGCTAACTTGTTGAACAAAAAACAAGTTTCCAGGATTCTGAGAAATACTTGGTGCAATGTTGGTGTTTATCTGATGTAAATGGATAATTATGAATTGAATTATAGTGGAACTGATGTGAACTGTGTGACTGGAAACTGAATCAAACTGGGAGGCCAGTGCTGAAGCATTAGTGTGTACCAAGCTGGTCCTTTCCACTGTCAGAATGATTTTGCCCTTCATCTCTACAGTGCATAATAACCAATAGCGCAAAATAAACATATACAATACTTTTAATTTAAAGCAATTGTGAGCTTTGTGACTGCTTCATTGTCATAGCTTAAGGTTTAAGATGGTCGCATTCCTCCAGGTGACACCTTCTGCTAGCACCTAGAAATATTGGCAAAAGACGTGTTTTAATATAGGGCATGCACAGGGAAGCTTAATGTCATTCATACACAGGTACTCCCTAAACTGGAACCATAGCAATCGCATGTACAAAATCAGTGAAGACGCCCTTTAAACACACACACCGACAAAACTTTCAAAGTCACACAAGCGGGGAGGAGGTGCGCTCACTTTTCAAACCTCCCCTATTTTTTCTCTCCTGACATTATTTTGGATGTGTGTGTGTGTGTGTGTGTGTGTGTGCGCAGCGTTGACCTTTCTGCAACGTTGCCCCGTATTCACTGGTTGTCAGCACAGTCTCTGTCCCAGGCCATCCGTCTCTGCCACCAGTCAGTCCTCCAACCAATCCTCCACCGTCCCATTAACGCACACACACACACATACACACACACACGTGCATACAGTACACAAGAACATGCTTATATGCGCAGTGCATGTGTTCATAAGTACACACAAACGCAGTCCACGCAAACACACACATATACATAATACTCACAAACATGCACACGCATGCAAAAGCACACACATTC
The DNA here is from genome assembly GCA_034779795.1 of Ctenopoma multispine. Lineage (NCBI taxonomy): Eukaryota > Metazoa > Chordata > Actinopteri > Anabantiformes > Anabantidae > Ctenopoma > Ctenopoma multispine. Next base: position 24,674,428 of record JAUYWH010000018.1, read on the forward strand.
TCACAGACGCACACACACACATTCAGGGAATCCTCCATTGTCCCATTAGCCCAGGATGAGGTGCTCTGCTCTGCTTTGTGCTTTGGCTCAGCCATGCTAGCCTGGGGGATCATTAAGGCCTAACCACACACACACCCACACACACACATACACACACACCAGGGTTGTGGTAACGGACTGGAGGAGTCCAGGTGGCCTGTTGTTATTTATAACAAAGGAAACAACACAGCAGAACCAGCTGACATCAGGCCCGTATGGACCTGGGATAAGGGAAGTGTGTGTATGAGCATTTCTTCTACTTATTCCTCTTTGTGAGTATGTTGATGTGTGTATGCGTGTCTCTGTCCCTGTCTGTCTGTCTGTCTCTCTCTCTCCCTCTAACACACACACACACACACACACACACATACAGGTATAGACATCCTTGTAGGAGAGCTCAAAGTGTCTGTCCACCCCAAACCCCCACACCCTGCCCCTTGACAGTGGTCTACCAGGACCACTGGACCAGATGTTGGCTCCGGAGCAACAACAAGATTGATTGGTTTAATTGCCAGCACTTTGCTCTCTGGCGTCTGAATACCTAATGTCAACTTTTAAAGAATGTTTGCTCTCTGTCTCCATCTCTCTCAGTCTCTCTGTTTCTTTTTTCTTTTCCTGTGGCTGAAAAATGTGTCACATTTTCAGATCAGCGGGGTGTATGTATGTACAGGTCACGCTAACATCTGTTCAACATCAAGACAGGACACAACACAGTTTGTGATGTCAGCTTCGTCATTACGACTTTTTAAATGTTCCTCTCCGTTTTCTTTCTTGCTCCAGTCAAACCACTTGAGATAAAACATGGCTGCTGCATACAAAGTGTGTCAACAGACAACGGACCAACGGTTTTGTCTTTTCTTACAGTCATCATGTCAGACACGATAATGCTGCAGGTCCACAAAATTTAATCATTAGCATAACAAAAATTTTAATTACAACACTGCCTGCTCCACATTTATGCATTTGTAGGATCATTTCATTAACACAATAATTGAGAAAAAAGGAGAAATTCACACTCACAGGTGATTCAGCCACTAGGATATAAACAGTAACAAAGACAGATAAAAGACATCACAGAATGTATTTGCTGTTATATATATAATTTCATAGCATGAGAACATGCTATTAAAGTTAAAGTATCTTGTCATAATGAGAAATGTTTCTCTTCTTTAGCAGTCCTCTGCTGTATACTTTCACTATTCACACACACATTTTTGTACTGTTAGTGTATTAAATACACTATTCAAATATCCACAGTGTAGTTTGGAAAAAAAACTTTATAGTCTATAGTCTTTATTGTTTTATTGATTTAAACAAAGCAAGACATCATATTGGAACTACGAATATCTTCTATAAATTTTGTGCTAATCCATCTATTATATGATATATATTTTAGATGCCTTCTCTGTTGGCCTAGAGATAGTCAGAGCCAGAAAATATAGCTTTAATTTAATTAATATACATTTATATTGATGCTGTGTGTATTTTTAACAAATGTCCCATCAATCTGTTATTGTCATTTCATTACGACTTTCAGTTGCGCTGCTTCCAGCTGATTCCAGCTGCTTCCAGTGCAGCACATATAACTTATCCAGTCAGATTTCTCACCAGGCCTTTAATTATCTGAGTGAAGGCTTCGGACGTTCATTGTCAATGGGGACAGTTTTGTGTATGGTCATGTTTTTTAACCAATCAGATGTCGAGTTTGCCGTATAGGGGCGTGATCTTTGACCCGTCAGGGCCTTCTAGCTGGCCCTAACCGCTGACGTCACGAGTTTTCATCGTGACCAGCTGGTCAGTTTGCTAACTGAAGCTAAGCTAACTGAAGCTAAGCTAACTGAAGCAAAGCTAGCTAGTACGTAACGTGAACAGAGTTTTACTTAAACTTAATAAGAGAATGGACTTTTTTTCAAATGATGAGCAGCTTTGGTAAGTTTAATGGATGTTTATCTGACTTTACCCGCTATAGATTTTTGCTGTTTCTGCTGGTTTAAACGATATTCAGATGGCTTGGATTGATTCCTGAGTGTATTATTTATAATTATAATAATTTAGTTTGCTTGTTGGCAGTAGTTTAGTCCAGGGTATATGCAGGTATACGGCGTATACCCACTTCTTATTAGGTCGTCACAGCGTATACCCATTTCTAAATGCCCTTATTACGGGTATATGCTGCAGTGTAATACAGGTTATACCTGGTTATACGGCACTTTTTAGTCTACTGTCTAAAAAGTGCCGACTGTAGACTGTCACTGAGCTTAGTGACAGTCTACATCCTCACTGACACGCTGATATTTATGTGCTGCAGGTACGTCATTTTTTTTCTGCCATTGTTGTCTGTTTTGGGAGAACTAACGATTGGTTAGGACAAACGGATTACGCCAATCAGAGTTAGAGTAGGGTGGGACATGTCGTTTCTTTGCTAAACCGGGAAAAATATCCTTTACCGCTACTTCCTGTCTATTGTTACTCACCAAAATATGTCCTCACATGAAACGTTAATATATCCAAGTTAATTGTAAAAATGAAGCGAAGCATACAAACAAAAATTAGCTTTCAGAACAAACGACCTCGTGACGCTGCATTATTGCTGCTATCCAGTCGGACAGGTAGCCACAGCCCAACAGGTTAACAGGTGTTGGAGAGTTTATAACGTTGGTGAAGGTGAAACTAGTTGAAACAGGAACAAGGATTCATTGCCAAAGTATGAAAAATTTAATTACTTGTTATTGCTCTCTGTTATTTAATAAATATTCAGAATGGTCAAATCCAAGTTTTGTTTTGTTTTTTGAAAATCAGCTGTTTAAATTTTGTAAAAATATTTTTTTCTCTGACTTTTTTCTCTGACTGAAGTTGGCTATTAGTATTTACTATTAATGAAATGGGCCTCTGTACCACAAGTAATTTTTTTGCATACAGCCACTGACAAATCATTTTAATTTTATAATTGTGTCACTCTCTGGCCTTCACTATCTGTTACAGATTAGATATTATAAGACACAAAAGAATCTGCTTTCCCCATGAACTAAGAAAATTTATGCATATCACTCTGTAATCTATGAACCAGACAGATCTGCAGAATCTGCATCTCTAGTTTGTTAATCTCATAATGATTCTTTATCTTTAGTGAATGAAATCAGGCAACAGATGTAAATAGTACTGTCCCTTACTAGTGGGAACTATATAAGACTGTCACTATTAATAATGGGGCCCTTTTTTTCTTTTACTGTGTAGGCCGCTAAAAAAATTGGGGGCTAAATTTACAGTATACCCACTTCTCCAGACACCACTACACCACTGCTTGTTGGGCATTAGTAAATGTGACTGTTAATGGAAAATCCTGTTACACTGGATAATAGATGATCAATAGATCATAGATGTTGACTCTTGTGTTAGTTTACTTTTTCCACTTGATGAAAGTTACTGTCACTGTAAATATGGAGAAGTTAAGTCAGATGACAATAGCATGTAGACCTATTGTCATCCTGAAGGTCTACATGAAAAATGCACGGCCCCCCACTGCTGTAGAGCAATGCTCAGTCGAACATTTGACAAAATTTGAAAACAGTGGACCATCTTTTTATTATAGTGGAAACAACATTGGCATATGTTTGATTTGCTATGATGTCGGAATGAGCTCAGCTTCCAACTGTACTTTCCGTGTTTATTTCATCAAGCCACACCTACATGAGAACTACATAAAAGGGTAAACTGGTTTTATGTTCAAAGTAAATATGCATTTATTAAATAATATATAATATATAATAAATTATAGTTATAATACAGTCAAATCCAGCTACACTGTAAAATTCTTATAATTTCAGTCAGCAATGTCCAGTAGGGGCAGGTTTAGGTAGTGGGAGTTTGTGTTTGTGTGGTGGCACAAATGGGTAAGCCACAAATAGGTGGTACTTGTCGAGGCCAAACGCATGGGTTCCTGCACTGCTCCACCCACCCACACCCTCCTATACAGACTCACACTTAAACACACCCACCTAGCTTCATCTATCCCTTCCATATCATGTACCTCTCCACATCTGTCACTGGCAAAAGAAAGAGGGAGGGAGAGGTAGAGCAGAAGGGAGAAGGAGGGAGGCACGCAGCAGACAATTAATTGTGTACCCGGTTGGGGAGGCAGAAAGACTGAGTGAGAGTGAGCGAGAGACTAAGAAAAAGTGGAAGGGAGAGAGAGAATAATAAAGTGTCCCTAGTAAGCATTAATCTCCCTCACACTGCAGGCATGTCAGTGGAGGCTAGCTGGTGACTAATGCCACATTTTGCATACAGTGGTCACAAGACAAGAGATTCCTCACCAGGCGGCAACACATGGAGAATTTAACTGCTGCTTTGGCTAGAAAACAGACAGACACGTTGGAAGTGTCAACTCTCTAAAAGAGTAACAATTTTATCCCATTTGTTAGCTGGATTAGTACATCCTGGCTTCAATACTTTGACTACTGTTCAATGCAATGCTACTTCAGTCTAAAGTACAAATAGTTTGTGTTTTATGGTGGTTTTGCACAATGACGTCTCAACAGTGTTTTGAATAAAAGATAATTGCGATCATTAATGCAATGAGGAAATTTGTTCATTTAAATATTTGGCAGTGAAGTTACAGTAACGTGTTCACAGACAAATGTATTTGCTTTTAACCAAATAACTGATTTATTCAGTATAACATCTACTTGTTTTGCATAATATATTATAATATTATTACGCTGTTGTGTAATCATTTTCTGTTGTTGTTACTAAATGTAATTTAATTGTGATGCCGCATTCATTTATTCATTCATTCCTTTATTCAGTCATTCAAAGACCATCATTGCTTCTCAACACAATTCAAGTAGTAATTTTGTTGACACCACAATGTAATTGTTTGATGAACATAATTTATATAAGATACAATTGTCTTGAACACTTTGAGCACAGTTGAAGGAGTGTGGATAGAGGGAATCAGGGCTATAAGAATGTAAACGTTTACTTATGTTAACTGTCTTCACTATGAAGTGCAACAATCAATCAGATCAGAACAAGGTGTTATAATAACTTGTTGAACCACCTGTAGCTCTAATACACTGTACAATGTTGAAAAGGAATTTGTGCCATTCTTTATTACATCTGGAGATTGTAAAAAGTTCACTTTTCTTTTTCTTTCAACTGTAGATAATTAACACAAAAAATGCCATTGCCTAGTTTTTAATACTGAAACACAGATGACCTGCAGTCCCTGAACCCCTCACACATGGAGAATCAGTGATGTTGCTGCAGGCTGCTTAGGATACACCTCCTTCCAGAATTCCTACAAACCCCACACACTAATAGCTAACTAATTGTTTTAAACAAATAAAGAAGAACGTGAAAATAGGCAGAATTTTTTTTTCCAATTCCTAAGGATTTAATGAAGGATTTAATGAAGCCATAACAGCTGGAAAACAGTTACATCTCAAGTCTTACACTGGAGGTGCAAAAAGACAACTTTAGTCTGTTACTCTGACAAAATGGTGAAGATATTTCTGCAAGTTTGTGCTGTGCTTGGTAAACAGCTGTTCAATAAATTGGTCATATTCTCTCCTTTATTTAAGGCACATGCACTTTTATAGAGAATTCTTTTACTACTGCCAAAGGAGAGGGGAAGATTTTCTTTGCTGAACTCACAGTGGCTTTATGAAATGTTTTCTTTGGTAGAGCAAAAGGGGGACAGGAAATGAAACTGGAGATACTTGATCCTCCCATATGCCCACACACACACACACACACACACACACAAGCCCCTCAGCTCCCAGCGTAGCCGACCTGATGGTAACTTACACTAACATTAAACATTCAATCCATGCACAGTCACTTGTCTCAGAAATGTTTGTGCTGTTGGTTGTGAACACTGGTATGGGTATGTACAGTATGTACTGATTTTGTGTATATGCACTGTCAATTGATTTCCCTGGTTGATCAATAGCATTTTAGCCCCTTAACTATCTGTATACTTAGTGAGTATTTGTATGCATCTCTGTTAAAACATTTTGACATTCTTTACTCAGAAACTAAATGTATAGATCAGCATACACGTGGGGGAAGAAGCTGGAGGAAAAAAATCGAAAGAGAAAAATCGTACAACAGAGATTCACAAACAGATGATAATTCTACATCTCTTTAATGATCGAGAGCTGTGCCCAGCAGGCCAAAGATATCCGTCCACGTTGAAAGAGCAACTACAGATGTGTCTCCAGGTAGAGGGGGCCAATTAGCAATGTGTGCTAGTATTTACATTTTGGGCTATCTATCATGCTAATCGGTGGGTTGATTTATCAGCTGGGTTGTGATTAATGCAGGGTTAGGGGCAGCGGGCGTCCTCTGGCTGAAGGTAGATGGAAAACAACAATAACAGGTAAAGGGAGGGATTCTTCCCCCTTTGCTCAGTTGGAGAGGGTAAGAGAAAGGGGAAGGTGAAATCTATCTCATATCACTTAGTGCCCCCTCTCTTTCTAATCAATTTAAATTTGCATGCAGGGAGGGAAAAAAAGAAAAGCAAGAGAAAGCGCAGAAAAGTAGTGAACAGAAGATGCTGTTGTCTTAGTCATATGAAGTTTGTTTTTTCTTTTCTATTTTTTTTTTTTGGGAGGGTGAATGGTAGGAAAGCAATATCCTCTAGGCCGTTTAATCATGTGATGATGGACCTAGGACATGTCTTAGTATGTATGTGTGTGTGTGTGTGTGTCTGAACTGTGGCCCCATTGATCAAAGCCAGTGCTGGTGTGATGGGATAGAGGGACAGGGCTGGGCTGCGGACACAGCAGCTCTTCGGCTCTCCCTGCCATCCTCCCTAACACTGCTCAGGCCGGCGCGGGGCCATTTGTCAAAGTTTTATCTGATTCCAGAGGTATTGGATCTATCAGTCATTGCGTATGAAAGAGGAGATTGACCTCCTCTATGGGCATTTTTCTAAATTAGACTGAGCTGATATTGGAGTGACACAGCCTGCTGTTATAGGTGACAAAAGCATTGTAAAGCAGCCTGATTAATACCAAGTGTAATGCTGTAATTTGATTGTGAGTTGGTGTTTGGGAGATGTGGGTGATTTTGAGTTGTGTAACACGTTAGAGGTGTCCCTGGAGTCTAAATGGTTTCTCCCCTCTCTATGGGTTTTAGATTGCCTTCCAGACTGACAAAGCACCTGCCAGACATTCATGAATGATCCCATCCATCTGTCCATCAGGACAGCAGTCCACTCTGTCATCAACAGGTAATGCCTGGCAGCCAGGCTGGCTACCTGATAATGGAAGATAAGAAAACATCACACACTCTGTCACCTAGTGTTAAGGCCCATATACATCCCACTTAAGACAAAACACGCATTTCATGCATAACTTTCTCAGTGTCCAATCCCTTTATTTCTTACTTTCCCTTTGTTCGTTTGACAATATTCATAATCATTTATCATTTTACAAGAGTAAAGTCAGAGATCAGTGTTGTTTTGTAACTTTCTAATCTCATTTCTGTAAAAATAAAAGAATCTTCATGTGTGACTTTTTTTCCCCAGCTAATGCTGTTGTGGTTGGACTAACAAGCAGCCATTTGGGCACGCTCCAACTAAATTGCCCTGACTATGTTTAGTTTTCTGGCAGACAGCACTGGTTAATTGCCACTTAATTAGCTGTTTTACCCAGAACGCTTTGACCCACTTGGGACAGGTCTCTCATTAGAGGCAACCATCTAAACTCATCGTGAATTCTAAAAACACACTGCGCTGAAAAACACAATTATCAGCATTTAGACGCTCACGTTTTAGAATAGGTGTTGTTTGGCTTTTTATTGCACAATTTCACAGCTAATACTCCAAGGAGTCAGTAGTGGTGACACTGGCTTTCAACTTTTAGAGTTTACTTTTTGCCTCACAGATGTGGGCAGAAAAACGTTGAGCTGTTTAGGAGCTGTTTATCCTTGAATTCAAAAGACTGTCTTGATGTCATGGTAGTTGTGTTTGTGATTATTGGTGATGCTTCAAGACCTCACAGGGCCCCCACTGATAACAGTTCAAGCCCAGTGAGCAACCCTTGCTCTGGTTCAGCACCTTCCTGGCTACATCAATATGCCCCCAAGTTTCTACACAACAAGTCTAAAAACACAGGCCATCAATAAGGCCTCCATCCACAGACATTAAAGATTGAGCTTTTCTGGCAGGAAGACAAGCTGTTTCCTCAGTAAACTTTCCTCCTGTGTTATCAGTCACACTTCAAACTGGCAAGTCAGACACCCACGATCTGAAAACTTACAGTCAAAGCTTTTAATTCTGCTCGGTTCGATGCACCTCTCTCTCTTTCCCTGTCTGCCTGTGAATCTGCTTCCACTGACAAAGAGCAAAAAAGCAGAGACATGTAGCTTCCACCATACAGATATTGGCAGAGTGTCATCGGAATGAATGAACCGCTCTTGCATCGCAACTGCCAACTTGTCAGCCACGAGCTGGGATGCATGACTGACACCCCCTGATTGGTCGATTTAATATAGAGAGAGTCGGAGGGAAGTAGACGGGTGTCTGCCTTCCCTGAGCTCCGCTAGAGTGGGAGATGGAGGGTGAGGTGTAAGTCCATTTGTCGAAGACATGAAGCGCTAACTCTCTAGGTATGGGCCTGTATGCCTTGTTAGAGAAAAAGAGAGATTTTTTTTAGGTAGGAGTTAGCATGCAGTTTGTTATCGCTTCACCCCGGATGTTCTTGACAAATCGACTCAGACAGCCATCAAACGGTCTGGCAGAACAAGACATTTCATAAACTGGTGTCAGACCAAAAATACACAGAGATTAAAGTTCTGAGCAAAGCTCAGATGTGCTGGCAGATGCATTGACAGACAAGACCAAGCTATCAGCCATACTGATGCAATCTGCTTCATACTGATGCATGTTCTATATCATCATTGCATAATTAATGCCAAAGATGTTTAATGTACAAAAATGTTGCTGTGAATTACAGAAAGGTGACAAGTTCAAGAAAAAAAGTATTTTAGAAAGTTGTTGGGCATCTTGCTGGCAGACCACTGTCTGTACCTGCTCAAACCCCTGCATCTTAGCAGTATTTTGTTATGTACTGCACAGTTAAAATAAAAGAAAAGCACTCATCTGTGGTACTTACCAATTTGATAACAGCTTCCTTTTTTTGGATGAACATCTTGAAACATCAAAGCTTCAGCAAAACTGACTCTCGGCTAACTTTTGGGATGTTTTTCTGAGAACAAATTCATGCAATGCTTTGCTAGATCAAAGTTCTAGGTAGTCTTGGGAGATACAATGCAGCTTGGGATGAGGTAACCTCAAACTAGGCCTCATTAGCCAACTTCGGTGTCAAATCCATGCACCCGTGGTTTAATATGAAGGACAACTATGAAACAATTGCAGTTGTAAGGCTCTGGTGTCCACATGCTGTTGGTCTGTTTGATTTTTGATTGAGCAAATTCCTGTGACGGCTAACAGAGAAGGTGTCTGTAGAATGTGGGATGCTGGTTTTTACTTGATATTTTCTTGGTGTTCCTTGCAAATATGTGAACATGCCTACTCTATTTCCACATTAGCCGACACTTTCGGCTATTCTTATCACTGAAAATTAAACTGTTATAGGAAATGATAATTTAACAAACTAGTTGATTCGCCCATCAAATCTTTCTTATTTTATCACCAGTGTTCTACACATCTCAACCCATCATGTTTTGTCCTAGAGAAAAGTCATTCTGCAGTTTCCTTTCAGCTGTGTGGGACTCTGGTTTACTCCATTTGAGAAACTACTGTGCAGCTGGATGGTGACAGGCCAAAGCAGAACACACTCTGTTTCAGCATGTAATTTCATGTTACCAGGAATCTAACATTATTGTTTCCCCCACCCGCATTCCAATTTAGAGACAGATCAATATTCAGCTTTGTTTATCAAAGTGACAGCTCCTGGATATTGCATTTTGCATTTTTATGTTTTCCTTTATAAGCGGGTATTAAAACATAATATATCTGAAGTCTTGGCTTTATGGGCTGACAAAGGGTGGGGAGATGCCGTTAATGGTGTAAAACCGTTGAGGAATGGCGGCTGCTCTGTTCATACACTCATAGTTACAAATATTCATCACACACATCAGCATCAGTGTTTGCCTAATGAAGACACTCTCTCTCAGTGAGAGTTGTCCATGACAGACGAAAACCGCAGAGGAATTCCAGTAGAGGTGTGTATGTGTAAGTGTACGCACATGGATGTTCTTTGCTCATGCTTTTGCGCGTGTGTGTGTTTGAATGGATGCTTGAGGCTACCCGTACATATAGACAAAGTCTCCTCTTGAAGCCCTAGTCCCAAATCATGCATTATTTGCAAAGCAACCATAAAGAAATGACAGTGGCAGCCCCATGCATACAAATCAGGCCCTATTATCCACCTTAGTCTGTCAGTTAGTATGCTGAATATGATAGGAGACTTGGCTGAGGGGAGTCGTACCCAAGGTCCTGACAAATGCTTTGGCTGATTCCCCTTGTGAGTGATGGAGCACTAACCCTGTTTAGCTCCTTTAATATACTTGTATTAGCATGAATAAATAACGAGTGTGTCCGGATGCTACAAATATTTGATTGTGCCTCCATAATGGGCTGGTGTCTTCCGTCACATGATGCCACAGAGACTCTCTTGGTGTCGGAGCTGAGGCGGACTGACATCGATCATTATCGCCTGCCCCCTAAATCAATTATAAACCCTCAGAGAGAGTGCCAGAGAGGGGCGAGCGAGTATGGCTGCGCGGGTGGGTGTGCTATACCAGCTGTGCCAAGTTGTCTTATCTTTTGTATCCCTGTTTTTACAACAAAAAGCTATGATGTGTGATGATGGGAGTTGTTCTGCACATATGGGGCATTTGTTTCTCTACTTCAGATTAACTTAAACGCTGTAGAACTTACAGTGCTTATGTTTCTATTGTATAACATGTACAGCAACCGATTCTTAATATTGAAACATTTATCCACATATCCCAAAACATGGGAGAAATGTTGCCACAATTTTGGCAAATATTAGATACTGTAGGAACTGATAAGCATTTTTGTCCTGCTCCAAGCAAATGGCACCTGCAACTACAGTATTTGATAGGCTGATCACTACGTTGGGATGAAAAACCCTAGAATATGCAACTGAATACAGGTACCTATTGACCTGTAACCTGGAGCTTACAACCTGAAGGTTGCTGGTTGTGGTTGGCTTTTCTACTGTATTTTTTGCTCTTCTCTCTTTGTAGGCAGCTGTTCACATGGGCTAAGGGTATGCACACAGCAGAGGACTCATCAAGTCAGTGGCCACACTGCTTGCTTACAGACAGTACGAGCTGTTTATTAATCAGCTGTTGGACAAGCAGAACACAGGCTTGCAAAAATGTGGCATCTTTGCTGCTAGACCTGCTGAAGTCCAGCATCATCAACATCATTCATCCATAAACCAGTGTCACTTTTGATTTGGTACTTAGTTGGGGTGAACAGAGGCCAGTGGAAAAGTAGCAAAACTGGGTACAGGTTCAGTTGGGAATCCATACATAATTTTGTTAATTAATAAATTTGTTCTAATAGCATTTAGCGTGACAAAGTTCTTCTTGAGAACATCATAGTGGATGTTTGGGTCACAAAACCCAGGACTTTGATTTTGACAGTTTTTGTATTTAAACCTAACTAGTTGCCTGTATCCCCTAACATAATCAAACCATGGATGTTTTTATTGTTTTTATGTTGAAAAGGCCAGCTATCACTATGGTGCTATTTTGAGAAATGTCTACTGCAATAGGCATGCTATTTCCTTATTTTCTGTTCTAAGGGACATCTGCCTGGGAACTATTTCACCATATTTTAAGACAAACGTGCCAGCAGTCAGTATAGGGGTATTTGAAGAGTTGTGCTTATGGGTTGTGTGAGAGAGTAGGGATAAACAACGTTTGAGGATGTTTAGGACTTGTTGGTTCGTAAATGGTTCATTTCTGCTCAACTCAAAACTTTGCTCAGTGAATTAGAAGTGATGGAGAAATTTAAGTCATCACTCTGTGCAACATTAAACTACCAGATAGCGAGTTCAGTAGTTCTCACATAAAGTGTCTACAGTTCACGATTGCTTCACTCCTTATTTATTGCATTAATCACATCAGTGACATCATGCTTTGTGTGTCCTAACTAAGGGCTACTACCACTAAAGGCTTATGACATCATACCTTTACACCAATAGCTCAATCTGGATCACTCCCAAATGTAAGCTTGTGCAAATGGATAAATATTTTTTCTCATTTACTACTATCTTTATATAGACAAAACTTAAGCAACTAACCCCAAATCCATTCTCTACTGCTGTCAGGTCAGCATCAAACTAACTAAGATATTCCAGATGTCTTTCAACACAAATACTTCTCCTGCAGGAATGTCAGGCTTCCCCAGTTCAAACTGGATATAAAATCGCTCTAGCATATTCTGGGTGTGCAAAAAGTGAATAAATAAAGCAAAAGAACATATAAAAAACTGTTTATCTATCAAACTACTCAGCCTGCCCATAAGCATCAGCCCACAGACCCTTACTTTTATTTAATGAACTGTATCATTTTAAATCAAAATAGATCTAAGACAGAAATGCAATCTATTATTGCATCAACAAATGGGAAAGATGTACTGTACATTTTAACGATTTAGTCAGTGACAAACAACTGATATACAAACAGTAACTATACAAATAAATTCCCCATTGTATTTGTGGTGCAGAGCTTTCTTGGCTATAGAACAAGTAGCTGTTTTAAGCTAAAAGCCTATCTAAATCTTACCTCTCCCTTCTGTCTCTGCTCATTCTCCCCCCGACTGGCTGTCAGCCCAGTACACACCTCCCACACATGTAGCATTAAGCCATTTGACCTCTGACCACTCTCTGACAGGGTTGGTAGAGAGACTGACAGGTACACCAAGTGCTATGTTCATTAGCCAAGGCAGCCACACTGGAGCCTGCTGCAGATTAATAGCAGAGTCTTAGTAGCTATTACTAATGTTGTTTCGCTTTTAAAAGACAGCTGCTCAAACAGACTTTCAAAAGCCATAGGCCCCCCACCACACTATGTTTCTGTAAGAAACCATTAGTGTCGACGTGCAAAAAAAATGCAAATGAAAAAGAAGAATGTTAAAACGGGATTTTTTTTTTACTTTTTGATGCCAGATATTCTTAATTATTTTCTATTTTTTAAGTGTAGTCATGCCTCCATATCCTGTATATGCTCCATATTTGGTGGTGTACATACTGTGATTTGAATTATACTTCAAAAACAGAGACTCCTGCACTAAAAAAAAAAAAAATGAATTCATACATTTGTAAAGGCTTACTTAAAGTTTCATACACAGTTTGAAGTAGAGCTTCTCAGTACCATGTGGATGGTCAGTGCAAAAATGTGCCATAAGCACACACACTCAGTATGGACAAAGAGTTACACTAATGTATGTAGAAAACACAAGTGTGACAGGTATATACAGAAACTCTCGATCTGAAAAAGCCAATTAAAGGTGTGAATGTATGCATATACCCAATAATTACACAGAATAGCGAGGATAGTGTGCATATGTTATGTGTGCAATGTGTTTTACTCACGCAGTAGTTCAATTTCAGCCCAGTATACCCAGTAAATATGAAATTATGCATAATACAAATAACTCTGTACCTGTTAGACTAAACCAATAAGATTCATGGTGGCGTTCAAGGGCTGTAAAATAAACAAAAATGCACAATATATACACAAGAGTTTTGAGATCAATGCCACTATCAAAGACAATGCTATCATTATTCAACATTTGAGTTTAGCATGTTAGAATGATAAATCTGCTAATTAGGGCTAAACACAACGTAGACACAGCAGAGGGTGATGTGAATGTCATCATGTCAAGCAAGTTTCCCAGGGCCACATCTTGGTTCACCTCATTGTGATGTGATTCACAAGCAGTGACTGTCTCATCATTACCAGAGAACAAAAACATTTCACATTTGCAAACGAGGATTATCAATGATTTATACAGATTATTTATCTTAACGCAGTTCATTGCTGTTATTCTTTCTTCTTGTTAAACATCCTAAACAAACTTTAGTAAGTGTGATGAACCACGTATGAACCCAGCGTTAGATCTACAGCTCCGGTGCTGCTGCACAGGTCAGTAACAGTAACTTTGTTCGCAGTAAGACATTCAGTAACTTGCTAGTTTGCAAATGTGTGCCGTTGTTAGGACATTAGCTACAGGAAGCTGGAGTCTGTAGCTTGTGTGGCTTTGATTACTGTTGGTTTGATCATTTATTATGTGATGATAGTTTCTGGTAACGCATGTTCGCCCTAAACCTTTGCTAAAGTGACTTTTGACCCATCATATCTCCTTGATCCTTAACAAAGGAATTACTTTCACTAAAATCATGATTGTTTTTCAAAAAGCAAACAAAGTTGGTTTACTGCTTAAATCTGACCAAATAATTAACTATTATATATAATTAACATATAACTATATCTATATAATTAACCACAGCGTTGTTACATCATAGCATCTTGGAAAGGGACACAGTGAAGATGCTGTCCAGCTGATAAGGGATAAGGTCATATCAGAAAGCAGTGGTGGACTGAACCTACACAGATTTAGTTGAACTTAATTGTGTGAAATGTATGTACATTTCTGTTCTTCAACTTTTAAGCTGTTTTTTTTTATTTTTAATTTTTTCCTAGTGAAAGCACTGGTTAAAATGGACAGCATCAGATGCGAGAGATGCCTCAGCGCAGCCTTAGCTCGACAGTGAGCCTGTGCAAGCCAACCGACTGTTGAGAATCCCTCTCTTCTCACAGTGCAGAATGGAGACTGACATTTTATATTTTCCATTGAATTACACCTCATCTGAAATTCACTTTGAACAGTTTGAAATCTTAACTTCCTCTCTGGCATGTCATTACATCTCTTGAAAAATAAATAAAGAAATAAGGGAAATAGCAATCATTTTACCGCAACAGTCTTGATCTGTCAATCACCCCCAACGATCTGAAGACGCACAAGTGTGCTGAGTGAAGAAAATCAAAATGAAGTAAATAGGTTAAAATGTACATCAGTTATTCATCACAAACTAGTTCAACCAAAGTCACATTTTCCTCCACTTTCTTCATCGTAGCTGAGTGCAAATACTGACACATGTACTTCAAGGCTCCCTACTACATTTTCAAAGCAGAGATCTGGCTTTATTAAAAATTCATCAGGTCATATTAATTAGAAACAGATTTTTTTTTTTTTGCATGAGAGCGAATAAGAAATAAAAAAAAAAAAAAGAGAGAAGGCCCAGAGGATCATTTTGATTCAGCTGGCCTCAAAATGAATAGAGAAGGTGAACGGCACAAGGCTAAAACATGTGCTTTGTTCTGAGGCCAGTCTCTTTGTTCATCAAACCCACGACTAATTTGTTCGCCCGCCCCCCACCTCACACACACGCATGCACACAGCCATATTTCTCCTTTATTGTATATTCTTTTTTAGTTGAGTGCTGCTGATTTGAAATGCTAATTAAACATATTTTTTATGTATTCACTAGGCTCATCAAGGCAGGCTCATATATCAAAGTGTCCAAAGTTGTATTGATGTTGGAAATCAAAGAGATGATTACTTAGTAACATCCAGATTTTTTTTTTTGCTGTTAATTGTCGCCATCTTGGCCATCAGAAGCATTTCTGCGGCGGACAAGTGGGACGTTTTTTTGTTTGTTTGTTTGAAATATTTTTCTTTTTCTCCTGGGAGCACTAATGATAAACCGATAATCAATTTTCTTCTGTTCAAAGATTGTTGTCTCAGTTTTTTACTCCAGTTTTGTCTTATCCTGTTAAAACGTAGGCTCGCACATTAGCGCGAGCGACGCCGAGGCCCTCGTTAATGTACAAGCGGCTCGCGAGCAAACAAGGAAACAAACATGTGCTTCCCCCTGGTATCTTGTCACTGAGTTGTTCGGTACATGTGTGCACGCTTACTCGCACATTAACACACGGCCTGTCAGCAGGTAAAGAGGCTGTGTGTACGTGTAAAGTGTGTGTATGTGTGGTCAAATCCGCAAACAACAAAAGATGCGGTATTAAAGACATGAAAGGAAATAATTCATTAACGACCTACTTTACATTTTCTTCCCTCCCATTTCCCACTAATTAGACTCAAAGACAATAAGAATAGCTGCATTTCTATTTCAAACAGCAATAATAATAATGCTGATGGTAGAATACTCATAACAGCACTGTGTTCTTGATATCAAAAAGCGGCATGATGAGGGAGAAAGAACAATGAGCCATCAGAGGATCCTTTCTTTTATTTTCCTTTTAATTTTTATGCATCCTTCCTATGTGATGGTGGCAATGATTCCTGCTCTTTTTTTTGCCCCCCCCCCACTCTTTCTCTCTGTGTGTCTGATGTAGCTAATGCCATTAACTCTCCCTGCCACTTTCCAGGTCACTAATTCTTCAGCTCTGAGTTCATTGTGCCCAGACCGCAGTGCTGTCTCCGTAATGAGGTTATTTCTGGGTTATTACCTTCCTCTATGATATGGCACCTGATGGGAGGCATGAAATTGATATAAATCAAAACTGGTGTGCAATGAACAAATTGAAATATTTGCTAATTTTTGTGCTCCCCCCCTCCTTCCCCTGAATCTGCATATTCAGATCAGAAATCAAACACGGCAGACTCCTTTTACTCAATTTAGACATTAATATATAGAGTATACAGTGTACTAGAGTATATACAGTGAATGGATACTTTATTTGGAAGAAGACATATGATCAGATCTTCATATGCAAATTAGGTTGGTGTAGTTGCATAATGCCACATCCTGGGTTGGGCATAATGCTGAGCAGCTTGAGATGACTAAATCTGACCTTTCAACATGTTGGGTTATCTTTGCCATGTTAAGTCCATACGTTGACTCAGTAGTTGTTTATTGTATTTATGTATCCAACTAATACGAAGTAGCAGTGTTCACGCAGTTTTTTTTTCTGTTTAGGTCTCCAGAAATCTGTGCACTCATCTCTTTTTTAAACCTGGGATCGTTTGGGCCCAACCTATGTATATTTTATATAAAATGAATGATGGATAATTCTTTTTTTTTCTTTTTTAAGTACTCTACACAGATTACTCTACAGTTGGTAAAAGCTGCATTCTAAGCGGGGTTCTTTGTAATTAGCAATGTTGGATTGTATTGGTGCTATGAGCTTGATGTTTCCGTCTGAGAAGTGATGAGTTTAGAGCCCAGATGTTAAATGGCAACACTACATGTTGTACGTTCAGATCCGTGCGAGTTGGCTGATTATGATTAAACGCAATTCATCCGAATTTAAGCAGGTTAAAAACCATCACGTAGAAATGTGTGTGGACATCCAGGTATGTTTGATGAACACAGAGATAAAAATATGATGGTTAAATTAATTAAACACATGATTGCGATTGTGATGTGTGTTTTCGTTATTCAGATTAAGTATCCAAATACAGGCTGCTTGTTTATACCTCCTGAATGCTAAATCCTACATTTAGACTAACTCCCTGAAATACCACTGGCTGGGTATCTTCATACATCAACAGGCAGGGTGTGAGTAAAGGAGGGTTGCAAAAGACCATGTGGCATTTGTTCTTTCTCTCTCTCTCTTTTTTTATTTGCCCTTGCAGTCCCATTTTCAATTATCCCGCTGTTGGAAAGGCAGAGTCGGATTCCCAGACAATCCCATTTCCTAGAGGCAGGCGAGGCGTGAATGTGAGCGCACGGGAGCAGAAGAGTGGCTGCCGAAAAGGCTGGCATTTGACTCTGCTGAATAAGCCCAAGGTGTGCAGTCTGCCAGGTTAGAGAGGTTACGGATGGGAGGGGAAAAAAGGGAGGAGAGGTGGAGGGAATAAAGGGAGAGGGTTGTGTACGGTGGGTGTTAATGAGGGAAGCGAGGTGTGTGGCGAAAAAGCAGCGGGTATAGGAGAACTGAGAGAGAGAGGAGTTGATATGTGAGTTTCAGCCTTGCTCATTACAGTCTGTCTCATTGAGAAGTGAAATGAGGCTTGCTGATGGCTCGGTGTGGTAGGTATCGTCCTTGTCGGAGTGAATCATGACAGAAAAGGCAAAAACCTTCATCAACTCCATTAACAAAACTCAAGCACTCTTCAGCGTTCCTTTGAGTGGACTCCAAATGTCAGTGAAAAGGATAATGCAACATTGAAAAGGAAATGTCTTTTGTAACCCTCCTGCCGGCGCTGAGCACGACCTAGTGAGAGAAGTAAAAAAAGAAAACTGTCATTTAACAGTAACATTGTTGGTACTGGGAAAAGCAGGATGAGATGAATCAAAATGCAGAAGCTTGTGTTGCCTTTTTCAGCAGACATCAGAAAACCAGATGGCACAAAGAGCAATGTTTCCAAAAAGACAACTGTCCATGAGAGTATATGAAGAAAATTACATACCGTGTTTGTGTGCGCACATCTCCAACGTGATGCTCTTTGTCAGTTGCTATGGTGATGCGAAAGAATGCGACAAATCCCTTGTTTTGGACCCAAACCCAGGACATCACGGTCACACCGCTGTACTAATGCAGATGCTCTGATGTGTCACACGTGGCAGTTTATCTAGTAGAAGTATGTACAAAACTTTTATTACAGCGTCTTTGTTTTGATGAAGTGGTTTCACCATGTCTTATTACATTTACTTTCACTGGTTTTGCCGTAACGTCTGTGCTCACTGTCACTAGCCTTGCCATAAGAAAAAAAAAAATGCTGACATGTACAGTACCAACACACACACACACACACACACAGATATATATACAGTAAATCCTACATATTTACTGTTACTTGCTACAGTGTCAGCAAGTTGCATGTCAGCACGTGTGTCTGGTTCCCACCTCTTAAACCAAGTCATGCGAAGTGAAGTTGTGCTTCTGCTAATAACCATTGTGTGAATTCTAGACTCTTGAGATATGTTTCTTTTCTCCTACCATTTGCGAGACATATGCAATGTGTGTTGCTTTTGTGTGCACACCTGCTGCTAGTTCTTTCAAGAAAACACACCCCGATGCATTTCTCCCTTACTGCATTTGTGCAAATATGATTAGTTTGAGTTCTTAAAATACACTTGCAAGCTGGTTTGCAACAGTACTGAAGTAATAAGTGACGCCTTAAATTGCAAATAATGTGCACAAAGTCTGAGAGAAATCCGTTTCTGCCACAGGAGAAGGATTAAGTGGAGAGGATGTGACTGGTAACAGTTTGACACTGAAACAGTTTCAGGGTGACAGATGGACCAACACATTGCATTCTCAGTATCTGCCTTCATATTTTGTGTGCGCACATGCAGTTTGTACACTTTCTGGTGGCTATGTGAGAGTGTAACTATAAAGCACATGTTCTCTGTGTGCAACATGTTCATACCTGTGTGTGTGTGTGTGTCCATATGGAAAAAGCACGTCTACCGCCTTGTGCTGATCTGCTGTATGTATGCTCTTCACCTCATGTGTTGCCTATGTGTTAGCGTGCGTTTGCCACTTAGTGTGAGTGAGAGCAGAGTGGCGCTGAGATGGCAGCTGGCGAGGCTAATCCCCGTACGTGCGGGACGCGGCCCAGCCCCCGGTGTCACCCAAACCTGCCAGGCCTGACGGAGGTGCATTCAGCCCGGCCGCTTAGTGTCACTCGTCCCCTGTCACTCAGTCCCGTAATCACCCACATGACTGACAGACAGGCCTTTGCCTTTGATGGTGCAGGGGATTTTAGAGGAGAGCCAAAGAGCATCAACGATGATCCGCCACTGTGTGCATGTGTGAGCGGTAATGTGTGTGTGTGGGTGGGTGGGTGCTTGGATGCCACCAGGAGGGCTGCTTTTTCATAAGGGTGTAAGATGATGATGATGATCCAGCTTAGTGATGAAGATGAAGACGATGGTGCTGAAGATGATGTTGATGATGATGATGATGGTGGTGGTGATGTTGATCTCCTTGCTGTGCAAAGTGTGTCAAACATGTGTGAAGCAAAGGAAAGGGCAAAGGAGACAGTGACTCAAAACCATGGATTTACTGTGTGTGCGTGTCTGTGTGTCTGTGTGTGTGTGTGTGTGTGAAAGAGAGAGAGGAGAGACCACAGGAGAGTTTAAAAGTGTCTCTTGCACACGCTTCACTTTTGAAGGGGGAAAATCTGAAATACACATGCAATCGCACGATTATGATAAAACACATCAAGTGTCATCTTAGTTGATATTCTGTACAGTGTGTGACAGTGAGTCGTGTTGGAGTACCATCAGCGGCGAGACTGTTGGTAAAAACCCTGTCAGGCCTCTGACAGTTTTGATTCTTATTGACTTCCAGAAACTTCCAATTTGACGTTTGCATGTGTGATTGTGAGAGAGCGAGGCATGGGTCTGCTGATGGGTTATGCCATTGTGTGCAGACTGACTGAGCATTAATACTGAACAACTCCGTCCAAATTGCATCAGAAGAAATCCAATTAAATAATTAGTTAGTGTCGTATCTGTTACTCAGTCATAACTCATTGATTGATTGTGATTTACTCTGTCCGGTTTCTCTAATGTCACTGAAGACAAATATCCACATATCATCTGCTTGTATATCACATCACAGTCTCTTAGTCTTGGTAAGGTGTTGGGCCACCAGCACGGCTTCAGTGGAAACCATGAAATCGTTCGATAATGCTGCTGTAAGTCAAACTGGATGTTGCGCTGCAAGGTCAGACTAGACTTTCTGTTGAATTCTGCATGCTGGTCTTTATGACTCTTATCATTGGTGCATTTTGTAAAGAGGCGGAAATTGATTGAGCCAGTCACCAACAATGAACTGTGCAGTACTGCGATGTAGCAGGATGTTCATATTTACTGTCCTCCAAAAGCTTTGCGCTGGGCACAGTACCCTGAAATGATTGTTGATGATGCTGTAGGGTTAGGTTATTTCTGTAGCCTCACCACTGACCACTTTGTTTTGCATCAAGCAAGTTGAAAGTGATTGAACCTGGTAAGACACCATACAAACCTTAATTAACCTAATTAATTACACATACAATAAGCATCACCGTACATTTGTGGATCACTGTTCTTTCCAGTAGTGGGGTGTAGTAACCTCGCCATGGTCTGTATTTTAAGGAAGTAAAAACTAGGCACCAAAAAAAGTTCAAATAACTAGATTTTGATAGTGAGAGTCTTTTGTTGCACCGGAAGAGAGGAGCATCTCTGCGTCTGGCTTTGTGTTGCATTGTCCCGAGCAGTGATTGCTTAAAGCAAGACACATGCTGTCGAGTGGACACCTAAAGGAAAATATGTTTTCTCCCCGTTTTCAATCACAGTGTGCAACAGACAATTAATGGTCTCTTAATCCCTGGACACACATTCGGCTCCCTGCTCTGACAATGGCACCAATACATAAACATAAAAAAGCATGTTCTATTTTCCTTTGGCCATTTTATCCTCATGTTTTGTTTTTTTTGTTTTTTTACCTCCTGTATTTCCAATCTTGAACTCGTGAGTTTTCTCTGATAGTGATCCTGTTAAATTAAGTGCCTGGGCTTTATCCAGTGCCCTCTCACCGTCACTCCTTTAATTTAGTCATTATAATTAACCATTAACTGGTGTCAGTTTCTGGGCCACTAACAGGCCCACTCAGTTCTGCTTGTCTGCATTATCACAGTTTGGGGGAGAAAGTAAATTATAATGAAGGGCTATATAGTCCAATTACTGATAAAAGCAGCCAAGTGCGCTCCTTGTAATTAGGTGCCAGTATCCCTCCCTCCTTCTCTCTCTCTCTGATTCTCCCTGCCTTTCTCGGAGTGACACGTCGGAAGGGAATATATGCTTAATAGCTATTTTTATTACCGTTAACCTCTTACTCATCTTCTTAACCTGGCCACTTTCAATCACGGAGACAAGAGGATGCCGCAGAGAAACAGTGACCATGCAAACGCTTTTTTTCTGCATTCCACAAAGTGAACAGAAAGGGTGAGGAAATTAAGAACGTTTGAAGAAAAGCAATGAAAAATGGAAGCTAGGGAGGAGTTAAGGATTGAAGGATTGTAGGACGGAAAGAGTGGAAACAGGCAGTACCGTATCCTTGTGTTCCCACTCTAATGGGATGGAGAGGACCTGTCTCTTGTAGCTGGGAAGTGTAGTTCCCCACCAGAGAACTTACAAGTCAGGGCTGGTAATTAAACTGTATGATCAGGCCCTTCCTTTTCCTTTTTTTCCCTCTCCCGCTGCCTCTCTTTTCTTTTCCCGTTTCTTCGTTCTTCCTTTTCTCTCTTCTCGTCAGATGAGACAACACGCTTTGGAAAAGCGTGAGTTAAGAGGAGCGATTGAGAAAGCTGAAGAAAGGACGACCAAATTAAGGCTGCTGGAATGAGGGTGGTTTTTAGAGTTGGAACAGAGCGTTGGGTTTTGAATGCAGGCTTAATTCAGAAGACTTTTTTCTTTCAAATATTGTACATGAGTGAACTGTGTTGAGAAGTAACTTCAACTGAAGTCAAATACACTGGGGCAAATTTACTAAGACTTTTAACCTTTTTCATGCACATGTGACACATTCTGCTCTAGAGATTTGGAATCTCTGTACATAGTATTCTAATGTCTTCACCTTGTAAATCGCTTTGGATTAAAGCATCTGCCAAGCAAAGTAAAAAGTAAAGTAAAGTAAACATGCATCTACATGGTGCAGATGGAACAGGGTGATTGTATTCTAACAATTTAAGATGTTATTCTCCTTTAGAGACTAATAACCCCTCTACTGAATCAGTTATCTAAGAAATACGCAATATATTAAAAACAGAGACTAATAAATAACTTTTTGAGGTTGACTATCACTGAAACGTGTGCAAGCTTTATTTTGAAAAGGTGTTAAAGCACCACCTGCTCCAATAAAGAGCAGCTCTCTCTCTCTCACTCTCTTTTCTCCCCCCTATTTTGTGGTTTACTTGCCTTACATTGCATCTCTTTAACATCATCTCGTTGGCCGCAAGGTTTGTTTTGCTATTGTTGCATTTTGAAATATGATTAAACCCAAAGACTGTATTTGTAATGGTCTATGTATTTGGAAACTGCAACTTCACAGCAGCATAGACTGTAATTTGGCGGCTTGGATCGCCTTGTTCTACACGTATAGTTGTAATTTCCTGGAAAAAAAAAAAAAAAGCATCTGCTTGCAATTATCTGTGTAACGTCCCAGAGAAGACTTAACAGATGGCAATCCTCAATATCAACACAAACAAGCACAGTATTGTTTTTGTTTAGTTTGGTAGTGTGAATATTCACAGTACAACAACATTGAAAACTCCTGATTACTAATATTACGAAATATTTATGACCTATTGAAGACAATGTAGGGACACACTACACACTATAAATACTATATATTTATGTCATGTTAGCTTCATGTGCATAATGTGATTTGATTGCAGGAACATTTTGTGTGTGCTATACGCAGGCCCACACCTGTTTGTATGGATGCGACGTTGCACTGCACCACAGAGTGCGTTTTGTAAAGGCATTGTTTTCTGGGAGTTTGGTGGCAACAGACGATGGATTAAACGATGAATAAGTGATTTATTAGCTGCCGCTGTCATGCTGGTTAGATGGATTACTACAAGCCACCTCTGACCCCACTTACCAGCCCTGTGTCTCACCGCAGAGGTGTGTGTGTGTGTGTGTGTGTGCGCGTGTGCACTGGCCAGCTGTAATCTTGTGACAGGATGAGACTAGTTGATCAATGGCCTAATGAACACTGTATTTCATTGGCCCAATGAAGTGAGTGGTGCTAGCCAGCCACGGTGGCATGGCCACTGAAACGTTTTCTCCTCAAAATAAAATTTGTTAAAACGCTGCACTTTCAAAGCAGTGTTGGTGTAAATGGGGAGGAAAAAGTAGTTGACATTTTATGCCATGCTATTTTATCAGTTTATACAAAGAAAAATTATACTAAAATGAATGGCAGTTTTAAAACAGTTATGTTTTTCTTTTGACTTAAGAAATTGTTATACACTTATGTGTACAACAATTTACCTTCTGGCATAACCTACCATCATGAGCCAGGCGTTATGTGATTATGGTTTTACTCTTTTAGTGACATTCTACTAAATACTAATGTATTTGCATTTATTGTTTCTTATTTATGTCCAGTGAATATCTCCCCAGTGTCAGGATACTTGGACTCCCATCTGATCAGCTCTTATAATGTAGAATAAAGTTGACAATGTAGCATTTTATTGTATGGTACAGCTTGATGCAACATTTGTGCTGGTTTTAAAATCAGTGTTGCATTAATGTCTGTATTTGCACATTAAACATCAATATGACACACAGTATTGTCACCAAACTGTAAACTTTATACTGTATCGTGTGTCGTCTGGGAGTCAGTGCTTCATCCACTCGTGTCCTTTCTCTTTTTCAATAGTATAAACTACCCTTCGAAAGATGGGAGTCACTCGTTCTTAAAAGAAAAGCAGAAGACATCGTTACAACCATGCTCAAGATGTAAATAACTATTGTAGCTGGAAATGTTTTTTTGTATTGGATATTTCCATATTGAACAGAGGTCCATCATCAGCAAACAATTGTTCACCGGCACATTGAGTTTGCTAATGCAACTTTTATCAGTTTTAAAGGCTAATTGATCATTAGAAAATCATTTATCTCCATTTATGTGCACCGCTGACAGCATGTGCGTTTTCCTAGATAACAAGAAATGTGTGACCACAAACTTTTGAACAGTAATACTCAGAACCTTTTGTAATGCAGAGGTGTTGTTTTTCTGCAGGTCCTGGCAGCATGATGCAGTTTAACAGTATTTCTGTTTATACAGCTGCTATTGCATGTCAGTCTTGCATCTTTATTTCTTCTTTAAAAATATGTTATTATTATTATTAGTAGTAGTAGTTCTTTATTAATAGATTATAATACATAATCACTTCCTCATAGTCTATGTAAAATGTAGATGCTGTTATTACAATCATCAACTGCAATAATTAAACACGTACAAAAATTCTATATATGTTTCAAATTGATCACTCTAAATTATGTAGAACATGTTTACGAACTCGAGCACATATGGCAGGATATAACACGAGAAGAATGTGCAATTTCGCTCACATAAAACCTGCATGTGTGACAATAAGTAGCGCATTACACTGTCAGCTGAATGAAATGAGAGATGAAAACAGGAATGCAGCCGTCTTAACTGAAATCATTAGATAGTGCTTCTTGCTCTTGCCCCTTCTCTGCCACACACACACACACACACACACACACACACACACACACTTACTTCCTCCTCCCACTGTCTAACACTTTGATGAGCTTTTGCAATAAAATGCAAAACAAAAAGATGGGGTTTGGGGGGTGGGGTGGGGGGGGGTTGTACCTTGATGGCTGCTGACTTTGTTATGAGATGTGTAATAAAGGAAAGTAATATGCTTTAAACATTAAATAAGACTTTAATTGTCACCACCATGAAAAACGTGCCTTTCCGAGGACATAATTGAATGTCCCCATTGCATTGGGGGAATTAAAATAGGTCATTTTATGTGTTGCTTTATTTTTGATTGAATCTGCGCCTAAGTGGTTGAGACAGTGGAATTATCCATTTTTACATGCCTTGTGTGCTCAGTGACTGAGAATTGCGACGGAAAAAAAGCGACAGAGAGTGGGAGAGGGAAAAACGAGGGAGAGAGAGAGAAGCGGAGGTAAGAGAGAGAGAGAGACGGGGATGGAGGAGGGGATTAGATGACAGAGACAAATGTCTTTGCATTGACAGCTGTCCTCCATTTTCTCACAGACACACATACAAATGAGGACCACAAATCAAACGAATCCCTCTAAGATTAATCCCGGGCCCCGGCAGGCACGCAGGCAGGAATTGGCAGGACTGTGGACTGATGGAAGCAGATGGATGTTTCGACTTTGATAAACTGTATCAATACCAAACACTTTAGAACCTGATATTAAAGGAATCGGCATTCGCTCACATGGGAAGAAAGTGCAGCTTTTATGCTTTAGCTGATCAGCAAACAGGCAAATGCATTCACAATGAGAACTAAAAGTAATAGTGATCCAACCATACAGCTCAGGACGCCTTTTACACTTACTGTCTAACATTTGATGAGGACAGTGGGAAAAGTGTTTGATTATAGTGTGTGGGTCACTGAAGTATACGTACTGTATACGGAGATTCAGTAGAGCAAAGCTCAACAATTAACCCTAACTTTAAGAAGTGCCTGTGCTTAAACCTACTTAACTATAGCAACTACAGGCAGATATTGCATTTGAAATAAAATGAATGCACGTTGTCTGTGAACATTTTACAGACACTAGGTATGAACATTTGTATGACTTTCTGGTTGGCATTTTGTTACCTTCTATATGTATTTGCTGCACATACACTGTACATTCTGTGACACAGGGTTGGCGTACAACCAGAGCCATCAAATTTATTCCATGCATTCTGCTACTAAAGTGCTCACATTTCTGTTGCTTCCCATTTAACCCATAAGTCAATGCTGGAAACCATGGCACACCTGAGCTGTCCATGTTCAGGTACACCAGCCAGGTTACCATAACAATGCCAGTTTTAGCCAGACTAGCCAGTTCATAACAATGCATAATAAAAACAGTGATGACATTTCTTTTATGTATGGATCCCCTTGGGGAAATCCTTTCTGGACAGCTGCCAGACAGGAGGAGGAATCAAACCACTCACTGTACTTTGTGCATTCAAACGTGATAGAAACATGTCAATGGATAGACGTTGCACTGTACTTTGTGGATGGCTATTTTAACAAATCAGACAGAAGTGCAAATAGACAGCACAGTACACCACTACAGCATTCATACTGCTGATGCACAGAGCAGCCATCTTGGCTTTAGATGAGTCAGAAATGCAACTTTAGGGGACATTCCAGCTGAACCAAATCAGTTTTTAACATGTAAAATATGTAGAATAAAATCTCCAAAACTTTTCATTTCAAATGGATCCTGATATGTCTTAGCATGTAGGTACAAACTAAAATTAAGCTGAAATATCATGAACTTATGGTGTGACAATTAATGAAAAGCACCTAATAGAGGAGAGGAGAGGACGTCAAATGTTTTTACTCTTCCTCTCCTCTAAAACATGACGTCTTTTTAAAGCATCCTATGAGGTCTTTCTTCTGTGGAAGTGTTACAAAATAAATGGTCCGATAAGAAAGGAGAAATGTAGGAATGTAAAATAGCCAGTGGACACAAAGCAGGCCTGATGGGAAGCAGACAGAAGGCTTAATATATCAGCTCAGGACAGAATGAAGAGCGGACACATTTCCTCCTTTCTATTTTTACAGTATTTTTACAGTAAACAACAGCAGTTACCGTCTTCCTTCATTGACTGGAAACCTGAGATCAGTTTAGACCCCTGTGAGAATGTCTCACGGTTTGATTTCACTTCCAATATCACTTGATGGACTGACCTACATTCCTAAGAGAATCACATCACACATTTCAAAAAGCCCCATGGTTTGATCTATTTTGGTCACATTTCCAATAGCTTCAGATCCCGGATGCTTAAGAACCTCATGCTTTTCAGGAGTGATGGTGATGTATATTATACAGTTTTGTTGTGTGTGCTTGGACACTGAAAGT
The DNA here is from genome assembly GCA_034779795.1 of Ctenopoma multispine. Lineage (NCBI taxonomy): Eukaryota > Metazoa > Chordata > Actinopteri > Anabantiformes > Anabantidae > Ctenopoma > Ctenopoma multispine. Next base: position 24,702,102 of record JAUYWH010000018.1, read on the forward strand.
GGTTGTTTGAAACTGAACTGACACTTCAGCTGCAGGTAGATTCACTCAAATCACGTGTGTCACAGGTGTGGAATACATTCAAAGATAAACCTGTATGTGACTTAAAGCTATCTAAAGATATTCTTAACCTCTGAATCTTACGAGCCTAAATACAACCCAGTCTTCTAAAAATTATGTTGCTGTGCTAAGAAGCTACACTGCAATTAAAAAATATATGTTTTTGTGGTAAAGATTATTGCAACCGGATCACATTTTCTCCTAACATCATAATTGTTTGTTCACAATTAACATAAAGGACAATTTGCAAATAAATCAAGTAAATATCAAATGTCTTGCAGTTAAATGTCCAGATATCTGATTCCAGTGTTATTAAAGTGTGTTGGGTTCAGGCACGACACCACTGGGTTAAGGTCAGGGAAAGACTGAGGACTAGCTAAATAAACAAAAATCACTTCATACACACATCTGTATTAAAACTTAAGTACCTTTGTTGCCTAAACCCATCCTTTTGCAGAACATTGGTCTCAAATTCTGGTCTTGTCAGCCCTGCACAGTATATGCACACCATCCACCTCCTTGCAACTAACTTTCTATTTATGTGAATAAAAGTAAGACTTTGTTCATTCAAAAAAACATGTTTCACCACAACATGATTTGCTAAAAAAAACTGTTGAGGCCATAGACTGTGATCCACATCATTTTCATATATGTGAGTTGTAAATGGTCTACATTTCTATATCATCTGTATAGAGTATTTTACAAGCACTGGCCTGACCCATCAAGAGCAACTCCGGGTTCCACATCTTGCCCATGAACACTTCAATATATTGACAGGAGGAGCTGGGGATGTGACCCCACAACTGGTGGATGGCTGCTCTACCTCCTGAGACACAGTTGCAGCTCACCTTTTCATGACCTCATGTGTACTATACCATCTTTATGTCTCTTTACCAATCTGATTTGCAGATTTGTTGACGCAGTATTTCGACAATTGTTTCTTTATATTAGTCAATCACTGTTACTTTAGTTGGGTTAATAATGCTGCAATATTGTTGAGCTCCGGTTGTATTAAATATTTTAAAACACTAAACCTGAGAAGACGTGAAAGGATTTCAAAGAAGCATTGGTTTCCATTGCAGCATTAGGTAGGATTTCTAAAAATGCAGCATTACATTGACTATGTGTATCATCTCCTTTCATAGCAGCGTATTAGGACTGATATTTATGTTTTGTCTTATCCAGGTTCCATATATTCTACCCCCCACCCCCCCAAAAAAATGACAAAGCACTCTGGATTTGGCTTCCTCTCTGTAATACTTGATGAATGCTGGTGTTGAACTGTAGAAAAAGCCTCATTACGAGACACTTATAGATTACCCAGGGTGTCACACTGGGGGATAGGTGGTGGGTGTGAGGGTTTGTCTGCGAAGAGGAGGAGAAACAATGAGACTAGATCCTGCTCTGCCTCTCTTCCCACCCTCCTTGAGCTCTTCTCTCTCTCTCTCTTTCTCTCAAATGGATAATTCTGGTGATGCTTGTGACAGGCTGTGGTTTAGATTTTGATTTATGTTCTTCCAAAGCTAAAATCAAAGAATCCATCTACTGCTATTTTATGGCAGTTGGGATGATGAATGGGCTAGTCTCTGGACCAAAGCAAGCTGCTGTGTCTTTGCCCTGGATTTTAATTGCTAAAGTAGCCAGTAATTGCTCAGGATTCAAGACGCAATGAGAGGGAGAAGGGACATACACTTCTCTCTGTCTGTCTCTAACTCTTTTTGTCATTCCTTCCCTTTTTTTATCATTTTAATAGTCTGTCTCTCACCCCCCCCCCCCCTTCTCTTTCCAAAACGGTGAGGAGATAGCTGCTGTGAAAGAAAATTTAATCAAGTTTACACTAACTCACTGTTTAATCATTTATAACCTGGCCATAGGGATCTGCTGTTACAAGTATAACTAATGGCTCACGTAATGGGCCTAACTTTGAAGTGTAAATTCTACATGTATATTTAATGCATGGAAATGCCATCTTTAAGCAAAATGGCAGATAGGAGTTTGATCCCTTACTTTAGTGTCAAAACATGTTCGGAACTTCGGGATTTTTTATCTTTTTCCGGTGGTGTAATGAGGCACGTATTTATCCTATCCTACTTTCTGGACTTTCTCAAGTTGTCGATATATAACCAATAAATAAATAAATACATAAAACTAGATAAAATACTTCCCACATAAAACTGATAAACATGTAAATAAAATCTGATGCTTGAACATGTAGAGGAAAATGTAATTCGTTCTGCCCCCCTCCACTCGCGTTAATACATTCCTTCTCCATCACATCAAAGAGAGAGAGAGAGAGAGAGAGAGAGAGAGAGTGTAGTTATGTGGAGCATCATTGCTTTTCAAACACCACCAGAATCAATGATGCAAATTAGAAAAACAAGCAGGCAATAAATTCTTTCACATCTGCAGAGCCTGGCGAGAATTTTTAATAATTTTTAATAAAGCATAATTGTAGTTTGTACCACTGAATAATTTAATCACATGGATATATGGAACATGGAGGGGGAGAAAAATTTATAAAAAAAAAAAAGAAGAAAAGAAACCCTCCCCTCCACCACTGTCCCACAAATCCCTGAAACCACCATCTAAGATATCCTTGTTTCATTTGTGTCTCTGCGATGCAAAAGTAAGTGACTGCACAAAGCACAAACACTGATGACGCTCAGTCACATACTCTAAGTTATATTAAACTTTAGAATTTGTATGTAGCTATGTAGTTTTTAAAATTATTTTGAATAGAAATCTGCTTCTGTGACCCTCACTCATTAAACACCCTGGCAGCAATGCAGAAATATTCATTTCTAGAGGGTGTTAAGCAAGGTTCACCTTTCTAACTAATCAGAGACAGTAAAGTATTTCTGGTTTTAACTTCGCATTTATTGGAGTTTCATAAGAGGGATACCTGAAGTGCTGGGAGGAGCTGGAACAAATTTTCTAACTTCCTTTCCATTCCCAGTCACCTGACCTTCCCCTTCTGATCATACACTCATTTCTTGCATAACTGCTGAGTCCTTTGATTGTTTAAATGTGCCACTTGTATGTGGCACTGTATCCAGTCGTCATCGTCCACCTGTGTGTCTTTCTACATACTGGTCATGCAGTGGGCTCCAGCTCTTTGTATGAGCTGGTTACCTGTTCTGGTTCGCCCCACGTTCCTCCATTTTTTTGCCCAGGTGATCTTTGGTCACTTCCATTTCATTAAAGCCTCTCCTTTGAATCTGCCTGCCTGCAACTCAGATTTTCAATTATTTGACAGCACTCATACAGAAAGCTGGACTTCTGTAAAAAGGCTCGGAAATGAATGAGATAAGGGTTTATATGGACCTGGACTTCTGGAGGTCTAGAGTATGTATGTTAGTAGTTATGAAATAAAATCATCAAGATTAACAGAATATCATGAACAAACTAGACAATAGGATTAAAGCAATAAAAAATGCCACTGCGTCATTTCCCTCACTGTAAAAAATTTGTGGCAGTGTTGTATGTGTGAAAACACAATCATGTGTGACCATGCTGTGCCTGTGTATACACTGTACTGTACTGATGTCACTTACATTAGCATGACGCCATCGACGTCCATGCGTCCGACACACACTAACATCTCGTGTGTGTGTGTGTGTGTGTGTACATGCAGGAGAAGAGTGGAGAAGAGAGGGAGGAGAGAGAGCCTCAGGTGAAACACAGGCCTGCCTGTAATTTATAACCATGACATGGGAGCCAAGTTTCTCTAAATGAGGCATTCAGATAGCCAAACCAGTCATTTATCCTGATGATTAATACAAATGATATTCGTAATAATAAATATCACCGCCTCGCAGCGCGTAAAGCAGCAGGTGCAAGAAAAGAGACACAGAGCGGAGGTTGTTTGGGTGGTGGTGGTGTTCCAGTGTTTATTGTCTGCCTATCATGGAGAGGATCTCTCGTCAAGTCACATTTCAGATAAAAGCAGGATTAAAAAAAAAAAGGGACAAAACACAACTCGGTTGTATTTAACAACCATTTCATGTCATCAGACGACAGTTTCATGTAAAACCGATACAAACTGATAGAAACTGGCAGCCTGCTTTGTTGAAAAGTGGTCTTTTCTTTACACCGCAGACAAACAGTGAGCAATAAACACACGGCTCCAAACATGGTGAGAAAATATCGAATGCTGCAAAAAATTTCAAGAAACAAAGACAAACCAAACGCCTGCTATGTGACTTGATTTATATCACAATATACCTTTAAAATGATTATAAATATTGAATTTAGATCAGAATTCTACTCAACACTTTTAAGTCATACCAATGTCTTAAATGTATCCTACACTCACAGATGTGAATTAAAGTCTTCACTTAGCCTTAGTCTAAAAGAGCAGTCAAACGGCCATCGTCAGCTCAGCTTCCAGAAGCTGCCATGCTACATACATAAGTAGGTTTTCAAGATATCACCAAAAACCAATCAGAGCAAGAGAAGCCAGGAGCACAGGTGCTCCACATGAACTCATTAACCACCTACGTCTGATCACACAACCTGCAACGTCCACACGTCGCCGCGTGCACGCTCTAAACCGCGTTTTTGTCAGTGTGAGAGGGAATTATTGGTTCTGGCCGAACACACCTGCCCCGCACTCAACAGTGTGAACCCTGCATGGAGATGAGATATGTGCACTTCTATTCAGAAGACATGAAAAGCTCCATTTGCTCTGAAACAACAAAAGTAACTGGCAAGATGACGACTGATAACATTCCTCTTCAGCCAAGTCCAATGTTTTCTTCTCATTCATTCTTCAGTGCTTTTAGCTGTATGTTTAGATTATCATTATGTTGCCAGGTGCAACAAAACAGCCCCAAAACATAACTGAGCTTGGTGGGATGTTGTTCTTATCTTTGAAAGCTTTTTTTTTTTCTTTCTTTCTGGGAAAATAAGAGCTGATATGACTCAGACACACATAATACAGCCATCATTCCCACAGCATCAGAAAAGTGTCTCTCCCGCAGGGTCACATAGTGACACCCAAGCACAGGTTTTTGACTCTGTGGGAGGCATCATCATCATCCGACACTGTGGGATGAGTACATTTTTTTTCTTGTCCGTGTTCAGTGGCAGCAAACGGAACAAATTCTCCTTCTAAATACACTGAGCTAAACACTAATTAAAAACAACCATGCTTGAAATTTGACATTTCTTAGGGGTTCCAATCATTTTGTTCGGGTCATTTGGAAGGTCTTGGTAGAATAAGGAAGAATTCAGCTATTTTTTGGTACACGGGCATGCATGACCAAATAACGTTCTCACGATAGGTACAAATAGTTGCCCACACCTGCACATTAAACTCCAGATTAGATTAGATTGTTCATGGCCTGACATATTTCACTGTTTATTTTACACTGCATGCATTTCACGTTGTATACAATGATATATGTGCACATTAGCCAAAATATGTGCCTCTTATATATTATTAATGATAGTACATAAAAGCCATAAACTGATGATGAGTGATGGCAGCTAAAGCAGAAAACAGTTTAAAAGGCGTATGAAGGGGAAATAGTTATTAACACTGCTGATAGCCTGATGCTAAACCTGCACATGCAAGTCCCAAACTGATGAGGAAGCGTGTAACTAGTTGCAGTAGTTTGCATTCAAATCAGTGTCAGGTTACTCCTACCTGAATGATACCTACTGGGCTTTGCATAAACTAGTCAAAGCCAGATTTGGTGAAATCTTTATCCCAACTACAAAGAGCTGCTTCACTATCTTCCCTCTAATTCAGATGTTAAGTTGTGGTTAACTCACATCCACGGACATCCACTCTCCCCTCCCTCTTTATAACTGCCTCTAAAATAGTCATTCCCCACTTGAAACTGTGTTTCACATTGACGAATGCCGGGGGAGTCGATGAGGAGAGAAAACAGAGCCGGCTTTCTAAGAGTCAACATGGATATGGAAACGAATAGAGGAGAGGAGAAGTGGAGAGGCGGACAGACAGAGAGAAGACGGAGAGAGAAAGTGCCTGATAAACTTTATGTCTTGCTGTCATTTCACTGAAAGCAAACAGGCGCTGCTGCCTAACATGACATCACTAAGTAGGTTAAGCGTAGTCCCGCGTGGCCATCGATCATAACTGAATCTAGCATATTCTTGCCCTCACTAGGAGAAGTAAAAGTTTTCCACTGTAGCTGAGATGACATTTAATTTTTCATATCTCCTCCGTAGTCCTGGAATGAATTTTGGCAGACCTGATGCAATTTAACAGCTTGGCAGTTTAAAATTGGGCAATGAATCACTGGGATTCAATGGGAGACCAGCTGCTGCATAATATTTTTTTCTGTGTCGAAGGTGGAGAGGGGGCAGTAGGGGGTGGTGGGGCGGGCTGGAGTAGGTGTTGGACAGCGCCCCTCGTCCCCCCCCAGTTCCTTCTAATATTTAACAAATCTTTATTGGACTTATATTTTTAAAATTTTACACAGGTGCAAACACAGATGTAGAAATCACAGAAAAAAAAGAATCAAAAACACATAAAGATGAGAACGAGCAGATTTCAGCAGCCGTTGACTGTGTGAGCGCGTACTCACGCGAGGACACCCCATGAGGGTGTCCTTGAAATTAAATGTCCAGCATGTGCTAGTGAAGGGGCTGACTTTACCTCCTCTTCTTTTATTTGATGTTACCTGCTTTCTATTGTTTTTCTCTCTTCCGTCTTTCAATATTCTGCATCCAGAGACACAGCGAGGCTACCAAGGGACACAGGTACATGTTTTTCAAATACTACATATGTTGTCATATTTTGTTTTATTTTTTTTTTTAAATATCCACACGAGTTTTAATACATAGATGTATTTATTAATCATCTTTTTTCACGTTCACTAACCTCTTACTATTAAACACCACATTTTGAGTCTTTTTGCTGTGAAACATCACGTATCTCTAATCGCTTGAGTCCGGATTGATAACCACGCCGCGCGCATCCCGCACAGCTAGCTATGAAAGAGCATCAAAACATATTTGTCTCGATAACAGATCAGCTCACAGCACAATAACAGGCGCAGTGGGCAAGGCTCCTCTCTCTCTCTCTCTCTCTCTCTCTCTCTCTCTCTCTCTCTCTCTCTCTCTCACAGAGACCAGAAGGATGGTTTGAGCCCTCTGACCCCCAGACAAAGAGCACAACACACAATCGCAAACCATTACATGCGCACAAACGCCTCGGTTCAGCACATAAAAGGCTCTCTGTGTGCTTTTAAAAGGTGAGGAGGTCCAGAGGGCTCGCACTGTATCTGATTTTTGACAAAGAGCACACTGGGTAGAAATCAATAAAGCACCAGTGATAGGCCGATGGGTCCCGCCGGTCCTCCCTCAGAGGCTGAGCTGCACCCATAATCCTCCTCCTCTTCTACCTCCATCACTTTCTTTCTCTCTTCTCTCTCTCTCTGTCACTACCTCCCTCTCCATGTAGCCTTTTCTCCCATCACCCACCACCCCACCCCACCAACACCACCAGTCTAGATGAACCCAAACAAGCAAAGAATGGACTGACAACGCTTTTGACACCGGCCGTTTATTAGCCCCACCGAGTGATGGTTAGAGCATAGAAAAGAGAGAGAGGGGAGAGGGTATTAAAAAAAAGAGGGAGAGAGAGAGATGTGCAGGTTGTTGGGGGGTTATTCTCAGCACTGGAATGACCGGACCGTAGTGTGTATATGCAGTGGTGTAGTAACTTCAACTTGTGCTGCCATTTGTCAGGGTCACTGTCAGGAAAATTAGGGTTTATTCTTGTAGAAAAAGGTTTTGATGAATTGGTTTATTTATATGCTAAAGTATTTTACACCAACCTATGGCCATCTCTCTTCCTCTCTCTCTCTCTCTCTCTCTCATTTTTTTCTTTCTTTCTTTCGCGTGTTTCTTGTAATCCTCGTTAATCTTAACCTTCGTTTTTGCTGTGTTTCTTTAACCCAAGGAGATCATTTGAAGAAGAGTTAACATGTAAACAGCCCTGTGTGTGTGTGTGCGCGCGCGCGTGTCGTGGTGGTTGTTAGTGCTTCACAAAAACAAGAAGAGCATGTGTATCCCATTAACCCCGGTAAAGAGGTGGAGAAGGCCTGAGAAGTCTACTGCTTCCATGGTGATGTTTTTTAAAATCAGCCACTGCTGAAGCATTACGTTATTTCCTCCACTCAGCAGAGTAATGCGAAACTGTGGGACTGATACATCAATCATTTCCCTAAGTTTATGTCAAACAAGTGCAGAGACAACAAGGGAGAAAAAACCCCCGACAATTTTGTCTGCGATTTTTAAAAATTTGCTACCATGAAACTGTTCATATTAACCATAGATCACTTTTGGGGCTCTATGCCTTAGGTTGGATTCAGGTGGAATGCATTTGCACTGTAGCTAAAAGTGGGGATTTAAAGCAACCAGTGCAAGAAAATAAAAAAATATGATCACATTCTGTAAGATTATCAAATACCTAAAACTTTTCAGCAACAGCAACATTTAATCCCTGACTTCATCAGATAAGTCAAATTGAAAATTTAGAGATACATCTGAAAACAAAAGTAACTTGAAAAGTGTCTAGAGTTGAAATCATATGACAAATGTAACTGACTACAAAGTACAGTATTTATCTCTGGAATGTATTCAGTTGAAATACTAACACACTTTCTCATCTGACAGATAACTATATAGCATTTATCAATTAAAATTATAATACGTGAGTTACGGTAAGTTGGTCAGATTTTTGACATACAAGGTTACAGAGGAGTGATTTAATGCATTATATCTATGGCACAGCTGTGATGAAAAGGAGTGAAGGTGGTGTGTTCTACATCATCCTATTTGTAGACATACGATTTAAAGTTCCTAAAAAAACGCTTGTTTAGTAAAGTTAACAACAAAGCTAGTTGTATTACATTTTACTGCCATTAAAATTCACTGCACACTTTGCACCTTCTGGACTCAGCAATGACTCATGGTTAATAATAATAATAATAATTATTATAATAATAATAATAATAATAATAATGATGTTCACTTCCTCGATTCAGTCTTTTGTTCTTTGTTCTGAATCAGCTTCTGAAACTGGAGCAACATGCCGCAGATGAATGTGCACAGACTGGATGGACCACAGTGCTCATTTCTAACATTTATCAGTCCGTTCGACTCAGCCTGAAAGGTTTGCCTGCCACGACGAACACCCCCACCCCAAACATTCACTAACAGTCACCTGCTTTAGACATGTATTAGTCATTATTAAACATAATAATGGCTTTTATAAGTCACAGTTTGCCTCTTTGGTTATGTGAATTATTTAGCCAAAGACAGGGGGAGAGGAAGGGAGAGGGGGGCTGCTCCAGTCAGGTGGGCCTAGCACCTGAGATGGCAGGCGACAGATGAGGCATTTTGTCTGAATTATTTATTTGAGTTTCTTCAACTTTTTTACAACTGTCATGTTGTTTTTTTATTCTTCTTGTTTCTACCCACCCACCTCTTTCATTTCTCTATTTCCCCCTCAACCCCATATCTCTCTCACTCACACACACTCACACACACACACACACACACACTCTGCAAACCGTCACGTTTATTTCAAGTGGCGTTAATTACGGTTGCACAAGCTGTTAAGCTGTCGTCTGACGATTAACAAAGTCACGCTCCAGCTACTGCACCACCACTTACTTTCCTGCTTGGAAAATGGAGGGGTGGAGCTGCAGTACATGTGTGTGTGTGGATCTATGTGTTAAAAAAAAAAAAAAAAACAGCTTTGTGACAGCCATTGTTAGCACTAACAGTAGAGCTATAAAAGTATTATTTTATTATTATTTTATTATTTTATTCTGTCTCAGCAAGTGAACAGACAATATGAATAAACTTAATTTGTGAAACGTCTCCCCTAATTAATTTGAAGGAGGCGGAGGAGAGGCAGGGGATGGGCGCTCACAGGATGTGTGTGTGGGGGGGGGGCATTAAAAGTTAAATCAACAATGTGCTCTTCTTTGAGCTGTGATTCACTTAAAGCGATGTGGAAACGCTTGCAGCCATTTGAACATCGGCTGTCAGCCCTGGTGGGAGACAACACATTTTGATGCTTGTCCATGAGTTAATCTGTGTGTGTGTGTGTGTGTGTGTGTGTGTGTGTGTGTGTGTTGCATGACTGCAGTGCTGACAGGATGCATCTATATGTCAACGCGCAACGCATAAACAGCACCCCAGAGAACGGTGGACATATACAAACTGTATTAGTACATCCTTTCTTTAATGTCTTTGTCAATTAGTGGACGCTGCTGTCAGAGCTGTGTGTAGTCAGTCCCGTCTGTCATAATTAAAAGTGTTTGAAAAAGCTTTTGGGTTAAGGGGGGAAGGAAAATACTTTATATAGTTGCAGTTGAGAGTTTCTAAAGTGCTCTGCTTTTGGTGGGGTGCTCAAGTCATTCTGATTACTTGCGGTTTCAGAGTTGTATCAAATTATTTACTGAGCCAGAATAAGAATAAAAGTTATTGTAGTATTGCCTTCCATTGTTTTGATTTCTTTTTCTTTCCTGGATAATGCAAACAAAGATGGTTACAGGGATTAGGATATTCAGCTTTTGTGACTAATCCTAACCCAGTTGTCTTTGTGCCTAAATTTAACCAAACCATCACGTTTTCACAGTTGGAGCCAAGCATTTATGATTGTTGTCATGATGACAAGTCTGACATGCAGTCGACATCACTCCCATGGCATCAAATAATGACACTGACCTTTAGTCATACAAAGCAAATTTCTCATTACGGTGCTTATTCAAGTGACACCTGATGCCACAGGGGCGCTATTTCACCATGTCTCATGAGAAACCTGCCTATAACCATCAGGGTGCTATTGCAGCAGGTTCCTGTTACCATTGGGGACTATTTGAAGACATACTCCCGTTGGTAGTTTCAGGGGGGAGGGACAAGTTACCTTTATGGGCTTTCAATCCAACTGATGGATAGTTTTTGAGACCAACTTGCACTCAATATATAATTGAATATTTAAAGTGTCAATTTTACCTGAGGCAAGCAGAAGGACTGCCAAAGTTAAAAAAAGCTATTAATATTATTATTAATCAAACATTACATATGTAACAACATGCTGAATTAACAAAACCACTTCTCTTGATTAAGTTGCCATGGATAACTCTGGTAACCTTTCTTTTTTTTTTTTTTAATAACCCATAAATCATGAGAAACATACTGCAGTGACAGCAAAGCAGGTTATTTGTCTCTGCTACTAGTTCTACAAGTATTCATGGTCAACAAAAGGCAAAGGTCAATCAAGTCATTCTAACTGTACTAGTGTTTGCTTTCTGTTTCGCACATTAGATTTCAGCCATTCTTAATGAAGATGATTCATTTAATTTCTAAATTTAGATGCATTTCATTGCAGCTTTTCACCATTTTCATTTCTTCCTATGTTCTGCTTGTCTAAAGACACGGGTTTCCGTGTAGGGATGTCTCCCTATTATAGTTGTGTGGACAGATTTGAGTTAAAACCACTGTAAGGCCTTCATGGCCTGTCCTCCTCACTTCCAGGTTTTGTTTTAAGGTCAATACTTAGTTTTAAGCTTAAGCCTAAAATGACAGGTTAGGTTAGGGTAAAGAACTAGGGAACGCATTATGTCAATGAGTGGCGTCACAAATATAGAAAGACCACTGGGTGTGTGTGTGTTTGGGTGACAGAGTCACCATCACTGCAAGAGATGATGTTTGGAAATGACACGTTTCCTTACGACTCAGTAGCGTTCAGTGGGGCCGCCAATCAGTGATCCGGCGTCGGGATTAGTTGTCGCCATGTGGTGAGACGTCAAGCAGCCACTCCAGTTTGTCGCCTCATCTCCCCTTCTTACTGCCACTTTGTAAAATCACATTACCCTAATGAGAATAGGAGTGGAAAGGCAGTGACAGAGCATGGATATAGATGGGCTATGTGTCAAAAGCACTCAGATTTCATTCCTTCTGCTCTCTTTTTGAACTCCAAGGACTGCTGGGCCGGGGGTTTGGGTGAGGAAAAGATGTCTGTAGCCAAGAGCTTGTTGCCTCATTTCGCTGTGCGATGTGTCACTGTCAAGGTTGTTGTTGATGTTATTCTGTTTTCAGTGTTATATATTTAGTCACATATAAAAATTTGTCAGGAAGCTACGAATGTCAGCTTCAGTTGGACGATTTTAATTGAATCAATTGTGGTAATTATACAGTATCCTCCATAATGTTTAAGAGAAAGACCTGACATTTACAGTATGTTATGGATAACACAACACTATTTTCTGATGTACAGGACCTGTGCACCTTAAGAAATTGTTAGCACTGAAAAATCCCAGTGCATTATACTGTCTGCAAGAGCTGCTGTTCACTGTCAGCTACAAAGGAAGCCAGAAGAAAACAATGTTCACTGCCTGCAGCTACTATAGTGAAATAGTTAAAATGTCACTGGAGTATTGGCTATTTCTATTTTGCTTTGTAATTCTAAAACAAGAATGTAAAGAAACATGACTTCCTCAATGAGAGGTCAGTACCACTTCTTTTCTCTAACATAGTTCTATCACGGGAAACTTTGGAGCGGAGGAAAGAGCCGGGTCACAACCGTATCACACATACCCAAGCCCCCCCCCCATTCATTGGACAACACAAATTCCCATTAAACTCCTGCTCACACCGTGCAAGTAACAACAATCTCATGCAGTGTGTGTTGCAGCGCCCATCAGGAAAACTAGGTGCTAGTGCTGGATGAATAAGGCAGGTCAGTGTAGGTCGGGAAGTTAGTAAGTTAAGTGGACATCAAGGTCATGATCAAGCTTTAGTAGTGGGGTCATGGGCTTCCTATCTGCTCACACAGACACACATGTACAAACACACAAGCTCTGATTCTGACTGACAGGACAATTTCTCCCACCTCCTACGATTGACTCTGTAGTAAAATACATTGCTCTCTGCCTCATTCTCTTTCACTCCATGGGTCAACATGAACATACCACACACACACACACACACACAGACGTTGACCCAGAAAGGAACGTGAAACGGACGCGCACAGAACCCAGATGTACAGTATGTAGATGCAAACAGGTCTTCAACAGATGAGTGAGAGATAACACTTGTTGTGAACAAGAAAGCAGGCGGCACATAAGCAGCCAGGCTACTGACATGCATTCTCACACACTACCACATACGGAGTGGGTCCCAGTAAAAATGGATGGAGGTCTCAGAAGGTGAAAGTTTATGTGACTCACTAGGCTGATTAGACGGACAGAGATCTAAAAGTAATTGGTTCCTTTTACTTCCTGCTCTCTGTGGATTTACAAGCTTCTCTGCAAATGACTGACAGCTTCTTTACTACGGTCAAACACTGAAGGATAAACTCACTTGCAAAAGTATGTGAGAGTCTTAGTAAGCTGTGTGTGTGTGTGTTTGTGCGGACAGAGGCATCTGTGCATACAGTGACTTGTTGAGACCGAAATCAACCTTACAAATGCGACGTGAAGCTTGAGTGCATTTAAGGCTGATTCAAAGTGCCAGTCAGCACTGAGTGTGTGTCAGTGTGTGTGTGTGTGCGTGTGTGTGTGGGGGGTGGCTTCTTCTACACGCTTCCTGTCACCCAGTAGGCTTGGGGTGTGGGTGTGTGAGTGTGTGCATCGGAGGGTTCCTCTATCCAGTTTTCTGCCTGAGAAAACACTGCTTAGCCTATTAGCACTCCCTGTAATGCCCAGCCCCCCCCACCCCCCCACCCCCCCACCACACACACACCCCATCCCCGCACATTCCTTAATCTGCACAACACGGCTGTCTGAGACAAAGCGAGACGACCTAGTGGACACTTCACTTCCAGTGAGGGAGAGGGGTGACTGAGACATGAGCATTCCCATCCTCCGGTCAATTATTCATTGATAACCTATTTATTTTTACTTTTAGTGTCAGACAGAATGGTAGAAATGTGCATATATTCATGTTTAATTCATCTCTGCATGCAAACCGCCACATAAACACACACATACAGTTCTTCTAACTAATGTATTATGTTTATAAGATGGCATGTATATATTATTTATAGCTGATGTGGATGGAGGAGGACTTATCATTGGATGTTACTGTGTCACATTACTGTCAAATGCAGAGCAACTTAAAGGGGCCAGCAAGCTTCATTAGAGTAGGTGGAAGATGGCGAACAGGGAAACAGTCAGGAGATACAGTAGGAATGGAGTGACCACAGCAGTAGAAACATCTTGCACATACATAAAGAGCGATGATGATCAGATGGCTGATCGAGTTCGGTCAAACCAATTTTATTTTCCCCAACTCACGGATGAGCTTGTATCTTTCATGTCTCTGTTCAACACGACCAGTAAACATCTAAACATACAGAGTCATGGTGGAAAAGTAATGGCAATGGTGTTTTGCCGACTGGTTCTACCACCTTTTGCAGCAATAAGTTCAGTCAAGCTCTTCCTGTAGCTGTAGATTGAAGGAGGAATTTTAGACCCTTCTTCTTCACAGACCTGCTCCAGCTCATGCAGATTCTTCTTTGTGTCCTTCCACAGCATTTTTGTTGGGTTGGGGGTCATTGAGTAGCAGATTTCCTTTGATGTTCAGGATCACTGTCCTGCTGCATCGTCCATCTTCTACTGAGCTTCAGCTGATAGACAACCAACTTGATAAAATTCATTTTCCCTCCTCAGTGAGAAGCTGTCCAGATCCTGAGACAGGAAAGCAGCTTCATGAAGCTCATGAAGCTCCGCCATACTTTCCCATTAGGATTATGTTTTCAGGTTGTTATGTAGTTATATTCATTCATAATGAAGA
>JAUYWH010000018.1:24717045-24749179 GCA_034779795.1 Ctenopoma multispine
CATGAAGCTCCGCCATACTTTCCCATTAGGATTATGTTTTCAGGTTGTTATGTAGTTATATTCATTCATAATGAAGACGCCTGATGTTTCACCTTGACGTTCCACAGTGCTACTGGGAAAATGTTTTACGGACTGATGTTAAATTATTCACAGGAGTATATGTGGTGTAAAATGGGAACTGTGAGCACAAAATGACCCAAGGTATTTTGGCGCCTCAGGGCCTTAGTGGAGAGGAAAATTAATTCCTATGTTTTAAGGTATCCTACAGAATAATGTCAGGCTGGAGGTCCGCTAACTCAGTAGAAGTTGGATGCACAGCACATGCACACGTTTGGATTATAATCATATAACATTATAGTCTGGTTAGTTATGTTAACTAAATGGATGCACTCCCGTACGTGTGTGTAGAAATAGTGATTTATTCAAGTTGTTGTATATTTATTCAAACATTTGTTTGGTGGAAAAGCCAGCACACATGGGAGCATGATAAATGTAGTCAAACTGAAAACAATGTATCATCCACATATGATACAATAGCCGTGAATTCTGCGGTGCAGTGTCTCGAAGTTTGATATCAGTTATTCATACCAGGGCAAAGGGGTACTCAGGGTGGCCTTTTGCTAAAATGCCACAATGACGTTAACCTATATATCTACGCAATGATGAGAGGAGCCTGAGCTTTCCAATAAAATAATGGAAAAGGCAGAAATCCATTATAAAGGCAAATGTTACCTTTGCATGAGAATGGAGATCTGATTGCTCCAGCCAGAAATGTGAATTATGGCTGTACTAGAGCCTGCTGCTCTCGCGTGCATGTAGAGAGCAATCTTTACATCGTTTCAGTCTGTGTAACATCTCGTCTCTGTCAAAAAAAGGGCGTATGTTTGCGAATAAGTAGCAAATTTGTGCACCGAATAGATTCTTTTTTAACCTTTATTTATTCAGGTTATGTTCCTGTGCTCTTTCCCCCCCCTGCACCCCGGCCTCATAGACACACTGCAGTTGCACATGTTTATGCCTATGGACGCTGTCAGAGCACATACAGTCTATTTCTGTTGACTCCTGAGCTCAAATGATGTAGCAGCATGAGCAGTGTTTCACTTCCTGCCAGCTGTTTTCATAACTGGTCTGGGAATTGAAATTCAAGACCCTGCAGTCACATATTTGGGGACATGCATGCACAACAATGGTTTCAGTCTCACTAGAAGGATACTACACTTTGTTCACTTAGGAAATGTATTAGTGCACGTTTCATTTGTTTCACTTGCATCTTCCCTGGTGACAAACTTAACTTCCCTGGTTAACAAACTTACAGCAGTACATTGAAATGAGGCTAAATATTAATTTTCTCTGCTGGAACAACATTTTTAAGCAGCGCCAGCAGCTGGAGTCAGGATAAATGATTTATTCTACACTGACCTATAATGTTGTGGTGGACTGCATGGGGTAAGTTTTAATGCCGGCCATAATCAACATGTGTCAGGACACAGTACATCACAGTGTAGCTGCAGACTGAGCAGAGCAGGTCTAGCTGTCTGTAAATCCATAATAACACATGTATTATCACCTTATGTTGTGATCTTTGTATTAACTTCTTATAAACATTACAAGTTTTGATCTTCTGTTTTTCTATTTATGGCCTGTAGGCATAGCTGACCTTACAATTTCACACAACATAGATGAAAGATATTGTGCCGTAGAGACATTTGTTTCAAGCCTTATATTTTAAATAAAAATAATTTACATATTTAATATAAACGTATATTTTGTATCTAATCTGATTTAATTAACAACATTTTCAGAAAGAAAAATGTGACCAGAACATAACAGGTGAGTGTTAATATTGTGGTTGACTGGTGTATAAGCCACTTCATGCAATGTGAGTGAAATGCTGCAGTCTACCTCACTGAGGAGAAGCTCACTGACCTCCAGCTCTTTTTTTTCTATTTTTAATTTACAGTCCCACCTCTCCATCCACTATTTTCTGCTTCTTCCCTATTCTGTGTGGGTGTTTCTCTTATTCACGCAAATTGCAGAAACATTAGCCCTCGTCATTTTTTTTTTCCTTTATTGAACTTCCAGCATGAGATGAATCTTCTGTTATTGTATTCAGGAGCTGCTGGGTACCAGAGGGCAGCGACCTTGAGACAGATCTTCTTACTCCAGCTAAACGATGAAAACAGAACAGAAAGGAAACAGAGCAGAAAAGAGCGTGTGCTCTTCACACACATACACACACACTAACCTTTCTTAGACAATATACACAGAACGCCTCAGGCTGTTGTCACAGACACAGACATGCTCCCAGGCTCATTCAAACATAGGCAGACTTTCTCTCTTGCAAGCTCACGCTGTAAAACACAAACACACACACACACACACACGTGCAGAGTATTTGGTGCTGTTCTCAGACAGTACAAGAAAGAAGAAAATTGGCAAATTGGCATAGTTTAGAGAAAGAAATATGATTTAACATACTCCATGTGCTGTCCACGTGGCCAGTCACAGCGTCTTTCCCTTCTTTACTCCAACAGACTGCTGTTCTCTGCAACTTCTTCAGCCTATCTCTCTTCTTTTTTTTTTTATTTAATTCACCCTCCTTCACTACCAACAGTGTCACTTTATCAGGGTATCTGTAATACTCCGTAATTCAAGGCCAAGCCGGGCTGTCACCCTCAGGTCCCCGTGTCACAGTTGCGTCGAGACAGACACATGTTAGAGGACACTGGGACCTGTCCATCTACAGAGGGAGAGATAGAGAGACTTGGAGTGAATGGGAGAAGAGAGGCTTATCAGTGCAACCTTGCTAGTGAATTAGCAGACCCTTGAGTGATAAGGAGAGGCCGGGCGGCTGACACACTGAGAGAAAAGAAAGGAGATAGGAGTTGGGGGGAAAAACTGGAGACGGAAGTGGCGTGGTGACAGCTGCTGCTATAGTAGCTGCTTTATGTCAGCGGCTCTCTCTCTGCCTCTCTGAGCCTGAGCAAAGCACTGCAAAATGTGATTTTCTTACATAAACAGATCAGATTATTTCAAACCAGTATAACAAGACAGAAAAAAAACTTCACAGATTTTGGACATGCATAGTTTCTACACTGAAATTGATTGGAATCTCTCTTGGTAAGTAGGAGCAACTTTGTCAGATTGGTCCATTGAGCTTCCAAGGAACACTAGGGGACTGTTAAGGTGAGTCCAGGAGTTACTGAGGAGTCATCGGTGCCATTGTTCACATTGTTTCTCGTATACTTTGTGTATGTCTTGAGAATCACAACTTCTGCCTTTGCACAGCCACGTCAGCAGATATTGATTTTGACGACAAGATGACAACTGAGAAATGAGCAGTGACGACATAAATGGCAGGTATGAAGATGTGGGTAGTTGTGGAACAAAGTGCTTTGGCTTTTTGATTCAATCATGGTAATATAGTACATCTCTTTTGGTTGTTTGTTGCTGCCATTACAAACTATAGTATTTACAGGACAGTCTAAAAGGTGTATGCAACATCTGTCCTCTTTTAGCTTCCTCACTTTTTCCAAATAGAATCTTCATAATTCAACCTTCAAAATCCACGTTCCTGTCCTACCAAGGACATTTTTGATTGCATGTGGCCCTGATACTTCTTTATGTGAAGTAAACCCAACCTCATCACACCTTGATGTGATAAGAGCCTGATGTTAGGATGCTTAGTAAGCATCGCCATCGATTGTCATATTCATTCATTGACTCATACGTCCCAGAGTTTGAATACCACTGGATTTGTAAGCACTGAATACCAAGAGCCATCTTTTACCGTACTAAAAAACTATTCTGCGTAGAAAGTAGAAGAGAGGTGAAACCAGAATTCATTATAACACAAAAGGAGCATTAGTCTGGGTTAACATCAGACAGAAATTCTCTCTAACTTGTATCTGACTAACAAGTGTCTTTAAAACAAAGAAAATCTTCATATTTAGTTAATGCATCTATGGCAAACTGTGTAGAGCAGTAAACGTTAGGGTGATAACTGTGGCCTCCTTAGTGGCTGCTTCTCTGTCACCTCACAGCACAAATCACCCGTCATAGAACACACTACCAAAAAGGGTCTGACATGTTATCTCCCAAGTGGGTTATCATTTCTGTTGTATTTCAGCCAAGCCTGATGTTATAGGATCCGATTGGTAGTGAACTTATCTACTTCACTCAATCATTGGAGCAGACATTAGGCCCTATTTTCACTGTGGCGTAAGATATAAAACATTAGAGTCTTTTTCCTCTCTGATCTCATCTCCATCACTGTCTTTAACATCATCCTGTCTTTATCATAAACTGCCTAGCGTCACTCCCCACAAACCCCCCGACCGCACACACACCACTTGTGTGATGCACATTTGGATGGATATCCACTTTTGGCTGAGAGAGGCGTAGAGTCAGCTTCGATCGACCTCGACTGTGGATGAGGCGCTCTTGACGGGAATCAGCCCTGTCAGCTCCTGTGACGGCTGCCTGTCTCATCGGGCCGTCTCCTCACCGCTGACATAACATGATGGGAGATGATGCTGAACAACAGCACGTTGGCTCTCTGATGTTAGTGGGGGGCCCCGGGGCGTCAAAGATCCTGACAGACGCCACTTTACAGCTTTAATCCCATGGTTTTAAAACAGCACTTGACACAAATTTAAGTTGGCTTTTTCTATTGGCAAGCAAGGAAAAAAATTAGAGGGGTGCCAGGAAAGCTACACTTTGTAAGCAGCTTAGGTTGATCTGAGAGATGCAGAGTAAAAACAGAGATGAAGAAGACAGTTGACAGTAACCGTGTTTTTGTACAGACCAACTCAACCGGCTATGTTTTCGGATAATTCCAGCTCATTTGTTGGATCATTAGTAAGTAGCCAGTAAACATGCACTCTGACACCTGATCACCTGACCCTACGTACCCTAAAGTATTTGAAAGATGATCGTGATATTTTAGTTTGAATGTTCTTACTGTGCAGTGTTGTCAGAGCAGTCAGGGTTGTTGCCATTGTGACCATCCATATAATGGCCCGTAGCACTGAGTAAAGACATTTTGTTTTCTGAATGAATTGCAGTGATGCTACACATGGATGCCCACAGCAGGAATACAAAAACAAATGTGTGAATTATTAGAAACATGCTCAAATATATGTTGTATGTATCAGCATATATGCACCATTCCAGTGACTTACCTGTACTGAGTAAATATGATAAATTGTTTCATTTATATACTATAAATAACAACTTTGAAAAGTTCTTGTAATGTTAGCTGTATGTATGTATCTCCTGCAGCTCTTTATTTCAGATCTCTGCAGAGATGCTTCAAGACGGGAAACATTTTGTCTCTGCTCCATTACATTTCTGCACATTTGTTGCACTTGACAAACCTTCTGATCCTCATTTGAATTCTGATTTGGGAACAGGGAGTTGTATGGGTTGAGGGATAAACTGATTATCATCAGGTTTACAGATCTGGCAAATGCTAGCCAAGTGACAAATGCACATTATATCACATGATTGCACCGTAATTACAAAAAATAAGGACTGAAATCAAATTTCAAACACATTATAATATCTGTCGATTGTAATATCAATATTCTCCATTTCCATTAAGAGTGCTTGTAATGGGCGAAGCGTGTTTAATTAATTACACTGGACCTTCATTACTTTAAAGACAGCTTTCGTTGAATTCTTAGGGATTATGATAAATTGTGTTTACCAGCTATAAGCGACAAAGATGGGTTTACAAAGTGGTGTGACACTGGAAAGCTGTGGCAAAGCAGAGCAGTGAGGAGAGAGGGGGAGAGAAAAGGTTTTGATATTTTTCAGTCAAAAAAAAGGTGAATTTCAAAGAAGTATACATAATCATTAGATAATGAGGTTTCATGTTCAGTGGATTTAAGCTTTTCCCCACTACGCTTTAATTTATTTTACATTTTAACCACAGTCCAGTTCTTATAACCCAACAGGTCAAATTGAATATGATATAAGTAATATTTAGCATTTCTTATAGTTAAATCATACAACAAGCTTTCGTTGGCATATATCAGCTGACAGCGAAACATCAGTTACTGCCCCTCACAGTGTACTATTTTGGTAGTGATGTAGAAAGTGATACTTCACTGTTTTGAAAAGGCCTTCTCACAGATGGCCAATAAAAATGATTGATGTCTAGAGAGGGTTACATAGTTGTGTGTGTGTGTGTGAGGATTTTTCATGTGAGATGTCATAAACTGAATGTTATTTGTCCTACGCTACTTCTTCTACATACTACTGTCTCACGTATCACATGCAGAGCTGTATGTAGAGTAAAAAAGATTAGAAGATTAATGAATTGTTGACAGTTTCTCACAGATCAGAGAAGTGATTAATCATCATGAGTGTTACAAAAAAGAAATCCAAACTCAATTTCCTTTTTCTACAATGTGGATGTTTGCTGTTAGCCTGCATTGACTGTCGTCAACACATGACGTTTGAACATGACACATCGGACTCTGGGAAACTGAGATACCGTAGGCTTTTGTGAACCACTGATTAAGTCAAGCATACCATTTGATTGCCCAGATTAGTAAATGTTTTGTGGATACTGTGTGACTGGGCTAAATCAAAATAGGTAAAACAGATGAAAGAAAATGCAAATGAACCTAATCATCTCAGTGGCAGGACCACAATTATCCTGAGCACTTGACTAATGACTTACAGTAGCAGAGTGGAAACATTTACCTCAAACATTTAGCAGCATGGTGGTGGTTACATTTTGCACGTTTGTGTTGTACATGTGTATTGATGTAAGACAGAATAATATTTTTTTTCTAAATTGTGATGTAGGTTATAAATGTGAAAGGGTGTTGAACTGAATTAAAACTCCCGCTTGTATCTATATTTCACTTTTGTATTTTGGATACGAGGCAGATTTACCCACCCCCCATTGTAGGGTTAGCCCCCATCTGCTCCCACTCCCACTGTTCAGATGCTAAAGCTGTGATAACATGACAAATATGTTTATATGCTCATGTACAAATCACTGAAACAAACAGGACAGAGAAAGTCAGTAATTATAAATAACTTCTTTGACCCCCTTGCCCACCTCCCCCCAAAAAAAATTCTAATGTAACTAAACATACATTTGCACAGGGCTCAACTACCTATAATACGAGTTCCTTACAGCCACACAAACATGCTCATTTCATCCTAACTCTATCCTCCCTATTATTCACTTGTGAATTTTACCTTAGTTTGCGTGAGATGTGTCTTGGGGGATTATTAAGTAGATATCGATTGTGATTTGATTAAACTCTTGCTAATTTGCTGCAAACCAGCGAGACATTTAATCAAATAAAAATCAATAGTGTTTTAAGAGCCCTTGGTACATCCCTGGAATAGGGGACTACAGTGGAGGTGTTATAAATTACTGGTCGGGGCGATTTAGCCGATAGTATAATGTTGGAGGAGTAGGGAGAAATGGACAGGGAGGGAGGGGGAGAAACAGGGGTGGGACACAGAGGATATGTCACTCTCGTAGCGGAGGGAGGATGGATTTGTGTTCAGTGGGGAACAATTGGCCTTAGTGTTACAATCCCAGCATGAGGAATTAGACTTCTCAACAACAGTTAAAGAGAATTATTTTTGTCTGCTATCTTTGTCTGTATTCTTTTATCAGCATAAAACTAAAAAAGGAAACTTTTTACATAGAAAGACAGTGTTGACAATCTTGTCTGTACTGCGTGAGCTTTAGGACTCACCACTGTGGCTTGTGCGGTTGTTGGTGTTTGTTGCGCCACCTCAGTTGAAAAGTATACACTTTTACACTCTTACCTACTTCATATAATTGTAAAACTTCCCTAGGAAAACAGGCCATAGATCTTGAATTTCTTCTCCAATATAGAAAACACAGCCCAGCTGGATCTCTGGATTAGAAGTGTTCAGTGTTCAGTTAAAAGAAAAAAGAAAAATCTTAAAGGCATCCAAGAGCAGCTGGACCCACTAGAACTTATATCATGTGGAACTGACTGGACAGGATCATCACCTGGAATGACTTGCAGCTGGAGATTAAGTTGGATTAACACATTTTAAAGTTTTACTTGAATTTACCAGTGAGTAAACTGCAGTTAGATTGCATCTCTTTATATGTACTGTATGTCTTCAAGATGTCCTGTAGACTGGATGCCCCATTAATAAAAGAACAATCTCACTGTACAAAATGAAATCTTTACAGTTTAACATTAGCAGCAGAAGGATACAGAATGTCCATGCTATCTCGTTCCACTAGCTCCCAGTCAGATTACACTGAACCATATTAATCCTGCTTGACAAGCAGGATAGGCAGCAAGGCAAAGTGTGGAGGGCTATTAACTTTGTGAAAACAACTTGCTTTGTTGACCAGAGTTTGTCTTTTGTTTCCACCGTAAGGAAGAGTCTCAAGCTAACAGAGAGGACTCAACTCAACAGGACTAAATTGGCTAGTCATAAATATGAGACGTTAATGTGAAAAAATATTTCTATTAACTATTTATATACAAGTTGCAAACTGCTCGTTGTTGTGGTAACTCTCATGACGGGAGTATGGCTTAAGAGGTTTTTTTGCTTTGAATATTAAAAGAAATGCAAATAAAGAAAACATTTGAAAATAAAAGCAGCTTAAATTTCTATGTATATATGATTGATTTGATTATGTAAAAAAAAAAGATTATTATTATTATATGTCTTTAAAAATTTGGTAGTTATGTTACCATATGTCAGTAACAAGTAAAATAAGGCATTGCACTTTCTCATTATACAATAATACAGTTATCTCAGTCTCAGTCAAAGATTTAAAGAAACACTTATATTAAAATGTCCAGTATCAACGTTTCTGGGACTTCAGATGCTGATAATATCAGATAATAAAATATCATTGCTATGCTACCATAATCCAGTTGTAATGCTACAGTATGTTCCTTACAAAAACAGGTTTGAGGTTGCAGTTCAGTTGTATAAAATGTAATTCGGGGGGGGGGCAGCTGACAGGTGACATGTGGACAGCTAACACTAAAAGCTTTTGAGATTAGCAGTTACAGTTTGGAGACTGACTCTGCATGAGTCGGAGGTAGAAACACAAATGTGACTGGTTGAGATAGAAGAGCTTTAGATATAAATGCACTGCATGTAATTTCATCCAGGGGCAGTAAGATAATATAGTAAGTAAAGTAACTTTAAGGAGTAGTAAGTAAAGAATAAAATAAATTTTTTCCTAGTAACTTGTCCAAAACTGCCCAAAGATAATAATATGTAAATAGATTTAAGCAAATATGTACTTAGATATGTTCTAAAGCTTTTTTATTTCTTGTGTCAGTAAAACAAAAAAGAGCTTAACAAAGCAGCACTAGTGAGAAAGTGATTTAATTGCAGTGTTTGCAAAGCATCTATCGCTGGGACAAATAATGCAGTGTGTTTATACTGTGGCCTGGCAGTAACCTGTGTGTCACAGGGTCACCATGCACGTTAGATGTCAATTATACCTCCTCCATATGCCCTGCTCTACTCCTATTTATCTTCATCCCTCCTAGTTCACACCGTGACCTCCCTGTAAGCCCAACGGGGACAAACCATGTACCAAACACACTCACACACGTCCTGACTTTTAATAATTCTACTATACATCCCATGTCAACATTTTTCTTCTGTCTATCATAGCTGTTTGTTTCTAGGTATACTGCATGCTTTTGGGAAATCAGTTTGCACCAGGGACTCAATTAGTATAGGTATTCGTGGGTTTGTGCATTTCTGTTGTTTTTTTTATCGTATACTTTAATTTACCCACTGTACATTTATGCATGCACTAACACTACTGACAACTATCAATCACAAAGTCTAACACATTAAAATATGCCTTAGAGAAAAGAAGGAATGGTCTACATACCCTGTGAAATGTAGATACATACATCTAAATATGTCAACACACTGCACACATGTGCATTACAAAAAAAAAAAAAAAAACTGATGTCAGAAAACCCTAATTAAGAAATTCCATATAAAGAACATCAAACAAAATGTAGCATATTGCTCACACAAGCCCTCTTCCCCATCTGGCCAAAATGGCTATTGTGGCTCATTGTCTAAAAATAGGGATGAAGACAAATTGTTATCATTTGCCAAAGCCCATGACAATAATGATGAATGAACACTTTTTTCCCTTTTCTGCTATGCCCTCTGAAGTCATTGCTTAAGGCCTTTTCCTACATTTCCCCTCAGCTTTCTCCCTCTCACCTTGCCCTGCAACGTATGGTGGAAAATATCAATTGAATAAACAGCAGTATAGTCTGAGATCACCCCTTACTGTTTTTTTTTTCCTCCCTTTTGTCTGTTATAGTATATCCAACATAATTCACCTCTGCCTCCCTTTCTCCTGTTCTACTGTTACAGATGCAATCAGCTTGGCACGTTGGGGGGTGGAAGATTGGTTGATGTGGTGATTGATCACCAATTTGACCTGACACTACTGGCTGCCCCCACTCTGCTCGCAAAACTTCCTGGGTGAGTAATGCCCCCCACTGATGGGGGGTGAGGGGGTGGTAAAGATAAAGGACACGTTTCAACTGCCTGTTTCTGAGAGATCACAGTTTTGATGGACGAGCAACACAGAGGATGTAAAAAAACACAAAAAACCCCCACAATATTATTATCATTCACCAGTACTTGTATGTGTTTCTATGCCAAACACAGAAAAGGAGTTTGGCATATACGAGCCCAATCATGTTATCACGCAGGAAAGATGAGGTATAACAGATACAAAGGTCAGTTGTATGCACTTAAATAAAAGACTCTGTTCCCAGCACAAATGTGTCTCATTTAAACTGTATTAAACTTTATAAGAACTTTGTTATAAAGCATTTGAGACACTGCAGTACAGTACATATTTTACTTTGACTGCACTTTCAGTTCTGTCAAGGGGTCCCCACTTGTTACATACTTAAATTCAAGGCCTCTTCACAATCCTGTAAAATGCATCTGTCAAACTGATATTACAATAATAAAGGATGAGACAAAAACTTACAGTAAAAAGCAACAAAAAAGCATCTTAGTTAAGTGTCAGGCCATAATAAATCTCAGAGCAGTTTCATTGCTCTTTGGCACAGAATCAGCAAGCAACCATTCTTTCAAAGGATGTTTGTTCCGAGGGGAGGCAAAGGGTATACTGGATATACTCCAAAATAGCCCAATCCGTTTGTTTAAATTGGTTGACAGCATACAGTACGTGTACAGTGTTCTCAGTCTGCAGGGACACTCAAAGTCCCCACATGACTGCATGTTTTGGATGCAATAATTGATTATTTTTAATTGTTTCTCACACTAAATGGTTCATGACTTGTTCTTAAAGAGCAGATTTGCTTGTACCTTGGTTCTACCCAGTGTCTGTCGAATGGTGGAATGAGAAATGCCTTGTAATTCTTCTCAGACTGATCACTGCAGTTTTGTAGTTTTTGGGTGTAGTGACTAACTTCATTGGTGTAGTTGATATTATTTCACTTTTTTTGCTTCAAAAGTATATAATGATCATTTAATACTTGTATTTTGTGTTCTGTCATTTCTTCAGTATTGTTTTTTAAAATGTGATTTAATCTAATCTAGTTAAATAAGTTAACTCACTGGAAAATCTGTGTGAAGTCTTTTTTAGGCCCACTGCTGGGCCCACTAAGGAAACCTCTTGCAGTTGAGCATCTTCTATGAATTTCATTACAAATACATCACTGGCACAGTATAAAAATCACGTTAACTTGATCAAGGCAAAGTGGCAATGAGGGGATACTTTGTATAGTGTTTATCCAAATGAAACATACATTTTCTTATGTGTGTAGCTGGCCAGGGTGCAAGTGAACAAGAGAGTGGGAGAGAGAAAGAGAGAGAGAGAGCTGGGTTCAGAGCCAGTTCAGCTGTGCATGGCTTGACAAATTAGTTGTGGAATTGTTGCATTCACAGTCACTCAAATAGGAATCTGTCAGAGAGGAGGAGCAGGACCAGCCTCACCACAGCGTTACAGCAGAGCACCCTGCTCGCTGTCGCACCAGGTCCTCAACCACCATCACACCCTCCTCTCTTGCTTCCTCTCTCTTTGCCTCCGTGCCTCTCCTATTCTGTCCCTTTCTCCCCTCTCATCCATCCTATGGTGACGGATTGAGCCTAATGCAAATTTACAACCATTTTATATGTCGATGCCCTCCCGCCACACAGCCAGTTTCAAGAACATAGCTCAACATCATGCTTCCAAGATGTCCGCCTCGAAACAGCCGGCATCAATGGCCTCCGCTCAATCTCCCGGCTTCACAAATCTCAGCTGGATGGAGATTAATGCCTCTGTGGGCCCCCCTGGCTGCAGCCACGCTCTGTCCACGCTTGTGTCAGTAAGTATGCCACATGTGTTCATATACTGCACCATGGCTACACACAACACAGTAAGAAATCCCTCCTCAATGGATACCACCCTGAAAAAAAAAAGTTACTGCCTTTCGCCTATTTGACCTGTTCACGTCTGTCCTTTGTAATGTGATGGGCTTTCGGGTTGCGGGGCATTTCAGTGTGTCGGAGAGATGTATCTCCCAACACTGTTGTATATCACACTTCTGGATGGCGGGATAGAAAAAAAAACGAAGGGAAGAAGAAAGGAGCCAGTTTTTCACCCTATCAGCTTCGAAAGGCAATGTTGTGCCCTTGTAATTGAGTAGGTATCTCATCTATCAACAGTGCCACCCTGGATAATAAATATAGAGTACACAGGCAGCTCCTCTGAGATTTAAAGAGAGGGTGTGTGAAGGAGTATGTGTGTGTCCGCTTGTGTGCGCACGTACATGTGTGTTAAGAGGAAAAACTAGAACAGGTGCCTTTGTCCTGACGAACTACCTTTCTCTGTGTTATTGAATGAGTCCATGTTCTGATCTTATGAAACCTTCACATGCTCACCTAAAAACATACCATGATAGTCACATTTTCAAAAACGTCAGGTTTGCTACATCCCCCACACATCGGGGGCTGGAAATATCAGAGTTGAACATTTTGAGTTCAAAGCGTTCTACAACTTGTTAAGCCCAATGTAAACAATCAACATGGCTGACCATGAGAGATCCACTACATGTTGGAAGCAGCATGATACCTAGATTGTGCACTTGGCATAGGCGAACTAGACGGTCTCCTAGGGCGCCACTTGCTGGAGGGGCGCCCTTTTTTGAGGGCTTTAACCCCTCAAAAAAGAAAAGTTGGTCATATTCTAAAGTTTAGTGACTTATTTGGGCTTTGTCCCCTGTATAAACCCCTCATGGCTCTCTCTCAGCTCTCCACAATAAAGTGATATGGGATAGTTAGTTAGTCCTTTTCCAGACAGGATCCGTCCACAGCCCCGGTTTCTCTGTTACTGCACCCACCCGAGCCGGCACGCTCCCCATGCACTGAGAAATTATTTGTTTTATGGTTTGTTGACCCTATTTAAGGCCCAAACAGATGCTAGTAATGGATAAATTAAGTTATATATTCCACTTATTATAAGAAAATTCAGGTAGCCTCCTGGATATTGAAAGGACTTAGGGGGAAAATGTTATATTCCCATTTTAAATGAATTTTAAAAATTTAACATAAAATTTTAAAATGTAACAAAGTCAAAGATTAATGTTATTCTAGTATTGGTTTACTATTTGGTTTGTTTTATTCAAATGTTTTCTTATGTACTCAACACTGTACAGAACCTGAGATTTCTGGAGCCTGTGTGCTCAGTTCAGCAGAGCTTGATAGTGTGTTGATTCATGTAGATATCCCCATTTATGAGTATCAAAGTCTTTTTTTAGACTTAGATACAACTGCACAAGACAAAATGTTTAATTAAAAGTAAGTAAATTAAATAAGTGAATTAATTAATTAAGTAAGTTAGGGAATTTGTTGACAAACTCAGAAATTGACAGGATCAAAGTTTGCAGCCATGTGAAGGCTCACAGAAAACAATTTCCTTATTCATATCAGGAGAAACTAAACTGAACAGAGTAAGTCTCCAAACTGAACTGAGCTAACCTTCGTCAGAGAACTAAACAGCTCATTGCCAGGTGGGCAGAGCCAGGAGAACAGAGCTGACATAAAAAAAACAATGGAGCAGTCATGAGGAACCACAAAAAAATGTTCATACAAAGATAAGTAGTTCATTTAACAAAGGGCAGGAAGAGATTGGTCCAAGGAAATAAAACTGACCCTATACAGGCATGTGACAACACTAGAAAGTCAGTTAAACCAAAATCACAGGTTGCATTCTACAGAAGCCGTTGATGTGCTGAGGTGAGGGTGACGTGATGCAAATACAGGATTTCAATTATATTAATACTTAAATCATGATATTATGATTTAAGTATTAAATCTATTTTGACCCCTTTGACAACCACAATAGTTTTCAACTGTTGCAACATAATAAACTTTCAAGTGGGACTGTTGGGTTTTCTATATAGTTCTGTACTTACTTATATTCTGTAAAGTCTTAAACCTTACAGAGTAAAGTGCCTCGAGATGACTTTTGTTGTGATTTGGCGCTATATAAATAAAACTGAATTGAATTGAAATTAATTTAAGATCATTTATCTCAAAACAACCAATGATTGTGTTCAGATCTGTTATCATGTTTTGTCAGCTGAAAAGCCAGAAACTGAGAAGTGAAACACACACAGAAATAACACTTACTTACAATGATTCAAAACTATTATGTGATCATCTTAAAATATCACTATTACCACTCTCCTGACACTGATAGGATGCAGTTCACCATTTCCTCATAGAAGAGTCACCACTCTTTTGGTTTTATTGATTTCAGTGTTTTCTTTTAAATTTTTTTGCAATGTTTGGTTTGCAGACACTGGCCTACAGAAAGCACACTGACTGGACAACAAGTGTTTCATTTTAGCTGTTGCATAATTAATACAATTAGCTGCAGCTGATATACTCATGTCAACCAAGCCTGCTACCTGTATTTAATGTTAGGCACCAAGTGGGGAATGAATTATGTTCTTATCAAGCCTTTTAATGTTCTCCTCCAGACAAAGATCCTCTTTTAATTATGATTAAAAATACATGTAGCACCAATAATATGACGTGTGTCATGTGACGTTTCTGATTGGAATTGATCTTCCACTGTGTTGCTGAACCTGGTACAAGTTATTGGTTTATACTATCAAAATATCTTACATTAATTTATCAATATAAAATTTTAAGCACTGTGTCTGTGGCAGAACTTGTGACAGCTTGTACAGAAATATATCTGGTTGCTGCGTAGGAGGTATTTTTTGTGTTTAAGTGGGCTTGTCTAAATTGCAGCTTAAAGTTTGTGTTAGGTGTCTTGCATGTGTGGAAATGAGTCTGCGCATAGGAGACGGGGTCAAAGGGCATCATTCTTGTGTTTACACTGCTTGCGAAAAGCATCACTCCAAAGACATTAGCATGTCAGGCCTTTTCAATACCAGCATTAGGCTAATTAGCATGGCCATGTTCTCTCAGAGTGTGCGTGCGTGCGTGCGTGTTTGCGTGCGTGCTTATGTGTACTGTATGTCACAGGAGTTGCTATGGATGCCATGCAGGAGCTGACAAGAGGCCTGTAGTCTAACGTGGAGGCTGGCAGTTGACAAAGAGCACAGTCTGTCACAGTGGTACATACTTACTCTCTCTAACTCACGTCTCCAGCTAATTGGGCCCTCTGGATATCTCCACTCCAGAGGATGTTTGTATACGAGCATATACAGCGATATGTGGCCATGGCAGCATACAGACTATTATGTGCACTCTACACCCTTGCTTGGTACCTCCTCACATCATGAAGTGATTTTCAGTTTGCATCTGAATACTGCAAATCCACACAATAAGCAACAACTCTAGCATGTAATATCGTTTAGCACTTAAAAAGTCCAATCTGCTTACACCAACAGCATTACCAAGGTTCAAAATAACTATTCATCATCAGTTTCTTAAAATTCTGATATAAAATGACAGTATTCTTATTTAGGTCTTTAGGTTAACGTGTCACCTTTTGCAAGTGATAAAAAGTAAATTCAGATGGACAGCTTGAGAGAGTTGGGAATAAGACAAAATGGATGAGTGAAGAGCACAAAAAAAAAATTCTAAACACTGTTACTTGGGCTTTTTGTCAGGACTAAAAACCTTCCCTTCTCTCTCTCTCTCTCTCTCTCTCTCTCCCATCTTTCTTTTTTAGATCCTTCTCTAAAAAAAGTATTAAAGTATTAATTTATTAAATTTCCTCTCCATTTAACGACCCCATTTGGAGAATTTGCGTTTGATCCTCACCGACTTGGCGAAGCGTGAAGATGGCAGGACGGCGAAGGGAGGAGATGGATCCGTCAGCGTGTCACATAAATATCTTATTAGCCAGTGATCTTATCATCATAAAACAGCCCATTTATACAGTTAGGCATGTCATGTTGGTCAATTGCACACACACAAAAAAAAATCCAACCACATGCAATATTAAACCCTCAAATCTCATGCCAACACCATTAAGGAAGTCTTTGAAACTTTCTTTCTCTTTCTCTCTACCCTCTCCTGGATTTGCCTATGTCATAAATTCTCTGGTTCTGTTTTATTTTTTTACTCCACTCTTCAAACCTTTTTTTTTCTTCTTGAATATGTGAGCATAACATTTAGGTGTGAGTGATGTCGAGGCTTCAACCAACTGATTGGTGGAACTGCCTGAAAGAAAAATCTGTAACCGAGGGTTCTAATGTAAAACTACCACTACCTTTACGATGTTTTAGGAAAAATTATTAACATTTTGATTTACATTTGACAGTCAGTTTCTAGAGCCATCCGTGAACTGCGGGGTCAGGTCCAAGGTGTCCTTGGAAAAGACACTGAAATCCCATAGTAGTACCATCATCTATGTGTAGCTTTGCAACATCTGTTTCCCCTGGGAAACAATAAAGTTTGTCATTATTATCATTATCACACCACATAACAACAGATGCCCCCAATTTTAGTCCGTCTGGTGACCTTTGTTCTTTAAATTTTGGATGGAGATTCAGTTGGTAGTGGAGTCGAGCACGAACCACAGCACTGAGGGTTCAATTCCCTGTGGACAGTGTCTTTAGACATGACACTGAAACCACAGCACCATTATATTTATGCTGCTGTCCAACAATAGTTGTCCAATTGAATTACAAGGTAATTCAAGGTTAACTTTAGTTGTAGGTGGAGTTTAGTTACAAAAGTTCAATGTCCTCCTCCCACTTCTGAAACCAACCTGACACCCATAAACTTGCATGGGATAAAATGTTGTCTTTGAGTAAAAAAACAGCAAAATAAATACAAATATTCATCACTGATACATCAGCTATATTCAGTGGAAACAAACACATAGGACTTTTCATCCAGAGGTACTTTTATGTCCTTATGTAAAGACCTGACTCAGCACCTGTGTGCTGAGTCAGGTTGATCTGAAAAAGCCTGATCAGGAATAGTCTTTGTGAAAGGTTGTCAGCCATGAGAGCACTTTTTGTGTTATTAGTTGATCTAATGTAAAAAACTGAGAAACAAAAATATATGAATATCATAGCATTGCTGAAAGACTAATCCAATAGTGGCTTAGTTACTGTGACTTTTCCACAGTACAGTCCTTAGGCAAGACCTCCTTGTTCTAAACTCTAGCTCAGATATGGGAGAGACATGTACAAAGAGAGTCACATCGTCTCAGAGATCACCTGAATTAATAAGGTCTGTGCCAGATAAGTGGGCTACTGGAACAAGAACTAGTCATTCATGAACATGGTCCCCATGGGAATCGGAACAGTTGGGGCAGTGACCCCCAAACTGGGAGAGTGGATCCAGCAAATTCCAGAAATGACATCCAAGATATCTGTCCAAAAGAGCACAGTCCTAGAAACTGCTAAGACACTGTGCAGGACCCTCGAACTCCCAGGGCTCTGGTAGAGAACCCGGGCTTGAAGGACAAAGACCATCCACAGAGGACCAGTGGGGAATTTATACATCTTATTATACTTCTTACATAACCTTTCTTCATCATGCCTTTCTGCAGTTCTGATAGCAGGCTAACCGTCTTCTCCATGGAGGATACTTCAGACTTTCAGAGGGTACTTCAGCTAGTCCTGATAACTATGGCAACAGAGGTTTCAGGTGCATGTAAATATATATATATATATATATATATATATATATATATATATATATATAAAAGTGTGTATACAGTTTCTAAAATTGGTGCTTTAAGGGAGGAAAAAGTTCAAGTAATCAAAGTTAACTACTTACACAGCATATTGTTCAATTAAATGGACTGGGCAGGATCTGGCACAAATTAAACCTCCAGACAAAGGAAACCTTAAAGACACAATCAGAAGATGTAGAGGGAAGGAAAAGAGTGCAGAAAGCAGCAGGCAGACTGGGAGGATTATTATTCAGTTATCAGAGTTTCGTGGAGCAGAACTGACATGGACAGGAGCAGATTTCCTGCTTCTCACACTTCCATCTGCCACTTCACCATGCAGAGGATACATACACACACTCTTCCCTTTTAGGCACACAAACCAAGTGCAGACTAAAAAGCTAAACTGGAAGAAAAATGAAGAGGCGGAATCACAAACTAAGATGTTCAAAGGTCAAATAAAGGCATGTGGCCTCCTCACACTGCATGTGTACAAATATCAGAATATTAAAAGTTCCTTATGGTCAGCAAATAAATGCAGTTGCAAATGCTGCATGTTGTTTTTATATTTAATTTGAAAGCCAAACAAGCTATGTAGATAATCATCTTGGTGGTGCTTGGCGAGGTCAGCATCATCAGCAACTTCGCACATAAACAGAATGTTCTCCTTCTCATCAGCGTCCCTCCTTCCTTCTATAGACTCCACCCCCCTCCTCCACCCCACCCAGTTTTTAAAGCCCCAAATCTGTCTCATTATCTTGTTTTGATGTTGTGCTTTATCAAAACGGGACTTGATGGCTTCGGGGCCCAAAAGTGCATCTGAACTGCAAACAAGAAGCAGAAGATGGAGAAGTAAGAATACTCGCATCATCTAACCGCCTAGTCTGTTGACAACAACAAGAAAGATCATCACAGCAAAATGCCCACATGTATGGACATCAATTATTTTTTAATTGTGAAAGAGTACAGTACACTAATTAAAACTAGTATATTGTGCCATGCCAAAGGCAAAATTAATAATTGATATTTTATTAATATTCAAAAGTAGCACTGGGAATATATTAAAATGATTTTGCGGTTGCAAAAATGATCTAATAGCCAGGCGAGTGTGTGTGTGTGTGTGTGTGTGACCTGTTTCTGATGAATTAGACTGCTCCACCCCACTTTTAGCCGGGCCAAGATCAGTTTAGCCCCAGAGAGAGACACAGAGAGGTGATAAAAGGGACTGGTTTTACGCGACTGTGTTGAATTTCACCAAAGGCAGTTCACAATTCAATCAGAATTAAGAATGCTTTCACATCAATAGACTTTAGTCCATTTGAATTGAAGTCAAGTTTGTTTTCCCTCTTGATGCAGTTTGTTTTGTGTAGTGTGAACACACAACAATAATCGCACTCGGGGCACACTAAACCTCCAAAAAGAGCTGGTCTCGATCCAAATCACCTAGTGAACTCTGATGTGGTCCTCTTGGTGAGAAATCATTCCCAACCAAACAGGACCAAAAGCTACGATTCACATGATTTGAGGGGCAGATGATTATACAGTATGTAGAGTTTAATTTATTTCATTTGTAACACAGAAACATGCAATAGTCCACAACACAATACTTTCTTCCTGTATTTACTTTGTTTGTTCCCACGGCCGTCACATCTGACCAGTAGGCAAAAAGTTTGAAGTGACCAATTTTGGAAAAGAAACCAAACCAAGAAGAAAATGCTACATGTTTACAAACTCATCAAGTGACTGGGACCAGAGCAAACACACTCAGGTGTGAGAACGCCCAAAGAGATCTTGCTTTGACATTGATTTGATGCGGGTTTTTTTTTTTTTTTGATTGATGACACTGCTGCCACAATTATTAAAACGATTAACCCAAAATACAAAACAGACTATTTCAATCAAATAGAAAAAAGTGCTCAAAATCCGAGATGATGTGTGCTAACAGAAACCACAAAATGTCATTTTCTTTCATTTTATGTTTAACTTTGAAGGTGCATGGATGTTCTGTGATATTCTTTACATTTTATACATGAATGTCTCCGATACTAAAGTTGATTCTACCACGTCGATCCCAGCCATTAATTAGATTGGAAATTTTGTTCTTTGTGACATATTACCAAACTTGACATTTAAAAGCATAGGAAGAAGAAGAAGAAAAGTCAGTAAAACCCTTCACATGCTCGGCTGAAAAAGATTTGATTTTTCCTGGGAGAAATCTGTGTTGTGTATACAATAGTTAGTTGCCATTATTCAAAAGAAATGGTGGTGCTGTGGAAGTGACCTGACTCTTGCAAGGCTGGATGTCAAATAAATTCAAAGGTTCAAAAAGGAGAACAGAGCTACATATGTAGTATTTATTGATTCATTAGTTGTTTGATTTTTTTCTTATTCTGAATTAATTCTTCATGTTTGGCCTCCCAGAGTTTAACTACCTTGGGGTCCCCTTGTGGTTATTCTCCAAAGAGCTGGTTTGCCTAAAGTAGTAACTTGGTGGACATTTGACATTGTACAATTATAAACATCTGAAATTCTGTGCGCATTTTCATTTTCACTGTCCACTGGGGCACTTGATCACTTTTATTTGAACTTGTATTTTTACTATTATGACAATCAAGGTTTCTCAGACTTGGTGGTATTTATCCATCCATTTATCCATTATTTTGTCTAAATAAAAAAATTTATTAAATTATTTATTACAAATATTTGTATATTACTGAGTGTCTGTAAAAGTAGAAAATTCCATCTGGACATTCTTACATTGTTTAACAAAAGCTCAAACAATATAACTGAAAGAGTCATAAGGGTTTTTTTCCCTAAAATCCTATTATGATTCTTTGTGATATTCTCAGCAAGAAAAAATACAAAATGACACAGAACAGCAAGCGCTAATGCATATAAAAATGAAACTAACACCACCATACCCAGTAAAGTGGGATTACCCTAAATCACATATACCATTAATATAGAAAAGCGAAACATTCAAGCCCTACATTGTCTAATTTTTAATTTTTTTTAATGACAGACCTACAACTGTAGGGTATTCCTGTGTATGTGTGTGTATAGGATTTGGCACAACCATATTATCACCTCATCCCATTGCAAAAAATTTACATTAAGAGAACGACTGTGCTAATCTAAAATTTCTAATTAAAACTATTTGGTTGGCGGTATCACATAAATACTATTATTGTTTAATATAGTTCGCTGTCGAGCAGAATGATCCATCATTCTGCCAGGTTCTGCCCCCTCCTCCACCCAGCCAGCTTGCTCCCTACCTCATATCATATCCTCTTATAAAAAAAAAACAGAACAATCATAAACGAAAAGATAATGACGCCACCTTTCCTACCACCATAATCTCTGCATTTCTCCTTTTTTTTTTAAAGGAAGCCTGGGTGAAAAGTGGTGGTGGGGTTGTGGCAGGGTTGAGTGTGTGAGCGTGTGTTCAGTATTTTTTTAATAAGCGTCCTCAGTACTATTGAGTGGGTCCCTTTGTTCATATGGTAAGATTAATTATGCTGTCAGCCACTCTCAGGGGCTGCTTAACAAAGATTCACTGATATAATGGCTTGGCCCGGCGCTTGGCAATCACAATCACTGGGAGACAATTTCAAATCCTCCCTTCTCCACACAACGGCAAACCCTCGGCAGCCCTTTTCATCAAAGAGGAAGTCATTTTTGCCTGGGATGATGGCTAAACATCTTTCTACTTTGCATCTGTGTGGACACATACATTGGTAAAGCAGACACACGCATACTCACAAATAAGTTTCTCTTCACGTCTGTGCAGTTTGACTTCAGCTGTCATTCACAACTTGCTACTATAATGAGTGTGAGCTCAGGCCTCCTTCAAGGACGGCAGAAACAAGTAATGGAATGAAACAGGGTCTTTCATTGAATTTCTTCACACACACACACACACATACAAATGTCCTCCTCCTTTTCTTCTTTCCTCCCTCGCGTCTATATTAAACCGAGGTTAATTTTGCATTGCAGATTGAAGATGCTGTGGCCGTCATCGCTGTGAGCTGCACCGATGAGATAGATGTTTTTGTCATAGTCCATAGGGGACGAGCGGCGGGTAAACTGATTGATACTGGCAAGTTCTGTTCAGGCGATTTGAAAGACCTGATTTGTATTTTTGTGTTTTGCATCTGTCACTGCACAAAAAGCTCTCTGTGAACAAACTGGATATATTCAAAAGGGATGAGATGGAACAGAAAATGAAGAAGAGTATGTTTTTTGTTGTTGCTGACAAATGAACATGCATGATTGTGAAATGAGCTGGCTTTGAAGGAAATGGTCAGATTACTGTGTGTGTGTGTGTGTGTGTGTGTGTGGCATGTGTGCATGTGGTTGTGAGTGTGAATGGAGGCTGAAACCATGCCAGTGGATAAGATCAAGACCATGGTCAAAGGTGGAGCAAATCAACACTGTCCAGTGTGGGAAATGTGTGTTTGTGTCTATAAGAACCCCTGCAGCTGTGTGGATACATTTCCCAAACACTGATGTTTTTAAATTAATAAATGGAGTGACAATCTTGTCAAAATAATCCTCTGGTCTCAAGAGTGGGAGCTATAGCCTGATGAGTATCACTCACTAGTTCAGTTTGTTGATATATTGCTCCATCAGGAGCTTGATGTAATGCTGAACATGAGATGAAAAGCTTCTGCTTCGCCCACAAGCAAAGTAGCAGTTGCTTTTCACTGGGTAGAGCACCAGTCACCTTTGTTATCACTTCCGAGATGGACATGCTCCCACTGGACATTTTACCATCTCCAAGTTTGTCTACTGATCAAACCAAGGAAGCCAATTTTGCCCTCTTGTCTTCACAGTCTCATGCTTTGGGTCACTATTCAAAGATTATGGCCAAAAGTAAAGATTGGAACATAGATTGACTGGCAAATTGAACCATGAATCTCTGCTCAACATCATCTTCATCACAATGGTTTACCATACCTGCATTACAACAAATTCACACCCATCTGCTTGCCATCCATATGCTCCTTTCATGAAGAAGGCCATGACATACTCCTTCAATGGAGATTCACGCTTCCAGTACACACTGAAGCTCACAGTCCAAGTCTGCTGAAGACAGTAGATTGAATGGGCAAATTCCTATGAGCATTCTTACCTTTAAACATGCAATGGAGAAGAGTTGGAATCAGGAATGGAGGAATGTGCATCATTCCTCCTGAATATGAGGTTTGACCACAACTTAGAGCAGGGGTAGGCAACCCTGGTCCTAGAGAGCCGCAGCCCTGCTTGATTTCCAACTATCTCTCCCCTTCTCACTGTTGATTACCTGGATCAGGTGTGTTCAGCCAATCAGACGCTGTAAGTGCAGGGATGACTGGAAAACAAGCAGGGCTGCGGTTCTCTAGGACCAGGGTTGCCTACCCCTGACTTAGAGTCTGCTTTCCAATTCAGTGGCTTAAGCTATCTGACACTGAACAACTAGATATTCTGATAACCAGAGAGCACCCTCTGGTTTCCTTTTTCTTTAAAATAGTAACCACCACCTCTGTCTAAATCCAAAAAGCACCATGTCCAACAATGTCCAGAACCTTTAGCATTTCAGGATGATACAATGCACACCATGTTACTCATCTTGCCTGATGCTAACCAAGCATGTATTGGTCAGGTTTAGGAGTACTTTCAGTCACTTTGAATAACTCACAACAGTCAGAGTCAGCTTTACCACTGAACACACCCTGGGTGTTGAGTTGATTCCTCTTGCCCATTCCCTGAGTTATCTTACAATTTGCCAAAATATTCCTGAGGGCAGCCACCATGAAATCCTCCAACACCCAGACTTTCAGTTCACAATCACAGCTCTTCGGACTTTCAGTCAACCAAACCTCAAAGGCACCTTTTTTCAGCTTGATGGCTTCCTCCAGCACTGGTGTATGCTAGCAAGTTCTCAGGTTGCTGCTGTGAAAGGAACTAATGACTTTCTCATCCCAACTCCAAGCAATTGATTTCACAATGGAGGCTTTGAAAATGGTGCAGTTGCATCCTACTACGCCAAGTTCATTATTATTATTATCTGATGATATAGTCACTGTGTCAGACTATGTGATTGCTGTGAATGTCCAAGAAAAATGACAGATTACACACTAGTACCTGGTAAATCATAGCTTACTGCCTTTTTATGACTTCTGTAATGTCATTGGTGGGACGTTCCGATAGCCAACTTGACCTGCCTATATGTCTAGTGTTGTCCGTTGTCGTTGCATCTGAGGTCCATTTCTCTTTTCCTTGCTTCATTCAAGTGTCCAAGACATTCAGTTACAAAAACAAATATTACTGTAAAAAAGTGGGATTTACCTGTTCATCTTAATATTTTAGTCATATTAATTTACTTCCCTTTTTTAAAATAAAAAGTTTAAGGATATTCCTCAAAAACAAAGTAGAGCTGTACACATATGCAAATTAAGGTACATGAATAGCATTGTTTCACATGTACTTGTGCACTTAATAATTTTGTACTGTACTTGCACTAAACAGCATTTTAATATGGCGAAATCAAACATGCGCCACAAAGACAGAGTTCATATCTCTGTGAGCTTATGAATTCCACACATTGACCTTATGATGTGCCAGCCACATATGCCAGAGAGACTTTCCCTACCTTCTGCCTTTAGAATCCAACATATCCAGACAAGGCAGCTACATCATGACCTAAGACACAAACTAGGACTGATGCCACAGTAATCATGATGAATGGAAGGCAGAAGACACGTCACCATTTCCTCTCTGCTTGATAAATGGTGTAATATACTCTTATTTAGCAAAAAAAGAACCTAATCATAGATCTTTGGATTGTGGTAATATTCGACATCATATGTACTTAAAGAGCTTTTATGGAATATCTATTTCCTTGCCTTTTCATCCTTTTTTCCTGTAAACTAGAGAACAAATAATAGTTATGAAGGCTTTGTGTCATTTGTTTACAGCCTTTAAAATATTCTTTATATTTCTTTGTTCTCATAGTATTTGTTTTTGAGAGTAGATGTTGTAATAGAGGAAACATAAATATATCACAGAAATACGATTTTTTATCTAAATGTGCAAAAAGAACAGATCACAGACATAATTGTTTAATAGTTTGTGCAGTAAATTTGATCTCCAGAGAGAAGCAGCACAGTGTTATCATTCACCACATACATGACTTACAGTGCACTGTGCCCATACAAAGCCTGTTACTGCGCTGTGCTTTATGATTCTGCCCAGTGGTGACAGCCACATCTTGCTGAGATATTTGTAGGAGAAGCCATAACATCAGTAAATTCACAGAAAATGTGAATTTCATAAAAATGCAGTGGTTCAAAAAAAATCCACAAAGTAACATGTTTATCAGGTCCACAGCGACAACTTAGATCTTTTTTATGAAGCAAATATTCAAACAATGATAGGATGTAGTTGAATTCAAATGGTACATTGTTTAATGGGGTCAAATCTTTGTTACAAATATCTGAAAATAGCATGTTTGTATTCAGCTCTGTAAAACATGATTTGTTTGATTTGATTTTTTTTTTTCATTTTTTTTTAAGAATTCTAAAGCTATAATACTGCTCCTTTATAATTATTTGCACAGTTGTGTTACTGAAATATAGTCATAATTATTGTTCATATGGCCGTGTCTTTATTCTTCTCATATTGTTTTGCCAGATAGAGTTAAGGTTAATATATTCTAGCTTTTAAGCCTTTTATGCCTCCTAATTACGATTCAACCTTGGATTTGCTCTCTACTTCTTTTTTTTTTTTTTGTCCTTGACTCTCTTAATGAATGTTTTTTGTTGTTGTTGTTGTCTGTTTAGCATTATATGGTATTTGTAATATGTGCATTTTTTTCTCCCATCTGTTATATAAATTATAGTGTGATTTGAAAAACTTTAAATGGTCTGCCACCATTGTGGGCCTTGTATGAAATTAATTGCTGCCATGACAGATGATTGCAGGGTGTGCTGACGTTAAGGTCATTAAGTTCTGCATACACTGTAATGAGGTAGACACCAACACATGCGATTGGCTACCTATTATTTACCAGACTATTGAGGTTGGCTTCTGCTATTTTGCACTTGATCCTGAAAGAGGAGATTTTCCCTCGCTTGGAAACAAGAGAGCTGGAGGAGAAAGGAAAGAAAAGAACAATCTCTCTTTCTGTAACACATGCAGGCAGTCATGCTGGTGTGTGCATTGGGACAGAGAGCAAAGAAGGCGATGTGTGTTTGTGTGTGTGGGAGGGAGGGTGAGGGGTGGGGGGTGTTAGGCAGTGAAAGTGACAGTTTTAAAGAGTCTCAACATGTAAATCAAAAATAGTTTGGGCTTTAATGGATGTGTTTTAGCAGATCTCTTCCAGGCAAGGCCCCGTCATCCTGCGTCCCTGCGACCCGCTTGCCTGTCTGGTGGGATGATGTTTACAATAATGGGGAGAGGCAGGCCAATTTCACCCAACACGCCAGGCACGGCAGCCACCTCTCGGCGCGGCCCCTGCGCCACATTTGAAAAGAGATGAGATTGAAAACAACACTAACTTCATGTACAGGGCAACGTGGGAAGAGGCACAGTCATCAGACGCAATTTCACCTTGGCAGGGCTCTTGTCAAAATCAAGAAATATCACAGTTTGTTTCTTTGTCTCTTCCTGCTTTTCTCCTTTTTTCTGCTATAACTGTATTTTCTACCCCTTGGGTGCCACTCACACATGCAAACACATTTTCATACTAACGGAGACACATAGAGAGGGCCCAAATAGACTTCTTTATCTGATGACAGTTTTCAGATGAAGCACGCACACACACACACACACACACACACACACACACACACACACACACACACACACACATAGTATAAGATCCTGAGGGAATAATGTGAAAAGCCGGATTTATTCTCCCAAAGCTAGCATTTACTTTTTGTTTTATTTTTTAGATTTATGTCTCTTCTTGCACGCAGACATGATGTGTGTTAATCTTAACAAACTGCACATGCAGTATACATGCACTGTGCATCTCAACTTGTTGCACTTGAGCAGTTGTCTTGATGCTTTTATCTGCATCACTGACAAAGTAAATTTAGGTGATCTCATAATAACACTAAAATAAAATTAAAGCAAATGCCAGTTGGGAATTCTGAGAAGAAGGGAAAAAAAAATCGCACATACTTGTTCCAATATTGCAGGAGGGTGTGAAGTGCTGATATCAAAATAACAAATCCCAGTAATTTTCTCCAGTGAAAACTCTTAATTATGCGTTGATTTTTCTGGAGTGGAAGTGCATTAATGAGGATATTTATTTTGGTTGGCGACACAGCGAGGTGACACCAGAAAATGGGAGCTGGACGTAACAATGAGCAAGGTGACAATGAAGGAAAGGGAGACACAGAGAAGAGCACACTAAATGTCATCAACTGACCTTGCAATGTTTTCCACTGATGTACTTTATTTTTAAGCGTGTCAACTGTGTGTCTATATATGTGAGCAAATAGGCATGTGTTTAGCGAAATTAAAAGGATATATATGTTATTCTTTTTGTTTATGGTGTATTTGTTTGGATACATTTTTCTTACACTGCTATTCAAAAGTTTTGGGTCTCTTAGCTACAACATTTCTACGGTGATGTCCTTACTTAAGACTTAAAGTCAGGATATCTCAGACTACTTATCAGATACATTGTTTGAAGATGCTTAAGGGTGCAGTGCTAAAATAGTTTGCTCAAATAAAGGTTATGTGACTAATGGAATAAATACCCTGTAGTGTTGTTCAGTTTTCCCTACCTGACTGTGGTAGTTCTGGCTTACAATACAGCTTTTAATAAAATGTTAGTATAATAATGCTTATGCCTAAATCCTTCTATGGCTGAGATTGAAGTGTCCAACTAATACAATATTTCTGTCACCACTCCAATGCAATGAGGTAAATAGAATACCCTTTACTCACTTTAACATTACGGGGTATACAGAAAAGGACGGCATGTAGTAAGATATGCACAAAAGACAAAAAGTCATTCAAATCTAAAAGTTCATTATATTTTAATGATGCAGATGAAAAGAAAGTAACAGAAAATGAACAGGCACATTGAAGTAAATATGCTAAGACAGCTGCACTCTGACAAATCCAGATTTTATTGTACAAAGTCCACATTGTAGCAATGGGTGTTGGACCCTGAACACTGCCACCCTCACCTACAACCTTCTATATCATCCTTTAAGTGTCCTCATGTTTGGATCTTTTCTCCCTGGCTCTTCTAACCTTGCACTAGCCCTCCAGACTCTGTACTCTAATCCAGGCAGTGGTCCTTCACTAAGTCACCCTCATAAATAAGGTCAGTGCAGACAGAGAGAGGAGATGTTAGGGTACAAAATCACATCAGAGGGATAAAACCTGGTTAGTTTGTACATTTGTAGGAATCCTTATTTTGTGAAGGGTCAAGCACCCTTCATTTTGTTCTGATCTCTTGGAAAAGTGGAGAAGCACGAGAGGAAAGAAAGAGAGGTTCATTTTATCACCCAAAAAAAAAAGAGACATAGAACGAGGGTGAGGATTTCGCTGACGAGTGGGGAAGAATGAAAAGGTTAATTGGGCTATTATCCAGCTGTAGTTTTTGAAGGATTTATAAGATGTCCTGAATTCACTCTAATTTTCTCTCTCTTTGTTTGAGACATGTGCTCATGCACACAGTGTGCACAACCTTAAACTTGTCCACTTGCACACACATGCACACACACACGTTTTTATTTAAGCAATAAAAGACGGTTAAAGATTAGAAATACAAATATAAAAAATATGACTTAACTGAGCCTAGAAAACACCCAGTGGTCTCATTTACTTGTATGTTGCCTGATAAAGAACTACTCATCCAAACACTTGCCTAAAGTTATGTCAGGTTACCTACCACTAGAGGTCACTTAATCCCAGCTAATTACCACATGTATTGATTAAAAAACCTACCGGTCTACTGGTAGGTGGTAGGAACCATAATTATGACCATGACAACAACTGGTGAGGGACCATTTAAAGTGTCTCATTAAGCAAATTAAGTTCAGTGGTTACTTGGGGAACTTTAGATAGCTTAAAACATTTTTTTTTATTATTATTAATTACAACAGAGCCTCTGTGTTTGGTCTTTAGGATAAACTAAGCTAATCACATTCAGCCCTGTGATCTCATGTCAGCAGACATTTTATTATTATTTATTTCATTTTTAGCTAATTTCTATTTTTAAACAGTTATTATATAATAGAATTTGTATAACAATGGTTTTAATTTATGTACTGTAAATTAAGCAAAAGCAGACCAGCGGATATGTAAAATAAGTTATTGAGCATACAAGCACTGAGGCTGGAACTGATCTTTCTCACTTTGATTCAGTTTGTTGTCCTTCAATTAATGAATGATTGGCTAACAGTGTAATACTGAACATCTAGAGTATTAATGTTAAGTCACCTTTCAAAGAGAGCTCTTCATGTAACCTTGGTATGAACTCAAGTGTTTAACTGATGCTATCACAATGATGCAGGGCCCATTTTATCAGTGGCTAAGTGAACACGCAAATAAACCCAATCAATGAGGAGCTTCACCTGTCAAGAGAATGGTGTGAGAATGAATGAGCTTGAATTAACAAATGAATACATGTATAATGATGCAATGTGATATGCAGGTGTGAGTGCAGTGGAGACTGAACCAAAATGGATGAAGTTGCAGGTTAACAGGATTTGTGGATTTT
Source organism: Ctenopoma multispine (assembly GCA_034779795.1). NCBI lineage: Eukaryota > Metazoa > Chordata > Actinopteri > Anabantiformes > Anabantidae > Ctenopoma > Ctenopoma multispine. The sequence continues at coordinate 24,746,925 of JAUYWH010000018.1, forward strand.
TAAGAGGCACTGTAAAGATTTAGCATTTTGCATTCTAAATACTGAAAAAGAAAAAAGAACTGGTGTTGAGCATCTGCAAATTGAAGCTACAGCACCTGTACAGCAACAGAAAAACACCTTGTTTCTGTATGGAATCACTAATTTAAAGTTCTGTTTACCCATAAAACATTGTGTCTTTCCAAGTATCACCTACTGTACCTGAGAGCTAATGGCAGACACACATGTACACAGTAACACACACACTACACGCCAGTTATTCTTTACTTAGTTATTCGCATGCTTAAAGCAGAGAAAGGATTGAAGCAGAGGGCAGTGCTCTGCCCTTGAGAGTGGCCCCTTGATTAGCAACCACTCATTTGTGATGTTCACTGGCAAATCAGCGGCCATTCACATGACGACGAATGCCGCTGAAAAAATGAACAGCTGTCACCGTGTGATGTGTTAATTTCCTGACAGTCTCGGCGCTGAAACCAATTACTGATTTAAGGGCAGGGAGAGAGAGGCCCTGTGCATACGCTCATTAGGCTCCTTCAAGACTAAAAGGATAAAAGCAAAACAAGGACAGAGAGAGAAAGAGAGCGAGCGAGAGAGAGAGAAGGAAAGAAATAGAGACTTTCACACTCTCGCTGTCACCTGAAAGACTTGTATGTACAAAATGTCATTTTAGAAATAATTAAAACAAAAAGTTCTAAAGCCTAGTGTGTATTGTAAGGATCACATATTAGTGAAATTATGTTTTGTGGGAAGAATAGAAATTTACTTAGCACAGTATGATTGTGTAAACTCACAGCTGTTTTCTGTTCTCACCTCCTATCATAGTTTGAACAACATGGTTATATTGTTCCTGGTGTTACCATGAGAGCAATGACCATTTAAAACTTCTGAACTGATTATGTCAGAAAATTATGTCATTTTCATGCTTCCCATATGCATATTCAACACAGATAAAGTGGTTCATACTAATCATTTTAAGTGGTTCATTTCAAAGTAGCACTGGGTACGTCTGTTTATCTGCCTTGATAAACAATAGAGGAATTTTGGTAATGTGTGCACTCATATCAAACAGTAACTCAAGGTCAGCTCATGATTTCTGCCTCTGTAAGTATGCCAGTCAAGTCTGTGATGGTTGAAGACGGAGGTCTGTATGCAGCCCAAACGTTCTGCAGTACTGTTGCACAGAATTCCTCCTGTCCAGAGTTGCCATCATGCTTTGTAGTGCACATGTGCAGAACATGTCTGTGTGCATGTCACCTAACTGTAGAGTGAATGGGAGTTTGTGTGCACTGGTGGTGTGAGTATGGGATTGGTTGGATGGAAAAGCAGTGATCTTTTGTGTTCACCCGTTTGAGTAGAGATCTTCATTTTTGAAAGTGCCTATGTGAGGCGCATTGAATCTACCCATTTTGGTGTCCTAGGCAAGATTACAATTTGGCCCCCCCGTAATCAACAGATCCTGGCTGGGAAAGGTTTTTTGCGTATCACTTCATCGTGGAGTTAATCATGAGGGGTTCATAAAGGGAGAAAAGCCCAAATAAGAAACTACATTTTAGAAAACAAGCTCAAATCCTGCGACTGACAATATTTGCACGTGACTTAGGCGACCATCTAGTCTATGCCAAGAGGCCCTGATTGAATCCATTTCCTTCCTCAAAAAAATTGCAAAGGCAAATATCCATGTTTACATAGATTCTTCTTCCCTGTTTTGGTTGGGATATCTTAGCACTGTTGTTGATATCCATGTGCTCATTGCTCCTGTTACTTGCCAGGTTCACATAACACTTTGTCTCATGTAGTGCAAGGAGATACACAATGCTATTAAGTTTGAAAGCTAAGCTACATATGGGTCTCAGGTTAAGCAGTACGAAATGGGTCACGCAAATCTCTAGTCTCTGATTGAAAGAGCAGAATTATTATGGAAATAATACAAATTATGAAAAAATAATAATGCAAATCATGTTTTTTAATCATCAAACAGACACCATCTCTGCAGCACTTTGTAACTCTGATTTGATAAATACTATACATATAAGGTTTATTATTATTATTATTATCTTTGATCAGCTGAAGCAGTCTTATATTCCCTGGTTGGACTCTGCATGTCTGGCGGGTCCAAAGTGATATAGGGATTCAAGAGCTTTTATCCTGGTTTGAAATACAAGGGGACTGATTGACCCCTATCTGTCAGAGTGTGGTTGTTTGGAGGAATGGTGGACCCAAACGCAGACCAGGACAAGAGAGGGTTCAAACAAAAGAGT
>JAUYWH010000018.1:24749279-24779979 GCA_034779795.1 Ctenopoma multispine
ATGAAGTGCAGCTGAGGGCAATCAGGGAGTGAGAGTGAAGTGAAGGGCGTGGCTAAAGTGAGGGAGGAGCAGAAAGAAGTGGAAAAACAGACAAACAAGGGCAAGGGGAAGACATGACACTGACACTATCAATCAAGCTGCATGGCAGCTGAAAAGAAAAGCTCCAGAAACAGCTCCAGTAATGAACCACAGATAACATGAGACTTGGGACAACATGGTCCTGGTCCAGTTTTCTGTGTTTTGTTCTGCAGACAAAGAAAGAGAGAGAGAGAAACACGATGATTACATCACCTTGTATCAATATGTACTGTAAATGCTAGAGTTCACACAGGATGTTGATAAGTGGAGGATTGTGGGAAGTCTATGTGATGCTCTGTTCACTCATACATACACATACTCATTTTACGGATACATTCAGTATCAACACGTTAATGACTTACCATATGTGAATTAAAAACATCACTATCTTAATAGAAAATGGAATCCGGTCCAAATTACATCTCTTACAAAACACGTTTGCTGTTACAAATTTGTTGTATATAAACACAATGTGCTGGAGACAGGGTTGGAGTAAATATACAAGTCTTCATGTCTAGAAGACAGAGACAGAAAAAAAAAGAACAACCTACTACTTCAAACCAGCTGGCAGACATATTCATATACTAGCTCCATCCTGGTTTTGAAACTCTCATTGATGACCCACATTATACTGCTCCTGTGTTTCCCATAATGCTCCCAGTTTGAGGGCCAATGGGGGCAGCCATATCCCCTGTGGGTCCGCTTGTTCTCTGCTCCCTTCCACCACTGGAGATAATGTGGGAATATTTATTCATTGTCCTCCATGACCCACTGTGTGTGTGTGGAGTGCGATGCAGACTGTAATTGGGACGATGGTTGAGGGGGCCGCTGGGTTATTCCAACGACAGGCCTGGCATCTCTAGAAACATGGCCCCCGGTCTGTGTCCCTATCCCTGCTCCCTCGCTCAGCCTAATCTGCTAATAATACCTTTGTCTAATGGTGTCAATGGCCATATCTCACCCCAGGACTGGAGAGAGGAAGGGAGGTAGTGAGAGAAAGAGATAGTGGGGTAGAAAGATTCAAAGGCTGTCTGACATGGCTGATGATTACAGTAATATATTCACCCAAAATGGCAACGACAATCTCCAAGAAATGTAGTATGATCGCTTGTTTAATTGAGGTGAAATGATTTCACTTCATATAATTTAAAATAACGGTGCAGGGTAATATTATGTGAAATAATTGAGCACCCAGTCCAGGTAAGTTAAACACATTACAAAAAAAATCAATAAATTAAATTATGGAATTAGACAAATCCTGCAGATTATCAGTTGTCACAATGGCAAGCAGATTGGATAAAAAACTTTTTATGTTCTGTTGAATTCAATTGAAAAAGGAAAAAAAAAAAACATTGTTAAATTAAGAGCCATGAAGACTGTCCCTCAAATCATCTGTTCAAGTCCCTAACAAGGTTAGTCGTCAGGCGGCCGCGGTCACCCGCTCTCTCTAAATGAAGGCAGATGTTAATGAGGTCTTGATGGAGTTGAGCTTTTGTTGGAAACGCCTTGATGTTGAGAGCTAAAACAAGACATTCTCATCAGCAGCCTTCCCCTAGTCTTTAGAGATCAAATTATGTTTGGATATCAAGTAAATGAGTGACTTACACTTAATTTCCACAAAGAAATGAGGCTGAGACATTCTTACAAGACAGAGAATTGGGAAACTAACTCAAAAAGCAAGAACAAGTCTTTTCTTTGTTCATAAATAGATGATTATTTTTAATTTCTTTAGATGAAGTGCAGAGTGCATCCCATGAGATGCACTTGGCTAGTTATTCCGCAGAGCTTGTGTATTTTATTTTTACAATTGGGCTTCAGTAAACAAACTTTATTTCTCCATGATAAACGGACTTGAAAGACACAGAAAGGCAGTTGTTTGAAGTGTAAAAATGAACTTCTCTTAAAAAAATACAGTGCAGACAGATGGCAAATACTGTAGATGAACATATACGTTTGTGTCAGTGTGTGTGAGTGTATAAATTAATTTTATCTAACTAATTCCATCCACTGATGTATCCATATTTACTACATACATGCAGTATGTATCTATTGCTCTTATCCTTTAAAACCAAAAATGGGCAAGTTTCATATTTCATGTTTTCCTAGGCTGTAAGTATATATGGTGCTCTTATGCTTCATTTATATTCTCTGACTGCACTGTAAAACATTACACATACACTAAATAGTTTAAAGCACAACTTCTATCGTTCCTGCACTATCGCATAATTACCTCATTATGTCTTAACTTTTGACAAACTCCTGCAGCCAGTACTTCATCAAGGAAGAAAAGAGGACATTCACATGCATAGGTCTTTTTCTAAGCAACACTCTAAATAACATTGTTGTTATTATCAGCCTAGAGCAGCCCCCCTCTGGTTTTTTGTGTGTCTACATCTTGGCAAAGTGTTCTTTGGGCGACGTCAGTGACTGCTACCTCTGGACAATAGTGTGGGAGGACAGCTTGAGGTTCGAGCTTCACTATTGACTAGGACTGGTGCAGTGGTTCTGGCTGGCTGGTTCCCTGAGGCTAGTATTGACACCCAGGTTCTGGTTTGGATAGCAGGGTCACGGGAGTAGGACGCTCCTATTTTGATTAATTGAGCACTAGCCTTGATTAATGATGCCTTTAGCCACAGTCTTCTTGCCGTGAACTCAAACTTTTATGTAGCTTAGCTACATGAGAAGGCCTCCTGAAAAAAAAACAGCTGTATTAAACAAGAGTGAAAGTCTTACCAAAAATATATTAGAAACATTTGCCTTTGTTTATTTTTCTCATTTTCTTCTGATTATTGGTAAAATGTTTTTTAGTTACATCTTGTCTCCAATGTTTTCCAATATTGGGATGTGGGGCTGGGATGGACTGTTTTTTCTGTAATCCCAGCAGTTATATATATCCTGAATATAGAGGTAGATTTAACATTTACTTTTCCAATATTTCCATAAGGGGGCTTCGACATTTGACAATAAAGAATACATTTTGTGATTTTGCTGTTTCTACCAAGAATGTCTACGTTTTTGGCTCTCGAGTTTCTAAACATGTTTAGCTTGCTTAGTTGAATATGCATCATCATGTAATCAATATTGTGTCCCTAAATAAAATATTATAAAGTATTTATCTTTTCTATATTAGACACCAGAAGTCTATGTATGTATTGTACCATTTACAGACATCCCACCTCACAAAACCTAATTTCAGAGATAAGTCTGAGACTGTGTAGCTTCAGCCTATGAGAAATTCTGAAACACAGATGAACTACATTCTGTGCCAAACGCCTGAACGCCTTATACATGCACCACAGCTGATGATGATAAAATGCTAACTCTACATGGTGTTAAAACCTGTACACAAAGGCAAATGATAAGTTCACTTAGTATGTGCCAGAGACTCCCACAGTGTCCAGAGGTGGGACGTCTGCATTTAGATTGCTCATGGAATTAAGGAAAACAATGATATCCAGGTTTCTACAGCTCCATAGTATATAAAACTTAACTCAATATTTTTTCTTTACCTCACTGTCAACTACTGCAACATGATTAAACTTAAAAATAAACACAATACACTCAGGTTTACAGCGAATGCCCTGTAACATAGTTACATCATTACATGTCTGTTGGGGTGCACATAATGCTGTGCAGCTGAGTCATCAGCTGTAGTCCACTGAGTCACTAAAAACTTCATGTTATCTTGCATGAACTGGAAGCTCCTCAGAGGAGCTCTCCTTCCCCTTTGCCTTATTACTTCTTTTAAAGTAAGCAGCTTGGGTTGCTCCACTGGTGTAGGCTAATGCATGCAGTTTGCACAGCTGCGGTGCGGGACGGCAGACAGCCGATCATGGTGTGATTTATGACGCTGACCGCTGGCTGCGTGGTGCAGGCTAATGACACATACACTAAAGTCATTGATTGTATGAATGCCCTCCGCTCTTCATCTATCACAATTTAATGTTGGAGTTTGCAATGCAGACGTAGAGAGGAGGAGGAGGTGGAGGAGAAGAAACGGAGGGAAGGGGGGACGGAAGCATCTCAGGCAGGAGCTGAAGCAGAAGAAGAAGGGAGCAGAAGAGAGGGAGCATCGACATGCTGCTACCATACAGGCTGACACAGGCGCTGCAGAACAAGAGGAGCAGATGGGATGAGCGTAAAACTGAGTCCTGGTACCCCAAGGCCCAACATTCCCCCTCCCCTCCCCTCTTTCCTTCTTAAATCATGAGTGATTTGCTGCACCACTAATATCTCCCCCCTTTCCTCTGCTTTATGGAAATAGCTGTGAATTGTGCACAGTGGACACTGTGCTCAATAAAGCACATAATAGCAACAACAAGGAGAGCAATGCAAGGATTAGCATCAGTCTATAGGAAAGAAAAATGGAGGGAGGAATGGAAAAGAGAGGTATAGAGGAACAAAGGAGGAGAAAAAAAAAACAACAGGTAAAAAAATGGAGGGCAGTAATAAAACTGTATTCAGTCCTGTATAGACTCAGATGCAGAGCTCACTGTTGACGAAGTGCTGTAAAATGCATTTGATTGGGCATCTGTAACCTCTCGGTAAGACAGCTGTGCACGATGCAAACACGTGTACTCTCTGTCTACAAGGCTGATTTTCACTTCCACCAACAGGAAGGAAAAAGTGCTATTTGTGTGCTTGGGTGCGTGCGTGTGTGTGTGTGTGTGTGTGTGTGTGTGCACAAGCACATGCTTGAGGACATCTTAAATGATGCCAGTTTTACGTGCAATCTATTCTTCAGTGTTCGTTTCCTCCGCCTCTGTGAAAGTCAGTATATCACATTCTTAGTAAATACAGTATGAGTGGATGTTTTGACATGGCAAGTGTGTGTACAGTATGTGGATGTGTTGCAGGCCTTTCAGGAAGCGAGCAGGATAGATGGAAACTGCGCAGCAGTAAAATATACACTTTTTGTGCCAACAGGTTATTACGACCAATCTTTAGAGTGATAAAGTGCTTGTCAGAAGGAGGTCGGGATTGGGGGTTGGTTCACATAACCCAGGATTTCCTCATATCAGACAAACATTTGAGTCCAGTGTACATTAGGGAAATACCTCAGTCTTTGTATTATCCCAACCCTGTAGTTTTTGTACCTAAACCTAACTAGTTGCTTTAATAAATTTGATTTAGTTTCTCAACTGTCATGGTTTCCTAATTGCAATTGCGGTTGGTGTTCTGAGAACATCGCCGTACAATAGGCATCATTATAGTGCTACTTTAAGGGATGCCTACTTCAGATTTCAGCAATGCATAGTCACAAATATTGGTTAACTGGATGATGTCCTGCAAGACCTGATGTTATGGTAAAAAAAAGAAAAAAAAGAAAAGTTTTCTGTTCACTTTTCATTAATTCATTTTCATAATATTTCAAAAATTAGCATTTTCCATTTATGTAACTGATGAACGTATCATCGTTAACAGAAACCATAATCCATTGCGACTGCATTTTAGTGTAAATACATTTATTTTTAGGAGGTAGTAACACAGTATTAAACACAATGAGAATGCTATTTTAATATCAACACAAAGTCAATATTACACTCAGAAGGTCAAATCATGTGAAAACACATCTTCTCGGTCGCGCAGATAGTTTTGCTATAATTTGTCTGAGCTTTGAGATACCGGTCACTGAAGTGTCACCCCAATACAGTGGAGGTGAGTGGAATCTAATTTGTTGTGCTCACAATATTAAAAATTACATTCAATGAATTCAATAGCAAGGTGTCTTTTTAGAATCAGTGTCTCCGTTACTTTAAATCAAAGACATCACTGTGAACAGTTTTCATTGGAATCACTTTCTACAGAAGAAATCTGTGAAAACTGGTGACATAGTAAAGGACATTTTTTACAAAGAAAAATTGCTTCTTTTTTTTTTCTTTTATAATGTTTTAATGTTAGGAACTCAATAAACAAACCAATTGTTTCCTTATAATAAATATATAAATAATAAATATATATAAAAAGAAATATACTCAACTGGGATCCAACCACTGTCATCAGTTTTGCTCTTCTATGCTAACTATAAAATAAAACTTTTATAATATGACTTTAAATCATGGCTAAATCAAATAAATTGGGGGCATAAAATTAGCTTCAAAATGTGCAGGTAAAACCAGGTACAAGAGGAGTGTTGGTTCCTTTGAGGGGAAATTAAGAACATCATGGTCAGAACAATGAGCTTCAAGGGAAATCTCACAGCCTCGATCTTTCATGACTCATGGATTACATCACCTGGTTTAATTACGGCAGGAAGTAAACAAGCCTGTCAGTTACACTAATCTGAACCATAGCTGGTTGGGGGAGACAATAACACCAGACGAACAACAGGAAGAGGACCAGTTGGACACCTGCTTCTAGGACGGACCTGTCTCTCAGACCTTCACACGAATGATCATGTAAGCCCATATGGAATGATTTTTTTTTTTTTTTTTACCCACGACTGTTTCCTTACTCAGTGGAGTATTTTCATCAATGACAAAACATCCTGGAGCTGTATTTAAAGGATCGTTCTGCCATATTCCAGCTTGGCATTTGACATGTTTCCATTAAAGGCTGTCGTGGTCAGAGGGAACACCGAAGGTTGTGCACAGAAACTGAAACGTTTTAGTACAGAATCATCACATTTGCTTCACCTGCTTTGTTTTTCTACAGCAGGAGTTTTAAAAAATCGCTTGTACATTTGCTTGTGACACCAAATGAATTTCTGGTCAGAAATAGCAGTGATACATTTTTAACTACTTTGTCCCACTGAAGGTTGGCATGTTTAAGGTGGTACAAGAACTGGTTAAAAAAAAGGGCACAACCCTTCCTCACAGCGCCGTTTAGGAGAGCTTAGACATGTTCTCCAGTTGAAGCAGTAGCTTTCCTCTCCACAGTGCCTTACTTTAAATACTTTTCACCATCATTGTTCACAGGACTCTGTGTATTCTTTGTCACACAAAAACAACGACCTGACAACTTTGTGAATTCACCACTTTCTTCTCATGAACTAAAAGCTCCGCACACAGCCACTTAAATGCCTTAAAGTAGCTTATTTTTTTTCATCATTCCGGGAATCCATTCATGAACCACATGGAAACGATTGTACAGTTTCAACCTGGGAATCTAATCCTGTGCCAGGTCATGTTTGATGAATGTCAAACATATTTAATTGGAAAGCCCTTTCATTCTGGATGTTCATTTGCATTCAAAAACAAAAGCAGCTTGTTGCCTGCTTTTTTCTAATGAATAGAATATTTCCTGAACCATGAAATGAAAGCATGTCTTTATTTTCGTATCAGAGAACTGGCAGTGCCATTTGTAAAAAATGAGAGGAGGATTTCACAGTACTGATGGCACAAATACTACAATCAATAGAGGAAACAAAAAAATACACATTCAAACATGCTGACAACTATAGTACATACTGAAAAAAGGAACCAGTGTGAGAGATATCCCTTTAATACAAGAGCTAGAAGTGTTCGGAAGTAACTGGACACATGGTTACTGTCTGCTTCCTGGGAAACTGTGTTGTTACCTTATGCACAAAAAGAGCTTACACGTGGTCTATGAAGTTGATAGATTATTGAGAAGTTATGGAAGTTATGATGAATTATGATGCTGAATATAATGAATACACCCAGAGGAAAAGCAAATGCTCAGGATGGATAGGTCGACAACATGCAGGAGATAGAAATTTAACTCCAGTGAGACATTGATATCAGGAAGTGCTTCATTTAAAGACATTTTAAAGGAAACATTATGTTTCACTCAACATACACAGTTGTTTAAAGTCAACCAAACCATGACAACAGGTCCATCATGCAGCAGCCATCATTCCCATGCTGTCTCACAGTCAAACAGTGACACCAGAGTATCACATGTCAGGGTAAATGTGGGCCATATTTTTTGTCAGTTTGAAAGACAAAATTTGAAACAACTAAAAAATTAAAGCTGAAGTTTTCTGAGCTTAAAACCTGAAAATAATAACATAACCAAACTTTAAATTTGTAAAACATTTTTTTTTACAGTTTCAGATCTTTCACATATTTTTTGCAGTTTTACATACAGATCATAGACTATTTATCATCAGTTTTGGCACTCTTGAGATGTAGAGGCATCAAAGATGTCCCTGCACAGATTAACAGTAACTTCAGCTTTCAGTCTCAAATTGTAATTTTTTGTATTCAGTTTTGTCTTTTAAATTGACATATCATATAGCCCCCATTTAATTCCATATAGCTTTAGCATCAAAACGACGTGAATGATGTCTTTATGTAATGCTAAGGAATGAGAACCTGTTGTCTAGTCTGATCCTATTCTAAGCTATTAAAATGCTCCATGTTTGTGTCCCACACCTTTTTGTCATAAAGATCTCAGTTCTTGAAATACCACTAACATCTAAAACAAAACTTTTTTCCAGCTTTAGCAGAAAAAGTTGAGGGAGGTGAGGAATGGTTCATGACCCAAAACACAATAGCTCATTATCACCATATAGTGATTGTTTGGTTGTGCCTTTGACGTGAGCCTGATACATTGGTTTTTGGTGATATTTTCAGCTGGCAGCTGGACACTTTATGCTCTGATTGATTCGAATACACCAAATCTCACAGAATTTTCACTGTCCAGCAGGACAATGAAACATAAAGCCACGGTAAACAAAGAAGCTTTCGGGGTGAAGAGGTGGAATGGATTTCCGGCAGCCATTGTCTGCAAAATTATTTTCAACAAAATATTAAATATGAAATATGTTCTTAGATTTTTTGTATAGTACATGTGTAAAATTATCTTATACCTGGTATAAACTCTGGGCACTATGTGTTTAAAAGAGCTATACGTCCCACAGTTATGTCCATATTGATGTAAACCAATTCATAAAGCAAAGTGGCAGTCAAATGTATTATCAATTATTATGTATTATTTCAAAGGTAATAAGAAAAAAAGTGCAATAATGTAGTTATTGTAGTCTGGAGTAGATCCAGACCCATCTAAAACAAAAAGCATGTCTTATTGTGGAGACACATTTCTGATATTAGATTCTTTTTCCTGATTGCACATGCATGTAATTGTCTTATTGTCTTAAAGTCTGTATTACTGCAGCATTGTTAGTGTGTACAGTTGAAGTTATAGCACTAAATGTTCAGTGGTGACTCACGTTTGCTCTCTTTACACCATGGTGAAGATGCCCCTAGATAAAAAAAAAGAAAAGAAAAGTAAATCCACTTTAACACAAACGCACACACACACACACACACACATTTTTACTTAAAGCTTTCTCAAGTCATCTGTCACCCCTTCCCACCCTTCTCAGCACTGTAGGCTGGGAGATTTAAGCAGCCCACTTGATTGCCAGAGCCCTCAAACCTCGTCTGAGAGACGATAACGAGACGTCACAGCTTTACACTCAGGTTTTAGAAGGAGAGGGAACATTTGTCATTTAAGCGTCTCTCCCGGTCTGAACGTCTGTCAGCTGAGGCTCCACTCTAACGGCAAGACGGATCCAATTACCAGCTGTGGACATCTCTAACAAGGTGCCAGGAAAAGGCTGCCTGGACAAACAACGCCGGGGCCCAATAATGAGAGGCCCTCATTTGAGTGATTTGAGTCTCTCTCTCTCTCTCTCTCTCTTTCTCTATCTTGTGTTGAAAACTGCTGCAAAATATACAGTGTTGCTTTTTTTCACCCTCCCCCTTTCTTTTTTCAAAGTTTTGCTTGTACTTTCTGAGACAGTAAGTGAGGTAATTGAAAGAAAGGCAAACATGCACATTAGCATAAAACTTCCTACCTGTAACACACACACGGACATCCACACACTCAACATTTGAACGGGTGATATTAATCATCCCAGAATCAAGCTTGTCAATACAAATGATACAAGTAACAGTGCTGCATCTACAAAGCGCCGCAAAGACACAGAGAGAAACACTTTCACAAGTAGCTCATTTTGCCTCATTCCACCGCATAGCTAACCAGGCCATGGACTGTCAATGCTGGGGCCTGGATCAATGCGCCAGAGCTCCGTGTGTCCCATCGATTTCCCAACTCCCAGATATCACAGTGACTCTTCATCAACAAAATCACTTTGTCCTTCCCAAATAATCAGATCGAAGGAGCTCGTCTCCTGAGACGAAGTCGCTTCATTCGCTAGAGCGTGCCCCCCACCCCCGCAACCACCACCACCATCTCCCTTTCCATCCCCGAATCCCACACTTGCCTACCCCTCTGGCTCCCTTCCCACACCCCCCTCAAGCCCTCAGGGGAAAGCAAAGTGTTTTGCTGTCCTCACAGCTTCCTGTGAGTGAGATGCACGCGCAACAAATGAGAACCTGTGTATGAATGTATAATTTAAGCAAAGTAAGCAAGTACAAATCAATACGTCATATTTGAAGGAGGAAAAAAGATGTAAAAACTTCACCAGGTTGTGGTAATCATTGTTTATTATGTGTAATATTTATAACATTGAAAGTGTAGAAGTGGCAGAAAAGAGTGAATGCTGTGTCTTGGAAATACTTTCTGTAGGTTAATATAGGAATCATTGTTTTACGTTACAGCTCTAAATATATTCCACTGTTTCCATTTTGAGCTATACGTACATTTAGTGGACTCCCACTAAATCACTAAGTATTCACTAGTAGGTACAAAACAAAAAGAACAAAAAATAAGATACGTGTTTGTGTCAACAGGGGAAGTAGAACTGCAGAACAATTTAAGTTGCAAAATACATGAACTATTACCTTTTCTGGGCTTATTGATGCTTTTAAAAAAAAAGTTGACAAATCAGATTAAACACTATTTGTAGTATTTATAAATCCTTTGTATATTATGAATGATGATGGAACAAGGCGAACATGTTTGTCAATTTTTAATTGTCAGATGATTGTAAATGTTGCATTATTCCAGCCAATACTCAATATTAACGGGATTTAGACGTGTTCATGGCTGTGTCAAGGGGTTACATCCTTTATTTCATTAATTAAATGATGAAAAACTATAGATGACTCAATAACAAACTTCCTGACAATCACTAAATTCACATTTGGCCAGGAAGAGACTTTAAGACAAAGTCTTTAATTTAGGCAACAGAAAATGTGACAACAATACTAGAAGTACAAAAATGCGAGCTCATCTCTGAGCTTTAGGAGTCACTGCTACAGCACTCTACTTTACCTCACTCACTGCACACTTAATATACCTTCTTGGAGGAGGCCAAACAAGAGGGATAAAATGTTTTCTGAAAAACAAAAGTTAATTAACAGGAACAAAGTCTTTTGAGGGGTTTATTTGTCCAGTTCCAGTAGCAGGTATTTTTTCATTGTTTCACTGTAAATAAATGTATTTACAGTGTAATCTTTTTTTCATAGAACACTGAGTCGGTCAGTGTCTTATAGTCACAGTAGTGAAGTGAATAAAGGAGAATTGGAAAATGCTGTAATTTGCATCCATCAAACCTTGCTCCTTGGACAAACCAAATTTTTAATTCTTCTTTCCTACCCAATGGAAATGCATCATTTCTTGTCAATTTTGGAGATATGAATAGATGGGGTGTGGTGACCATTCATAAATCTAGTTTAATATTTTAAGAGGGTCTTTGGGTTGGGAGAAAAAGGAAAGGAAAGAAGATGGGGAGAAAAGGGAGAAAAAAGAAGGTAGATGGTGGGGAGGTGGAGAGTGGGGGTCGAACTTAACTCACTGCCCAATTTGATCAATCGCCATAGGCCTGCCTCTCCACTCAGAAAATTAGAAATGGGAATCTTAAAATCTGGAGCCGTTTATCATCACAGGTAGCAGAGGGATCTGGATGAGACTCTGTGTGTGTGTGTGTGTGTCTGTCTGTGTGTGTGTGTGTGTGTGTGTGTGTGTGTGAAGGAAATATGTGTAGATACTTCAAGTGCAAAGCATAATCTAAAAGTTTCTTCCAGTGTAAAGATGTATGAATGTAGAGATATGCTTTATAGAGAAACACACACCCACACACACACACAAACACACACAATTTGTTGAGCAGTAAAGAGTTTTTCAAGTTAGCTGATAAGCATCGATGTGAGCAAAACAATACTGGGAAGTTTTTGCAATCTTTTTATTGCAACAGTAGTACAGTCAAGTCAAAGTTGTTCACACACACACACACACAGACACACACACACAAACAGAGAAACAACACATTGGATTAACTAACATTAGATGTTAGTTAAACTGACATTCATTAGGCTCCTATTTTAATAACCTGACTCCCTACTTGACATAGAACCCTCAGACCCCCTCTATCTCCTAATTGTTTTGATTAGCTGATATAATTGGTATACCTAACTGTGCAGCTGGAGTGATAGTAACGTGTGAGCTGCATAAAGTCAGCAAATCGCACAAAAGGAAGAACGCTGAGGGCGAACTGAAAAAGATGCGAGACCGAGAAGGAGCTCTTTTAAAAATGAGATGAAGATATGGCTCGAAATGTTATTCAGAGAGAGAAGACTATTGTAGTTCTAACTAAGGCCAGAGTCAAACCTTTATAATTAGGAGACATGAGAATTTATTGCGGAGCGGTCAGGGTCCTTCTCTAATGGAGGTGTCATATGTAGACTGCTAAACAAGTAGCCTGACGCTTGCTGCCCATTTGTTAAAAATAAAGTCTTAACTACTTGACGTTAGACGCCCCCAAATTTCATGATGTGTTACAAAATAATGACCAGCGGCTTGCAGAGTGCAAAGCTCGCTCTCTTTGTCAAATGAGCCCATGTGTTATGATAAAGTTTTCTGCATACTTTAATCATTTGTTCTGAAGAAAGTGGGAGCCGATTGTAACGTATCTGTTTCTTTCACAAACCAAAAGGAACTATTCTGAAAGCAGCAAAATACAGTTGGAAACACTGGAAAGGGGACACTGTCCTCATTAAAAGAAAAATATGGTTATCAAATGTTATCTTGATTTAATATAGGATGTCTTTATTTGGTTGATGTAGATTTGTTTATTTATTGAACTTCTTTTAGGAAGGTGTTTGGACTTTTAAAAAATCTATGTCAGCTTTATCAAGTTCACAGGTTTTTTTGTCCATCTATTTTCTGCCATTTAATCAGACTGAGGTTGCCATGGAAGCAGGGTCAGCAAGGTATTCCTGGGGTATCCTACGTGTAATCCTTCCAAGATGTTCTGAGTCTACCCTGGTGTCTCCTACTACATGGACGTGCCTGGAAGACCTCCAGTGGAAGGCGCGACGGAGACGAGGTTCAGCAGCTTGCTGTCTGGTGAGGTGCAAACAACCTGGCGCTGCACGTGGACAAAACTAAGGAGATGATCGTCGACTTCATGAGAACTCGCTCCGCCCACACACCTCTCAGCATCCACAGCTCCACAGTAGGGGCTGTAAAGAACACAAATTCCTGGGGAATTTTTTTTCTTACTGCCCCCCCAATGCCCCCACACGCACCTGAACTATACACTCTTTGCACCACTGCACATCACTATCTTGTGATGCACAAGCTGCTACACGGACAATCTCATCTTGACAGCACCGTCACTTTAAACTGCTGCTAATCCACTTCACTTAATGCACAAAATAACTTTCTGGTTCAAAATGTGTATTTTTATATTGCACTAAAGTTTAGATTTTATATTATACTTATATCTATTTTTTGCTTATTCTGTGTGCCTATTTATTCTGCACTGTCGAAGCTGGAGCCACGTCGTCTCGTCTCTCTGTACCTGTACTGTGCATAGCAGAGATGACAATAAAGTTTACTTTAACTAACCATAGTTCTCCAGTTAACATGACAAACTTGGTTCTGTTGGACCTTAAGTGTACATGAGCGGGGACTGAATTCAAAAACAACCATAACTTAACACACACACACACACACACACACACACACACACACACTCCCCACTTTCACCATGGATAATTTCTTCCCACTACAAAAAACAGAACAGTCTGTGGAGAGCTTTAATCTTAAAATGTGCATGCTGTGAAGTCTAATAAAAAAGCTTTGTTTCTTTAAAAAAACAATCATTAAGTGAGTTGAGTAAACTCTTGAGTTTAATTCATTCAACTCATTATTTTAAGTTTAAATACTCCAAAAGGAAAACTAACATTTTCAAGGAGTAATGGAGTAATGTTAAGTTGTAGTATCCTAAAAAAATAAAACTTGGGTACTTACATGAAGTTGATAAAAAAAAGCGAGATTCCTAAATAATTTGCAATGAGGAGAAAATGTACTGTTAGCCTGCAAATCCAGAGTTGTAAGTAGCACGGTGACTGCTTATTCACAGAGCTTTACAATTTGCTTTGCTCCTGTTTAGTCAGTACTGCTTTCTTTTAATCATGACCATCCTCTAATCTTAAACAATTAGTGTTCTAAACACAAAACACAGCTTATAGCTTTAATCATGAATCTTTTCATACCTGAAAGAACTGTCATATGAATCACTTATCCTACTTGAACACCAGATGTGCTGCACCCCTGATCACCCCACGTTCAACATCTTAAAGGCAAGTGTATTGAAATGGAGCATTTTTTTTTTTTTTTTTCTTTCAGAGTGTCATCCAACCACATCTTGAGATGAAAGGCCCCATGAAAAGACATACTCAAAGGTGAAGTGAAAAGCCTACTACCATAGACAGGGAATGGGTGCAAAGTCATTTATGGTGTTACACTTGGTCGTTCACACGTAAAGTGATGGGGTAGTTGTTTGAAGACTTAAGGAAGACAACTTGAGAAAGGTCAAGCCTTCACATACCTGTCCACTTGCTGCATGAGGTGGGCATGATTTTCAAATTGTCAGTCCCAGAAAGTTATAAAAATTGTAAGGCATATCCAAAGGGCCAAAAAGCTTGCTAGGAGCATCAGATCAAATGCTGTTTGTAATTTTGGATGGGTACAGTATTACAAACAGAATGTTTTTTTAAGAGATCACACCACGGACAACATAGGTTTCAGTGGGTACGCATTGAAAAAACAAATTTGTGTTTTTAAAGGTCCACATCTCAAGTTTGGTGCCATGCAGTGCATCACAACAGTCTCCTCTTGAGGCCAGTGTTGCAAAGTCTGTGATTTCCAGGCCAATTTGACTTGTATATGCACCAAAATGGGCGAACAGACACCTCTCAGAGTGTACAATATCTTGTCTTACCATCTTTGCTCTCCCGGCGGCTTTGATTCAGGCAATTACCAAGTGACTGGAGACTCTTGCTGACATTTGTCTATCAACAGAGCTGTGACTCACTTCTCTAATTAGTTTCTACAGATATGGAAGGAGGAGAGAGTACAGATGGGAAAAAGAAAGAAAGAGGAGAAAAAAAGACACCCAGACTGAGTGAGAGGAGGATGATCATGCCGTGAGTGTAGCTTG
This sequence comes from Ctenopoma multispine, assembly GCA_034779795.1. Classification (NCBI taxonomy): domain Eukaryota; kingdom Metazoa; phylum Chordata; class Actinopteri; order Anabantiformes; family Anabantidae; genus Ctenopoma; species Ctenopoma multispine. The sequence goes on from JAUYWH010000018.1 coordinate 24,764,680, forward strand.
GTTGGACAATTAGGAACAGGATCTATCACTGAGCGTGATCTTTCCCCCAACTAAAAGCTAAAAAAAAGCCTATCCCACCACACTCAGAAAATGCTTAGCGCTGTATTTGCCATGCAGACAAATGCTGGTATTTATTCTAATTTGTTTGTGGCCCAATCAGTGCAGGATTGTGATGCTGGGCTTCCCCAGTGCGAAGATAGATTTCTGGTTCTTTAGTCATTCTCTTCCTCTGAGGCCCCGGAACAAAGCAGCATCTGCACCCAGGAGATAGCCTGGGATAAAATATGTATTAGTTTCCTCCAAAGCCCCCCTCGCTTCGCTTTCTCGTACCACTTTGGATGACAAAAAGCAGAGAATGAGAGAGAGAGGGAGAGGAAATGGGAGTTGTGCTGGAGATAGTATAGATTTGAATCTACTTACTAGGGGAATAGCCAGTGTTCATGCAACAACTGCACACTAGCACATAAACACCACAACAAACAGCAATATTGTGAAATGCTGCTGAGATTCACCCACTTTTTCCTTTTCTATTCACAACCTCATCTTGCCCCGCCACCCCCGTGTTTGCAAGTAAAACCATTTAGTTGACTCAGATTTCTTACGCTTTCTCTGCTCTGTCCTGATTCCCCCCCCCACCCCCACCCCGCCCCCAGCATTTCTTTTTTTCCTCTTCTCTCCACTCTGTTTTTTTCTAATTTCTTCTTCTTCCTCTTCTCCTCCAGCAGCTGACAGGCTCTGGGTTTTCAAGAGAAGAAAGCGGGCATTAATTAAGACAGTGCCAGCTGTAATTTTCTGGGGAAGTAAATTTCTGCACAACTAAAGGTTACGGGGACCTTTTCACTGTCAGAATTTACTACAGCCTGTGAATGTTAATGCAGCTAATGAAGACATGCTCTCAGAGTCTGAACTTAAAAAACTACCACTAGGAGGAGAGGGCGAGAAGAGGAGGGAGAAGAGGGGAAAGAGGACAGAGGGAGATGGACAGAAATTTAGAATATGAATTTAAAAAAAATAGTGTTGATGCACTGGAAATGGTGAAAGTTCTGCATTTTTTAAATATTTGCATTTATTAATAGTAAATACTGTAACCCAATACTAAATGTGTGACTCTAAGTGAGAAGCATGTTTTATTACATCATTATTAGAAATTTAATCACTGCGTTAGTAGTCATTTTAGGCATAAATATTAATAATATTAATAATAATAGGGTCAAAATGGCAAGACTTTTATGTGAGTGAATACAATTTTGAAATAATAAAATGTCTGTCCACTTTGTCTTTCAGAAGTTGGTTTAAAAAGGAATCCATGACCTTGACCTAGAACAGTGTAGGTGTAGGCGGGTGTACTGGATGTTGCAGTTGCCTTGTTTTGCCTTGTTTCAAATCAGGCATATATGATGTATGAAGGCCTCTAAATTGCTGTGATCTAGATAACAAATCCAGCAGCTGCAGCAGCCAGGTGAACAGGCTTAAAGAGACAATGCTGGAACACTGGGACACAAGTGCATAAGTTTAGATTGATGAGTGTTACGTGGAGCTTGAGATCTGGTTGAATATATTTATCAATTAATTAAATTAAATTGTACTTTATTCCTTATTGTTTGCCTCTTACAGTTGTGATATACGCAGGTGTGCAGTGCAGACTGAGCAGTGGTGGCCATCGAAGCCTCAACCGGCATAGTTCTTCTTCTTATTCCAGACTGATACAGGATCAAGGAAAATAAGGGCAAGAACCCTGTTATTTTGAAACATCAATTAATGAACTGGATATTTACTGAATCACAAGTTGATAATCAAACACACACTTTACCTCTATTGGTCACAGTAACTATGACAGGAACATAGATCACAGTTGTCAACATCAGGAAAACAAACTCCACGTGTTAGTGGCCTACTGATCGGACGATTACCACCTACTAAGCTGTCAATAATAACCTACTGAGCTGACTGAGAGTTGGAGTAGGGCCCCACAAACCCATATCTATGATTCGGATGACAAACAGATAATGGCAATTCAATGGGATGAGGACATTTGAAGCAGGTGCAGTGTAACATAAAAATTTACTCTTGCATGTCAACATCTGTTGTAGCCATATGGTTTTTGTATGGTTATGCTTGTGCACATAAAGTATGTTATAAAGGTTAGGGAACGATCATGGTCTTTGCTTAATGTTCAAACACTCAAAATCGACTTGAAGTGTGATACTGGATGTATTTCATGTATTAAAATTTAGTTGAAAGCACAAGTCTTAAGTAATTATCTTCAGGTTATCCCACACAGCAACTGGCTTATCTATGCAACCGCATAGATAGGCTAATAATTAATATTTCAAAATATTTCAAACGGAAAAAAGAGAATAAACTTTTACTGTGCAAAACTAATATATATTTATAGAACCTTATGGTGTGACATGTTAGTTAACCAAAATCACGTTCATTGTAGAACAGCTTGTTTCAGCATCTTCATGTTCATTCACTCCACTGTACACAATCAGTGAAAGCATACACCACACACTCTGTATGAGGCAGCACTAGCTCAGGTGGTAGAGCAGCTGTCTACAAACCCCAGGGTCAGTGGTTTGATTCCCGGTTTCTCCTGGCTACATGTTGAGGTGTCCAGGTAATCAGTAACATCACAACAGTGTTGTTAGATTGCACAACAATTTATTTTATCACAATATTTCCGTAAACCAAGCATTTACCACCTTAAGCACCTTCTCTAAGATGTGAGGCCATGCTTCAGTTATTGCAGAAGAAAATTTTTGATTCAGAGGGAGCTGTTTAAAAGGCCTCAAATCCACCCACAACTAAATATACGTCTCCCTGAAAACCAAAGATATGAGCAGAAAAGAATGCAAACAGATAATGCAGTGAGAGAAAAGGACACGGGGAGCAAGCGAGGGAGAGTTAGACCAGTGACAAGGTCAGAAAACAGCGAGGAGCTGGCGGACCTGAAGAACTCCTTGAGAAAAGTAATATTTAACCCGAGGCTAGAGAATAATTTCACTTTCCCTCAGATCAGTTTAAAAAATCTCTTGCTGTCAGAGCTTGGCAGATTTATACAAATTAATGGCCTTTAGTTGAAAATCTCCCAGCACTTGGGTTATTAATTGTTAAAGTGCATACATTAAACAAAATGAGCAAAAAGTCATTTTCATAAATTATCTCATGCTAAAAAAAAAGAAACTTTGTAGGTAAGAGGGACTGTCCGTCTGGTTTTTATATGGGTCCATTGTGATATTTTAAAAAGCAACAATTATAAATACAGTACATATATTAAGTATAGAGAAAGGTAAAGAAGGATAGAGAATAAGTGCGGATAAAACGATAATGTGGGAAAAGAATGGGAACAGGGAGGTGAGGACACAATAGAAAGGACAGAACAAACAATATTAAAGGAAAGGAACTAGGGAATAAAGAAGTGATTAGCTTGTGGTTTAAACTCATCTCTGAACTAGAGAGAGGAGAGTGAGAGAGAGACGTAGACATAGGCATAGTAGTGTTGCCAAGTACTGACAGGTGTGGAATCTGCTGTTCTGACGAAGCTTTTAATTATGGAGCACCACAGTCAGCTAGTCGCACTCCAGCACAACGAACCGGGCAAAACATGCACACAAACCCTCCTGCTGCCTACTCTGTCCTAAGGTTAAAAAAACTCACTGCATCAGCAGCAGCAGCACATACTTCTCTGTGAAAGTCCAACACGTGGCCTGACCACTTACACTAGGCAGATTTTGTTACCTCCACACAAACCCAGGACAAGGTTTTATTTTGTGACCAAAAAATATCAATAAAGAATGTGTGTGTTCCTTCACATAAGCACTTGTCTCTAATCTCATATATATTGCCCGGTGTCTGTTCAGAAATAGTGTACACACTTCCACACACACACTGGGCTGAGTGATAGGTACTTGAGGTGTCACTGGTCCTAGAGAGTAAGAGAGAAAGAGAGAGAGAGAAAGAGACAGGCAGAGAGTAGGATGAGATGTTATTTCCTAAATTTGGCCCCTAGGACAAAGAAGAGGCCTGTTTGATATTCATCTATCCGCCAGTGGCAGACTGGCGGGGGAGCCTGTGAAAATCTATTCACTATGATAATGAACAAATTGTCATACATTGGGCTCTGTCTCCCCTTGACAGTGATAGTTATCAAAGAGAGAGATCGAGGCAAAGGCCGAGTGTGTGTGTGTGTGTGTGTGTGCGTGCGGCTCCCAGATTGTCTCCGTTCCAGAGCAGTGGCTGTCATTAGAAAGACAAGCCTCCTGGCAGGAAGCTCCTGTCATGTCACAGCCTCAACACGTAAATGCTGTCATACCTGATTGATACATACAACACTGCTATTTGTATGTGTGTCTAAACAGTACACCTGACTAATGTTTTTCTCATCGCTACATTTAATTGTAGAACCTTTCCGTACTACCTCTGCTATATTACCACATTTCTTTCTCTATTGTTCGTTAGTTGATGAATACGCAGGATGTTGTTTTCCATTAACGAAGAATACAGAAAAGATGCAGTAATTCATGAATTTTGATTTGTTCTGCCCTACAAAGCCAAGTAGCAGTTGGTCAAACATCATAGTTATAAGCTTGCATTACATTTTCATCATTCTACATTTAAGTAATTCAGGGGGAAAGAGGAACCCTACAAATATACTGTATTGTGATAGTAACAATATGTTGGTATGAGAGAGAGGAAAAAATGTGTGAGTGCATCTTCTAAAGCAACTGTGATTATTACCCAGCATCTAAGATGCACAGCACTGTTCTGATGTGATGCTATGTGTCAAATATTCTATTACCACTCATTTCATGTTCCCATCAAAAGTGTGTCAGCTGTTATGTAATTTGCATGCAATTAGCATAGGAGGTGCCCACAAGGCCTGTGGTCACCCAAAGCAGAAAGCTGAACATGTCAGCTTATCGGATCGTGGCTCATGTTCAGCATAGAGATGAAGCTATTCACTAGAGAGATTCTTTAATTGGACACAGCACATTGTACGTGGTTTTACCTGAGGACAATTTATATAATTTACATATGATGAAATTTATGTCTGTGTTTTATGTGGTCTCACAATACAACTGAGCCTTGATTTTTTTTAACTATAGAAAGAACAGTGAATAATCTCTACATCAAAGATATGTTACAGTACAAATGTAAGCGGCATAAGTTTGTAGTATTTTGAAATATGTGGAAGATTCCTCACTTTCTGCTTGATTGATGGCCCATTTGATGGCGTTACAAAAGCAGCCACAACTACTTCAATGAAAGTAATCAATTTCAATATGAAACTCAAACATCCCATTTATTGGTCTACACACATAGTCAGTGTTCACTCATTGTGGAAGTACAAATGTTTAATCATCACTGACAAGCACAACGGCACAATGACTGATTACTGGCACTTTTAGCTGACGTTCCTGTCTGTGGGCGTTTGTTTTTCCTCATATACTCGGACAGGCCATATAGAATTTCACAGTGCAGCTGAAGTACAGTATAATAAAGTAGTTGGACAAAGTATTGACTCAGGGGACTGGAAACAAGGTAATTTCTATGTGACCCCTCCAACTTTTTTAGTGTTCCTGTACTTTACTATTGGCTGGACAAGACAAGACAAGGCCAGAATCAAATGACCAATTAAGTAAGAAAAAACACCAATATAAATATTATTTGCAGGACTATACAAATATGTTTGATTCATGTCTAACAAAGCTAAAATACATCTCACACATCAAGTGATGTGATGCATATCGTATGGACAGAATGTAGTTTAATACATGAAGCCGTACCCAAAATAGTGTTTACCGCTTTAAATTAACCCACCAACTAATCTATACAACCAATTTATAACAAACATTGAATGGAGGCATCTAGCACACACCATAATGTTCAGACATTAGAGCACTGTACTATATATTAGATGCCCACCATGATGCCCTTGAAAGTAGAAGGTTGTCATAAGTGGGTATGCTCCAGGGATCTTATATTAAATTACCCTAAGGAAACAGTAAAAAAAACAAACAAAAAAAAAACATAACAGTAATAAAGGGGAGACTGTAGGTGGCTCTCAGAACACTTCACCTGATACTGTACATAAATCATCCCAAGCCAGACTTAAACTCTGCATGCTTAAATAGGAAGAGGAGGGAATAATATACGCAAAAATACAATTATGTATGTAACACGTATGAAAGTCCATATATTCAAAGTAGGATGTGTATGTAAATTCTCAAATCTGATTATTAGTATATTAGCAATTTTTGTCTCACACATTGACGTCTTCAGCCAGGACAAAGTCATCCCTTCTGCTTGAGTTAGGACGGACTCCACACCTGCACTGCATTTGTTTGTGCAGGTATTAATTTTGGCTTCAGTGGCATGTCTGGGACACTACACACACACACACACACACACACACACACACTCACACACAGAGTCATCTCTCTCTTCTGGACATCTACTCCAAGATGAATTAATCATATATCCGCTACTTGCCTAACCTTAACCCTAACCTAAGCCATCAGGAACCTAAAGTAATGTGAGCAATACTTTATACATGCAAACACAAAAGCTATATCAAATTAGTCAGGGAAGACAGAGGCAAAGTCTAAAACATAAGACACCAGTGTTGAACATGCAGCAACAAAGACAATCTGGTGACTGGATGAAATTAGCTAGGGGGATATAAATACTCAGGAGCAGGTGAGTTACAAGCAGCAGGTGTGGAGGGGTGTGGCATACTTAGTGATGAGAAAGCAGACACAAGATAAGAAAAACTATAGATACATGACAAATGAATGGACACTTCTGACTATATAAATGCAGGAACACAAATAATGGCAATGCTTTCACACGTGGCACCACGTATGACGGAGCGGTTATGAGTAGATTATGAGTACAAACACATACATACTATATTGTCTGACCATATCTAAAAGCAAATGTGTTTAAAGCTGTTCCAAGTGGCCATATTTAAAAACAGTGTGAGAAGCCTGTCATATCTGGGACAGGGCATGTGATATATTTTACCAATGGACACATTCTGGACATGTTTAACTTTTGAGAGAAATGCAAACACATAAATAACAAAATATGTTTATCAGCGTCAGTGTTTTGTCCACAGTTTAGCTATGATAACACTAGAAAAACTACAATTTAAACATGCATTGCTCAGACAGCAGTCTTCCTGGAGAGGAATAATACACATAACTAAACATCCATGGCATTGTTCCTCTCTGATCCACTTAACGGACAAATGACATGAGAAACAAATGCTCCCAGCAGTCTCCACTCTACCTGCCTTGCACGGTCCACTGATTGAAAGCAGCAGTGGGTGGGGAGGGGGAGCAGTCACTGATATACATGCCGTGCCCTTAAAGAGATGACGGCCCCTGTCACAAGGCAGAGGGCCCTGTGACATGCCGGGATATAAATCTACACAGGAGATAAAGAAAGTACATGATGAATTAAGCTGGTGCATATAAATTCTTAAGAGCCTCCATTTTAATGCCGGTCATTATTCAACAAATTTTTCTAAGAAATGCCACATGGGCAGGAACAAGTAATTAGGGAGAGAAAAGTGAAACTGTCACTGATAATGGTTTACTCCGCCGACTCACCTTATCAAGGAAAGGAGAGAGTGAGAGAGAGCTCCGTGGGGCCATACTGTAGCTACCAAACTGCCATTAGGCCAATTCGGAAGACTAAGTGTTCAGGAGCTACAAATCTAGCCCCAGTCTCAGACCTGCATTCAAATCATTGTTAAAGGGGATGTTGTTTTCCTTACCTCCTCTTCTATCAGTCTCTCTCCCTCTCTCCCTTTTTCCCCCCTTTCTCAAATCGGCCAAGGCCTCAATAAATCTGTAGTCACGGGGGATATTGTTAGTGTTGGCCAAAGTACTATTAAAATGAAGGGAAATTTATGGATGACACTTTGTAACAATTAATCAGGAAATGTTGATTAATAAAGTTGGTCGGTTATTCTCCTGAAACCGAGGGAGGCTTCGCCACATTGTCAGCCTGATCATTTTATTCATTATTTTTGATTAATGTACCCAGATACCCTGACTCTAAGAGCAGAGGGAAGAGGGAAGGGTGTGTTGGGGGGGGGCACTTATTCTCTATGTAAAATCATAAATAGTGAATGAGTGTGTATACGAGTATAACCTTGGCCTGGCAAAGAGATTTGAGAGGAGGGGAGGTAGTAAAGGAGGAGAGGGGAGTAAATGTGCACATTCAGCAAAATAAACTGCAAGTGGGGATTAAGGAAACAAAATCAGAGGGTGGGGGGCGGGGTGGGGTTTGGTGATGAACATCACCTCTCTGGACCTGTCCGTCTTCACTGGACGCCCATGATTAATTAGTTTGTTTAGATACTCAATTAGCCCAGCCATGCAGAGAAAGGCATGGAGAGAGCATGTGTGTGAAAGAGGACGCAATGATGAAGGGTGACTAAGGGAGGTAGGAGGATGGGGTGGGTGTATGGGAGCAGCTGAAGTGCAGGAGGGGCATTCACTGAAACTTTGGAGAAATATATAGAGAGAAGAGGAAAACCTAAGGGTAGGAAAGTGAAATACAAAAGAGCAAATCAGATCAGGGCAAAGTGTGCAGATTACTTCTGTATCTGTTTCAAACTCCCGATGCTGATGATTTTTTTTGTGTATGTCTGATGGTGTCATCAAGATCCAAGATAAGTTTTCAGACTTATTTTTTTCTTTTGTCCTTCTTGGAGGTATTTCCAAACCAAATCTGATGGGTGGCAAATTAAACTATTGTCTTGTCTGTTAAAGAGTTCAAGGCAGCTATGATACAATCTGTCCTTCGCATTCTCTGATAACTATTGCTAGAGTTCACTTCATGAGTAGCTTACTGTGTAATGTTTTGTCACTGACTGCTCAACTACATTTAAGACAATGAGCCTTAATTACTTTATTTTTTTACATCTGAGAAAACTGGCACTTTGTTGTCCTATCCCGGATGTAGTTACATTGCTTGCTTTTTAAGCAAAAAAAAACAAACAAATGTAAATGTTAAATTTATGTTTTATTTCTTTCACTTCTCAACAGTGGCGGCCCATCAATAGAGGGTGCTGGGGTGCAGCCCCACCAGTCTCGCATGAAAAAGAAGAAGATAGGAATCACATAAAATAATTTTAGAAAAACATTCAAACTTAAATAAACTGTCTATATATTATACAGGCCGTGAGTACTGTGTATAATCTGCATTCAAGTGTAGTTATCTCACTCATTTACCACGACTAAGCGGTCATGGGGGGCGCAAAAATCTTTACCATAGACCAGGGGTGGCTCCAAAGCCGCATTGTTTCGTCCTCCTGTCTCTTCAGCGTTTTTAAATCACCGTAACTCTTTCACTGTTCGCGCAATCAGAAAAAATGTTTCTGAAAGCGGAGATTTGGCTCTTTTTGCTGATATTCGGGTCATTACGTAACACAAAGCTTGTGTTCACAGCAGTGCTATGAAAACGAAAGAAAGTCGCTCACGTTCACACACTTGTTGCTGCTGTTGTGTGTTATAGTTCAGACTTCATGTTGAACCTTCTATATTTTGTATACATGTACTATTCAGTGATACTGTGTAAAATGTCAATTCTGTTTTTCATTGCTTTCTGTTATTACAGCCAGTTATGACACTTACAGCAACTTACAGCAAACAGTCACCAAAGCAACTATCAGATGTTGAAAGAAGTCGTCCTGAAAAGAGGACACAAGCACATACTTACAGCAGATTATATGACACTTTTATAGCTGTAACAACAAAATAATTCAAGAAAGTCTGTTCAAATAAAATGTTTAATTAGTTTTATAAATATAATTAATATTATTTTAGAGATAAAAACTTGTAACATTAAAATGAAACCACGTATCACCTGTTGCCGCTCGACATGTGACTCGTTTTAAATTTTTCTACATGATCATCTATCCAATCCCCAAGGCTTTTCGCAGACTCTGTAGGTGTTAGCAATAGCATGCCAATTTCAACTGAGACATTTTGCTGAGGGGAGTGGTTGGCTGGAAAAATCAAAATTTCAGTTTTTACATGACATGTTCAGACATCCATGCTGATATGTCCAATAGACAGGCTGAAATTTTTGTTCTGGTGGGAAAGACGGATAGAACTGAGTGTCGTCAGCATAAGAGTGGTAGGAAAAGCCATGTGATTGGATGATGTGACCAAGTGAGTGTGTGTTTAGTGAGAAAAGAAGGGCGCAAGGACAGAGCCTTGTGGAACCCCTGTGGTTACCTTAGAGAGTGCAGATGTTCCACCTCTCCATGATACCTAGAATGACTTGTCTTGAAGATAGAAGGTGAATCAATTAAGTACGCTTCCTGTAATTCCTAAATCTGACAGCGTGGTGAGAAGAATTTGATGGTTAACCGTGTCAAAGGCAGCAGACAGATCTAGTAGGATGAGGACGGATGATCTGCGAGCAGCTGTTGCAGCACAAAGGTCATAGACCTTAAAATAAAGACATGAACCACGATAATTGCGCATCCATGGCCTCAAAGAGTGCGTTTGTCAGAGTGAAGAACTAATCGTTGCATTTTGCAAACGTTAAGACGTGATGATGTGCTGTAATTCATAAAAGTTCAGCACCAAATGTTTGTCCTGTGGTAAAGGGTGCACAGAAACGTCATAACCTGTAACTCAACCAACAGTTGTTTTTGTTGTTGTAACAACAAAATTTTTTTATAATAATAATAATAATAATTTATACTTTATTAATACCCTGGGGGCAGTCTCTTTGTAACTTGGATACTGGATACCCATGAATACAATCATAGTATTCATGGGTCCATATTAGAGTAGGTGTGGTAAGGTACAGTTTACCCTTTATTTTAACACTTCAGCCCTGCTGACAAGATTTTATAAAATGCTAATTAAGCCATGATGTACATAAGGAACAGTCAGCTTGGTTGCCTGAAATACAGCTCTCAACTCAAACAGCATACTTAGATTCAGTGATGCTCCCAGTGGGCAGAATTAAAATACATAAATTCATAAAAGAGCCAAATTGTTCCTGAACTTTTTCCAAGTAGAAATGTTTGCAAGTGGTGGAAGTAAATCAAGACATGCAGATATTTTCTTTATCTGCAACTGTGGACCTATGTCATTATTTTTACCAATACAGTGATCAGAGATTAGTCAGAATTTCACCATTAGTGTCAACAGTTTAAGAGGAGGAAAGTTGATGTGTTTGGATGATTAAGAGCTTCGTTGTCACTTTCATTACAGGGCTATAGTACAAGCTTTTTTCAGACTTGCTGCAGTCCACAAAATACACTAAACCAAAGTATGCTGTGGCACTTTTTTCCAAGAACCAGCTTTGTGACTGTGCAAGTCAAAAGCAGCTTGAAAGAAATCATCAATAATTAAGCCGAGAAGAAGAAGTAAAGTGTGTGTCCTTAACAGTTTTGAGAGAGTGAGAGAGAGAGAGAGACAGAGAGAGAGAGAGAGTGGCACTGCCACTGAGACATTTCTTATTTTAAAACTGGACAGGATGGACACTTGTATGATCAGCACAAGCTGCCACATACACACACCATTCAACTGATATAATTTTCTGAAGATGCAAATTAATGTTTCTTTGGATTTAACATAAAAATAAAAACATGTTACCAAATCATTTAATGTGCTTTGCTTTTAGTAGTCAAACACACTGGCTGTATTGTTGTATCTTATAAAAGGTTGAAACTGACAAATGTCTGTCAAACAGTCCATGTGTAAACCGATATCTGCACATGGTCTGGTATGTGTTCAGTCAGGAGCAGTGTGGTGCCAAGAAGCCCTCTTTTTCACTTTGTCACATCAGATTTGCTAAAACAACTGTGAAAACACAAGTGTTCTCTCTGACTGTCTCTTCTCCTTTGTTCTCAGCTCTCCTCCCCTCCCATCCACTCCCTGCAAGCTGGGACAAATGGGTGCTTTGGGACACTGTGTGCATGTGTGTTTCTGTATGTGTGTGTGTGTGTGTTTGGGGGTGGGGGGTGTCTCATTGTGTTACATGTGATAAACTGCTGTGACAGCAGAAATGTTTGTGTGACAAGCTCTCCACGGTTGGAGTCCATTAGCTGCCTCTTTTGAGTCTCCTTGGCGGATTATCACTAACACACTCACGCACGCGCGTGCGCACACACACACACACACACACACACACACACACACACACACACACACACACAATTAATGCACATACTTAAACACTCACACACAACAGGACAACTTACTTCCACTGAGAGCATTACTCTGACATCATTCTGACTAATAGTGAAAATTTCACTGCAGCGTGACGTACAATAGATTTCTTGAATTTTGATTGCATGTTCTATTTATTTAAGTTTTTTGAGTACCTGTATTTTTGTGAACTAATTATGTCATTGTTTCAATTGTACTGCATAAAGGTAAAGCTAAGATTTACTTCATTATTAATTATTATGTATACAAACATTAGGCACAACCTCATAAAGAATACTGTAGACTTACACTCACAAAGTGATGCTTTTTCCATTCCTCCCATTGCCCATGCCTGATATTAATGGATCATTGAATGGAAGTGATAGAGGCCAAAACGCACTGTCCTTTATCTGAGCAAAAATGTATTCAAATGTGTATCTAGGCTTCAGCATTCTGTGTTGCTATTTTAAGGTTCTGTGACTCCATAGCTCCACACTGAAAGACTACCTACAGTCTACAAATGGAGAAGACTTGGAACAACATCGAAGCTTCTCCGACGTGGTCAGCCTTCCAAAACAAGTCCAGCAGCGTGGTGACGACTCATCCAGTAATGCACAAAAGCTCCAAGGAAAACATCCAAGTAACTGCAGGACTCTCTCACCTCAAGTTATGGTCATTTATTCTAACTCTAAAGTCTGATAGGGACTGATTAGAAATGTCATCTATCTAAATGTGGCGTGGCAAAAACCACTGCTAACCCAGAACATGAATCTTCTGAATGTTGGCACAAAATACCTAGAGGACTGTGAAGTCTTTTGTAAGAATGTTCAATCAACTGATGAGTCAAGAGTTGAACTCTTTGAAAGACAGTGGTCATGTCTGTCTGTCATTATATCTGTTGTAAATCAAACACAGATCAACCTATATGCCTATGATCAAACATGGAGGTGGCAGTGTAACGTTGTGGAAATACTGCAGAGGATGTGCTGTTTCACTACAGGACAACTTCTGGTCTCTACCAGTCTGTGAGTTAAAGCTCAAGCACAGCTGGGTTATATGGTAGGTTAGTTAATGATCATGCACTAGAGTAGGTTGTGCGCTGAATGACTGAGAATGGATAACGTTTGTGTTTATTCAGGTTGTCTTTCTTATACGTTACATTTTGTTTAAAGATCAAGCATCCTTGATTCATGTCCTCAGTCAACGATTAAATAAAGGTGAATTGACTGAAGTCCTAAAATGAAACACAATTTTAACAGACTTAAAATAACCCCATATAACACTGGCACCTGTTAGTCCGTATGATGTTATTATCAATTATACAGGAATAATGAATGGGTAAACAATGGAGAGTGCATTTTGGTGCAAATTTCTCTTCAGTTAAAATTCCCTTTGGACCAGTGCTACATTCATATCACAACTGTCTGCCATTTAGCCCAGCCTCGCTTTCCAAATAGGCCTAACTTTGACCCGCCGTCGCCACTCATGCCTCCCCTCCCCAGTGTGTGCTCAAATGCACGCGGATCCACGCTTTTCCAAACCAAGTGGATTGAATAATTGATGCCTATCCTTCTGATGCATTTGTTAAGCTACACAAGTCAGACAGGGACTGTCAGAATGTGTGTGCCACATTCAGCATGTCTTCCAAAATCCACCCACCCCCACCCATGACCACAGAAAACATGTACTGTCCTCTCTGACATTCATCATAAACTCCATATGTTGTTTCTCCCCCTCTTTCTCTGTCTCTCTCACTTCATTTTCCCAGAGACCCAGAACTGACAAACACACAAACCGTTTCTGATGTGAAACAGTGGACCAGACGAGCTTTTAGACCTCTTGCACTGACAGTTGAGGGAATAGAGTGTGGAAGGCTGTGGGGGGGACATGCAAGTTTAAACAGACAATAAGAGGGAGGAGAATAGTTTGTTTTATTTTTTTTTAGAGAGAGAGGGAGAGAGATGTCGACAGATGAAACAGGGGGGAAAAGACAGAGAGGAGCTGGAGAGGCACTGAATTCACTTTGTATTTTTCCAACTCAAACGTCTCGTCTGTTTTGCTTCTGTGGTGGCAAAATTGTGTTTGTGACATGGCACCGTGTCTTTTGTGTCTTGTTTGAGGGAGAAGACTGTCATAAACAAAAAAAGGGATCAACCTTTAAAAGACACTGGCAAAGACCAAGAACCTGGCAGCAAGTTGTTCAAATTGTAGTTTTTACTCTTTGAAACAGATTTATCATGGAAAACGTATCAAAGTTCACATCATGATATGTCAATTTAGCCTGCGTGATCAGTAATTATATCCATACTATATTTGGTTGATGTGGAGTAATGAGAAATGCAGAAAACACCACTGCTCCATCTTAGCAAGAAGCTGGCGAAAATGACAACAGAAAGACAACAAGCCGGGAAGGCAATAACAAACATTCATCAAAACTACAGGGAGGATGAGGCTATTCATTCTTGAGGCAGGGAAGAGAAATATCATCAATATTTGACATTGTTTTATGGAGAAGCCACTTGATTTAGTCCCGGGTCCTGTGCTGGTCACCAGCAGCGATCAATTACCACTGACAAGATTTGTGTACATGGAAGGCCTTCACACTTTGTTTCGCTCTGCTCTGCCTCTGTGAAGTTGCCTCCTCAGAGATCACAAACCAAGTCCTGACTAAGTGCTCCATCTTCCCTCTGACTGCTTGGCATCATTACACTCAGTCTTGCCAGTATAAAGAGGATACTGGACTAATTATGTGGTGTGAAGTATGGAATTCAAAGACGTGCTACAGAGAGCACTGGGATCTTTAACAGCCTGATATGCAACTACACATTTTACATATTTTTAATTTTAAAGTCTAAGTGTAGTGCTAGAGTAGAATGAATTTTGTGGAAACATAACTTAAATAGCCAGTATAGGTGAAGCCATGTTATATATTACTTATTTCAAATTGTCCATAATGCAAATTCTTGACAAATATTTGTCAGGCTGCAGTACAAAAACAATGCTATCATATACTCTTTAGTGGTATAGCTAAATGATGAGCTGAGCAAATTTTGCTTTCAAGCTTTATCATGACGCCGCCAGAAAGTGGTGGCTGCAGATCATGACACCA
>JAUYWH010000018.1:24786626-24800820 GCA_034779795.1 Ctenopoma multispine
GAATAATAAAAAAAAAGAGACAAGGCTTACCTTCAACCGTCATCCTCTGACACTATCTCAGAATAATATGATCTAATTGGACAACAGAGGGTCCAGCATGCAGTGCAGTGCGTTATAAACAATTCAAGATGCCCGTGCAGGTAAAAAATCTATTTCCATTCCCAGTACACTCACACTTACACACATATGCTTAATACAGTCACTTTATTTTATATATTTATTTTTTTTCCAGCGAGCCTTTCAGGCGCCTCATCGGACAACGTGGGCCAAGGCGCAGAAACAAGAGTCAATACGTGTCTGCGATATGAGGGGCGAATAATTGTTGTAATTAATGACCTGTGGGTATTAAGCAGAGCCGCCTGATGGACCTGTGAGACGGACTGTGCAGCAGAATCTATCTGGTATCGGGAGCATCATTCACACTCTCAAAAGAGCATATTAAATTATTCTGTAGTTTCTGTTGTTGCACAAAAACACTTTATGCATAATGTCGATCTGTATGTGTGTTTGCCCTTGTGAATTGTGTGGCACTGCACTTTTCCCTGTGTGTGTGTGTGTGTGTGTGTGTGTGTATGTGTGTGTGTGTGTGTGTGCGTGCGTGTTGTTTTCTGCTCACGTCTGGCCTCTGCTCCTCTGTGAAACGCACACAAACCTGTCCAAAGTGTCTGAACTTGTTCCATGTAAGATAGCTGGAGCCATTAGCTTCCTGTGACCTTTACCACTCTTTCTCTGCCATCACATTCACATGCTGCTTCGCCTGCGTGCGTGTGCGTGTGTGTGTCTGTTTAACCACAAAAAAAGTTATGAATTTCCACATGTTTATGCACCACATGGTACCAATACGTCAAAAACCGTAACCACTCATAGATAGGTGTTGGTACTCCATGTATTGTATGTGAGCATTTATTTCGTGTAGGAACATAACCACACACGTGCACACACACACACGCAGGCATGTATTTGCAATGGATTTTCCTTTTCTTTTATTTGCTGTAATTGGAAAATAATTCAGGCAACGTCAGGAAAAATCGATAAAGAATTAATGAAAGGAGAGGGGGAGTCATTAAAGGCAATAAAGAGGGAGAGGTTATGATGAAGATGGCATCATGGAGAGACACAGAGGAGACAGGGCCGTGCTGATGCTGCTGCTGCATCTGTGTGTGTGTGTGTGAGAGAGAGATCCATGTTGCATTTCTGTTTCTTTAAAAAAAAAACAATAGAAAATAAATTAAGCAGGTTTTATTTATTAGAACTAAAGTAATGAATTTTAATATTATTTTAATAGCACATCTATTAATTAATATCCCATGGTGGGTGGAAGACACATTTTTATCACTATATCCTTTAATAAAAAAGCCGTACTTTCATTTCCACAGTATGGCCAATGTCACAGTCAATCATTCAGAAGGGTAATTACATGACACTGCTACACTAAAATACCTACAGTACCTTAATAGGATCTGAGCCATCAAGATCCAACCTTAAGCTTCCATCCCGGCCCCTACCACTCATCTGAGTGCCATAAAGCTGCCAGAGGAAACAATACTGCCCCTCTCCTCATCGCTGAGGTTAATGGCGAATGGGGCTATGGCTGCCGGTGATATTGTTGGATAAATGATTATTGATTAGGTAAAGGTTGAGCTAATCATTAGGCTTCATCCATTTTCCGAACTCTTTCTCCGTGACCTTTCTGCCCGGCCCTCTTGGATCACCGGGATTTCTCCATATGATGATTTGATCGCCTGGCGGGAGAAGAGGAAATAGAGGGGGAGGGAAGAGGTGAGGAGACTATGAGGGGGCGAAAGGAAGCTGCGAAGGAGCGAAAGAGGAGACGAGGATATGAGTGCGCACGATGATATGAGGCCAGTATGGATTACGCCATTAAATATTTCACATGTCCACCAAATGTGAGGCATTTCTATTTACTTTGCACGCTCAATATGCTTCATTTACAAACCATAGCCTTGTTATGGGGTTGATGTAGGGGGTCAACTTTTAAAGGGGGTGGAGGTTAAAACTCTCTTAGCTTTAAGCCAAGTGCAACATTTGCATTTATTTGAATTGCATTCACAAACAACTAGACAGCGTTCCCATAGCACCTAATTATAACCATCGTGACTTTGAATATATGTATCTGTCAAAATATTGGGTTCATATTAAACACAGGTTGTGTTCACTGTGATGACCCGGCATGGAATTATTTAGCATGATGTCAAAAAAGACAGATGAACCACAGGAAACTCAACATAAAGTATCATAGTTACTAAATTACATGTGTAATAATAATAAATCCAATACGGTGATTTGCAGTATGTTTTATTTTTATTTTTTATGTAGCATAGATGCAAAAAACATAGATTAAGAATGAAATAATGTTTCTGATAAATTACTGGTGCTTAGTTAGTTTTTTTCTACTGAACGCAATACATAAATACTTAAATATATGTAAATAAAATGGTTCAGTGTATCAGTGATACCAAACTGAACCTGCCTGTGCTGCACTTCACTAGCAGCGTTCTTGAATTACAGTGTTTTTTATTGAGCTGGCTGTATGGGCCAAGCATCGAATCCACTATAGGCAGAGTAAAAACACCCAATGTGAAACATCCGCTTTGAAACCTTGACATGGTGACAAGGAAATGCCTCGCTCCTAACAGCTCTATTTATTGAATTGTAGCAAATATTCCTGGCAGGAGGACTTTAACCAAACCCAGACTGGAGCTCACATCTGCACCCAATCAGCACAGGAAAAACTCCTCTGTTCCTTCTCTGTTCCATTTGTTCACAAAGTCCGGCATGAGGAAACTCAATGTTTATTTGAAGTAATACTTTGCTCTGAACTACTGGATGGAAATATTTCTGCATGCAGAGTGTGTTCTGGAGAATAATGAAGGATGTGATTTCTCTCGGATTTTCTCTCCTCGTGCAGCGATAACTTCGCACTGTTGGTATGGATGTAAAACACTTACTGTACATACTTAAGCTTGCTTGCGCATAATTATGCCATTCAACTTATGTGAGCTAAAGCTAACAGGCCGTGGTGTTTAGTTATGCCAGCATGTGCTACATATTTGTTCTTGTCCTTTGTGACTTGTGATTTATGGTGATTTTATTATAACACAACTGGAAGCAGTTTAAATCATATAACATACTGTGTTGCATGTAAAACACAAAGGACATCACACACTTTAATATCAAATCCTCATTTTTATTTGCTTTTGTTCCAGTTCTGTATAACAATACAGGACATAGTTTTATTCACTTTACATTAAATGTTTCACCTGCACAAGCACAAACAACCTGCTTCAGTTCTTTCACAGCTACTTTGTAATAAGCAAAGTTATTAGCAGTTACAGTATCAGTGATGAAAACTATCTACATCGCTGATGTCCATGCACACATGCCAGAGATGTACGGTACAGGACAATTATCTACATAAAGAATAAGCACAAAGGCAAATACACACACGTGCATGCACCTTAGATGAGCACTTACCGCAACCAGCAGGCAGCTCTGCACACACAACTGGCTGCAAAAACAATTAAAGAGAGATTATATAGCAAGTTTGGATGATTGCAAAAAGTAAATACCACAAACGTAAACGCAGAAAGTGCTTCCTTATTGTTTCTTTTCTCTTGCATGAGAGATTAAACCAAACACAACTACTGTATCCGTGATCTTTGTTTAAAGATGCTGGCTGAATTTTCACTTTTCTTACGTGGCAACAAATAGCCGCAGCAGAGTTTCTTTTTTTATTGGCCAACATAACAGGCACTTTAAACGCAAGCTCGGGGGTCATAGAGGCTGGTGTCTGGCACTGTCGTCATTTTGTGTCTGCACAAGCACAAACTCCACTGGGAGCACTGTGGAATTTGAATGAACTCACTAAAACGCTCAGTGACTATCTCACATTCCCGCGTCACAACATTTGGCCTCAAGTTCAAACACGATAGAAAGAAGATTAGACTCAACTGACATTATCAGTGTCATTAATAATGTGTCAAATAATAAAATATGAATGACTTGCCAGAATTTTCCATGTCAGTGGTGCCTGTATGGATACCGATACATGACTTTCATCAACATTGAAATATCTCAGGATTATTGTTAGCGCTACAGTGAAGTGGTGCTTGGGCTAAATGGTGTGTACAAAGCACACAGCTGTTAGAATAGTGACATCATCAGTAACTAAAAATCTACTTTTCCCATTTTCATTGCTTCCTATGGCTCTGTTTTAAGGAGGACTTGACTCGTATTTGAATGGTTTTAACCTTTCTTGTAGTTTCTCTATATTGAAATACAGTATATCTCTGTCTCCAACTGAAAACCTCCACCAGATGATGTCATCTGGAGATGTTTTTTCAGTTCAGATGATGCCATCTGGAGGCCTTCTAGAGGTGCACTTCAACCAATACTACAAGCTCCACAGTATCATCAATCAGTGCATTTACACTACACGCACTCAAGTAGTCGGGTTACAGCCAGCTTTGTCGAGTAAGCCGATTGCTTAACTGTCATGTAAACGGGAAACCTGGTTTCTGTGATCAGAGATTAGAGAAACCTGATTTTTCCATGTAGAATTTTCCAAGAGAACTCTGCCATGTGTGTGCATAACCAGGCCAACTCTCACCTTTCTACTACTATCAGCAGAGATAAAAGAGGAGGTTGTGTTAAAATCAATTCTGCCCAAAATACAGTTACAATCTGTGAACAATGCTTCCAAAATAAGCCCAGGGTAGAGGAGAGATCAGATCACTCAGCAGCTGCTTGTATACTGGTTGTAAAACTGGATTTTATACAGAAAATAAGAAGAAATTTACGTTCAGTATCAATGTATTTGCAACTTGCAGTTCACATAAATTACCAACATATCCTCATTATGTTAAAAGAAATTACTTTCCATACAGAAATCTATTTGCAACTGCAGTTTAGTTTTGTACAAACATCTTTTTTAGGAGACAGGGTTCACTTAGTTTATGACTAATTGTCTGCAAAACCTGTGATATTCCCATCAGCCTCGGCTGTACTTTGTGTTGTGTGCTACTGAACAAATTAAGTACAAGTCATTTTTAATGGGGAGCTGATAATATAAATGTAATAAACAACATTGCTACAGTAAACATCTGCGTGTTAGCACGTCATTGACAATGTTGCCATAGTGACATTAGCCTTTAGTGCAGGACAGAGCCACTAGTATAGCTATAGACTTTTATTCTTGTTGACAAAAAACATCCGATAGAAGCTAATTAACCTGATTAAAGCAACAAAATCACTGTAACAAAGTTACATGTTTTTGCCTGGGATGTAGATTCATTAGCTTCCTCTGAGGAGCTGAGCTGGCTCACTATCCGAAGTGCAAAGACCCATACTGAGACTTGCTGATCATTTAAAGATAAAGCATGTGATCTCTTATTATACTGGCATAAATATCTCTTCAGGCTATTTCATAGATGAAAGCTAATTCATCCGCACGTTCTGTCACATGGCTCTCTCTTACACCAAGAAAAGAAATCCTTCACATTCTGAGCACCGTCACTCTCTCCTTCCCTCGTCCTCTGCCCTGTATTCCTTTTTTTTTTCCTGCCTTCCCCTATCTTCACCTCTTCTACCCCTGCCGTCTTTCATTTAAATATTTCATCCAGTTGTCTTGCGGCTTCTGCGGCTTGCCAAGTGTCATCTAGATCCCAGAGCCCGACACTAAAGTGGAGCACGGAAGTCATTTTTAGAGGCTGTGTCTACGAGAAAGAGAAAAAGGGAAAAAGTGGGGTGGGTTGAGAAGGAGAGGCGGCTTGGCCGGGGTCTGAGACGTCGGGTGGTGATAAGAAGTGAAAAGGTGGAGGAGACATGGGAGTGATAACTAATGTACTTCCTGTGTACTTCCTTTCTTCTCCTGTCAAGCCCTCTTGCTGCCAACAACCCCCTCTCTTCTTCAGCCTAAAAGATATAACTGATGCGTTATGTCTGTGAGTGAGTGTGTGTGTGTGTGTGGGTGTGTGAGTAAACCTTGGGTGATCTGAAATGTAATGTAAAGTTGGTCTGTGCGTAAATGTGAAGACAGTGTCTGTCAAACTGACAGGTGATGTATGTGTGTGTGTATGACACTGTAGAGAGGGACGACATGAACAGATGAGAGGACCAGGAAAGGCCAGATGAGTGTTTCTACTTAGTGAAGAACGATGCGCTTGCTCTCTTGAAAAGATGACTGTGTCTCTCATACCCGGGGAGATTGTTCAAATGCAGCAGATAACAACGGATGATGCTGCAGATCTCAGCACCAACCTGAAAGAAACAAAAAAAAAAAAAATCAAAGCGACAGGATTGTGACCGTAAAGGACTAATCTGAGTCGTCCTCTTGTCCTCACTATAACATTAAATCTTGTAGTTTAGATAGTAGCAGTGAAAACATGACGACAAACATGATTTGGCTCTTAACACATTTTTTCCCTCCGCTGTCAGGTAACAACCCCCCCACCACCACCACCACCAAACCACCAGCCCCCACCCCGCCCCTGGTTGACACACGCTGCCTCCTGCTACAACACCATAAACCACAGTTTAATGCGTTAGGAGCGGTAAAATCACACCAACAGTACATCCTGATTTTCCTGCACAGAGGATCTCAGCATCCCAAGTGTAAATGAAGGTGGTGCGTCTGTCACTGCTGCGTGGGGTGGGGTGGTGGGTGCTCTCGTTATATTAAAACATGACCTGCACATTCATTTTGCTGTGAACTTTTTTTTTTGCACCTTTTATCAGAGTAACAAACAAACAGTTATCCAGGTCAGTTTTTAAACATGATGATGTCTGTGCCTCACAGTGCTCGTGGTCACCGATCACTACACCTCTGCGTGCTGTTTTTACGAGCCCCATATTTTTGTTCACATTGTTATCATCAGAACAGTTCGTATCCCGGGGTGTTTTGTATTAAGCAGTCATACCCAGATTAGGCTGAGAACCGGCGTATATAAATGAAAAAAGTATTCAAAAATAATTAGAGTTTATCATATTCCATTGTCACATTCTGCAAAAATAGTAATGCTTTATTTCAAGCAAATGTTTGAAGGCTGTGCTCTGTCTCGTCAACACATGGACTATACAGAGAGTCAGAGAACTTTATGATGTCGCTAACCTGCTAACAACTGTGTTCCACTCAACCAGCATTTAGTAATATCAGTTAAGGTAAAATACAATGACAATACATTTTTTAATCTCTAATTTGAAAAAAATAAAAATAAAAAACTAAAATAAAGAAAAGGCGTGCTTTGCAGTATGTAGTAGGTGCATGAGTTTTGTGTACATGCAGCTGATTGGAATAAAGATTTGATAAACTGTACATTTGGGCTTCTTGACCTGAACAATTAGCAAATAGCTCACGCTAAAACAAACTCCCATGCAGCTCAGTATTACTGTGTTCCTGTTCAACTAAAGACAGTTGTTCCTGTTACAGATGTGTGACTACCTGTGATTTAGAACGACCATTTTAAGTAATAATAATAATAATGATAATATCAATAATAAGGATAATCTGATATTCATTTATGTGTTTCTTCTCTCAGACCTTTTTGTCTTCGAAGGACAGTTGTAATTACATTAAAACAAAGCTCATAAAGGACAACCATATGAAGCTGAGGTGTGGTGAACAGTTACTCAAAAAAAAAAAAAGAAAAATCTGAATAGTTTGGAAATTACATTAAAATGTATTACAAATTAATACAATAATAATTAATACAAATTAATGGACTATGCAAACAATATGACTTTTAAATATAATATCTTCTTTTGTCTTAAGCACACATACACACACCATTTACCAGACCTATGTGTTTGGTCTGTGTGCATAAGGTTTCTGTTCCACTTGCCAGGCTGCTCACTGACCCTCCATATGTGTGTTTGACCTCTCAACTATGTGCCTCCCCCTCAGGAGGCCTTGCTCTCTGATGCACCTTTGTACATTGACCCACACACACACACACACACACACACACACACACACACACACACACATCCATCCTTTGAGGATTTAGCCTTGCGCAACCAACTCCGGTCAGGCTTGTGGTCATCTTCAGTAACAGATAAAAGGATATATCACTTCCTCAATCCCTAAAACCACAAATGTGTGTCTTACTGGACACACACACACACACACATACACACACCAGGCAATGAGCTCCTGAGTCCCCAGCTTAGCACTTGATCCTCTCTCTGGGAGGTTGACACTTCAGAGGGAAAGCCTTTACAAACTCCTCTGGACTACCCACACCCACACCCACACCCACACCCACACACACACACACAAACACACACACACACACCCACACCCACACCCACACCCACACCCACACACACAAACACACACACACACACACACCCACACACACAGACACTGAGACCCTTTACATAACACACGCTATGTCTCTGTGAGAGTCTGAGAACTTCTGAGGACTGATCATGGTGATCAGCTGGTCAGCATCTGTTCAACGTCGAGAACGCTGCTTCCTATTTCCTCAACCATCAGTCACCAAAACCACAGATGAAAAGCCATATTTCTGCGTTCGAGGTGCAGGGGACACATGAAGAAAATCCTCCGTGTCACTAAATATCCTAAAGCTCTGCAGAAGTGGAAAATCATTTCAGCAATGTTGACCTCTCCTATCACCTCCCCCGAGGTAGGGGCAGACTGTCAGCCATTTTAGCCCAGCAGTGAAGCACTAATTCAGACAGACGTGGAGCAGACGCGGCTCTGACTTCATATGTCAAGTCAGCTAGTGTCTTTGCGTGGGCCTAAGGGCACCCTGACCGCCACTTTGTAAGGGAGAAGCTGTGGCCAGTGCACCCTCGGCGGTGCCTGCATTTAGCACAGTATCATATCCTCACGTGCGTGGCAGAGGTGTGGATGCTGCGTATGGCTTATGGATGTCAGCTCAGCATGAGGACAGTGTGACTTTATGCCAGGCTGGGTGCAGAGAGAGAGAGGGGCAGAACAAGCATTCACACACAATTATCAATACACATTCTATCATAAGCTCTATAACCTAAACCTTTCAAATAAGAAAAAGACTTTTCTCCTTACCGTGGAGCTGGTTAACACACGTATGCAGTATCAAACTATCTCTCGTGTCACATAAGGGTTTTGTCACAGAGGACGAATGTGTGCTCGTTCTCTCTCTCTTTTTTATTCGGCTTCTCTTTCGGTGCATCTCTCCTATTAAATTCATCTGTCTCTCTTTCCATTTAGCAGGTATCTCTTACAGGGCGGCAGCGGGGTGGGAGGGGAGGGAGGCTTCAGCGTAACAGCAGGGAGAATGTCACAGTAAGATAAACACCGGGCGCAGCTGAAGTGGCTTTGGGCTGACATGACAAGAGTATCGGCCTGTGATTTGTATCCAGTGAAGCTCTCAGCGTGGAGTGGCTCCCACGCATGTGCTATACATCCTGGAATGTACAGCGTTTGACTCCTGAGTGCTTCTGTAACCTGGTGCTATATTTGTATGTATCCAGAAATAGTCTAATAACACAGTTTGATAGTGAAACTGGTAACGGTAGGATGTTAGAAGGGCTGATATGAGGTTTTAAAGGTTTAACCTTTAACCTGATCCATCACAAACTCTCAAAAAGAAGGTTTTGTTGTGTAAAGACAGTTTGGTCATTTTCAAATATAGTCTATTAAGAAATGTGTCTATGCACTTTAATGCATGGAAAGAAGGGGGGAGGAAACATTATTTTTCCTTCTACTGGTAAGGTAATTAGTATGAATATGAAATATTTATATTCGGTTGGGTGGATGTAAAAGGAGTAGTACACATTATTACAGTGTGAATTTATGTCTATCGCCTTGCCTACAACGTCAGTTCTATTTGCTGAAAGCTTGAAAACCTCACGATAACCATCTGTGTTTTGAAGAACAAAGGCGAACAGCTAGAACCCAAACTGACAGCTGTAAACAACCACCGCAGCTTACAGCCGTACTAGTTAAACTCTGACCTACTGTGCTTCCTGCAGTCGTGCACTCTCACAGTTTTCCTGTGCAATGACAATGAGTTTTCCTTTAAAGAGAGGCCTCAGACTTGGTGTCTGGAGAGTACTTTAGGCAAGCCAGACAGATTCAGTGCTTGTTAACATATTAGCTTATAAATGCGATTGCCTGCAGAGTTTGATGGGAATCACTCCTGAGGTTTGGTTAGTAGTTAAGGTAACTTTCAGGGCCTGTTATTTATTTCTGCTGTTGTTACAAGACAACATTTATTTGAGATTGTAGTTTTAAGTACAAAAAATACATATGCTATATCTGTTAGATTCTAAATCTGCTGGGTGTGCTGAAGTAACTTTGAAGAACCCATGAATTGATAAACCAACATTGCCAGGATGAAAGGCAGAGCACTTTCTGTGTAGGTGTGTGTTTATGCTCTGAAGCAAGACAGAAGTATTATAATGTTTACACAGCAAGCAGATGTTAACAACAGAAGCAAAATGATTAATGATTTGAGTTGAGTTAAATTCAATCATATACTAAATTAATCTCATTTACATGGACGCACACAACACATGGCTAAGGTGAAAGACTGACCAACGAGAGGAAGCCTCTATAACCTTTGACTGGGTCATTGCACCTGTGAGGTGGTTCCTCCCAGGTAGAAGCGTTGGATGTATCCCTCTCCTGTCCTGGAAGTGGTCAGCTGACTTGTTGCTGGGGACAGTGACTAGTACATGTTTTTGTAAGGAACGTAATCCACTGGAAGGATCAAGTTCTTATACAGTCCAGAACAAAGTACTACATTTATTAATGGAAGCAGAGTCATAAGAGGGTGGTGGACGTGCATCTATCATGAGTGTCACCCCACACACCTGAGTTTGATTCCACAGTCCCGTGCGTGCTTGGGTTTAGGCAACAAAAGTACGTCAATAAATATATTGAGTGTGAAGGGACTTTTTTTTCTTTTTCTCTGTTAAACCAAACCAGAACTTTCCATAACGTTAACCAACTGTTGTGAGCGACCCAGTCAAACCAACTGGATGTTGGATTGCAACACTGGATATTTTGGAAAAAGAAAAAAAATTGTGTAGAACAATTTTCATGTTCAGATATTTGCAACATTTCTGCTAATTGTCAACATATCCTCATTATGCTAAGAGAAAGTTGACGTAGTCGGGCTGCAACGACGTCTGTGTCTGCATTTGCAGTTTAGTTGTGTAGAAAAATGTGCAACACCCAGTGTATGAAAACCTAAAAGACCTGTGAGTTTGTTGATAAATAAATCTGGTATTTCACACACACACACACACACACACACTGTAGGACGATTCTTTTTTATGAGTACAGAGATCCTGATATGAGGCAAAGCATATATTTCTGTTTATCCAAAGATCTTTGGTCAAGTAGTGATTTAATATTACAAAATATTGAATGTGTGTTTAGCAAAGCCCACTTGTTTCATAAAATATGTTAGGATACCTACTTAATTGAAGTTATTATTCTATTTTATGTACAGTCCAATCATTATATGACTCATTAATATTATTACCCCGGTTTCCTTTCTCTTCACAGGCCTGAGTGACTACAATTTGTAATTTGTCAGAAGCCCAAATCTGAACTCATATCAGTGGGTCATAAAGTACTTTGCATACTTCATAAAGCACCCTGTATTAGAGGGGAAATGGTATCAACAAACTAATCTAAACTATTTTAATTGAGCCAATAAGACTGGAGATTATTGAAGTTAATGTTTTAAAAATGGGAACTAATTAAATTCTGGAGATTTTTTTCCGATATGAATTTAATAATTGATTAAATCCATGTCCACACGTCTGAACTTAAATAAGCAATAAGACACACAACAAACAAATCAAACATTTATTCAGTAATATCTATAATATTTGCTGGCAAGAGTAGCACCAGATGTTCTATTCACAATCATTTTGCCCTTAGATAAATATGTTTTATTCTGTACACCCTGACTACATCACTCCTTACCTTGTCTTACTTAGTTTCATTTTTCCACTCAACTTCATTACTTCCCTGAATTTTTAACCCTGCATCATCATCATTTTGCATCATCTGATTTTCTCTTTTCACTTGTTTGTAATGATGCTTTCTGTGTCTTTCTACCTTCCTGCATGTGATTGGTGAGTCTAAAGGGAAGAAGGGTTGGGAGAGGCCGTTACATCTCCACGTCCAGCATAATTAATGAAAACAGCCTGTTCCAAATTAAGAGGTTTATTAATACAACAGATACATCACAGTGTACAGTGAACAAGCTGTCTGTCTCTCGATCTGTTTTAATGTTAGGAAATGTTTATAGACAGATTTGTTTCTACTCCAGTCTTCGTCTGTATGCTGACGATACGCTCATTTATCTCTGCGACGTACAACAGTACGTTGTTTAAGTGAGTGACAGTCAAATCTACTTTCAGAATAAATAAAAAATAACACGAACATCTGAAGGCTTTATGTGTTTAAAATGTTTTTCAGTTCTAATAGGGACCAAGATTGGGAAGTTTAGAAGCACCCGTGATTCTGGTAGGAACTGTGTGTCACATGCTAATCTTACTGATGGGGATCACCATCATCTATTGCAGGAACATCCTGGTCACATCCATACAGTTACACACTCTCATACATAGAAGGTGCCCTGCTAGTCTTACAGTCTATCCTGTGGCCACTGAGCAGATCCACTGGAGCAGTTGGAATTAAGCACCTTGCTCAAGGGCATCACAGGGATACTGATGAAGCAAGGGAAAGCACTTGCTTTTTTAAACCACATTTAATCCTGCCAGACTGACATTTGCAGTAAATGCTAGTATTAGTGTACAACAAAGAATAATAACAAACTAACTAATTGATAAGAAATGGCTAGTGCGACAATCACAATTTGTTTAGACACTTTAAATGTGTGCTGTAAAAATGTGTCTTTTTGGAGCCACGGTATCAGAGACTGTAAAAGGTTAAAGTATTTTTGCCACACAGTTATTCAAATAAATAAGATAAAGAAAAACAGGTATCGGGTCTTTTTGTTTTATTTAAAGAGGAACTCCCTGGGGCTCAAAGAAGCCCTGGTGGTCCCTGAACCTGACTTTGAGAAACCACTATTTTCGAGCAGTGTAACCAATGAAGTACAGTAATGGAGTGTAGTGGCCTGAAGTGTAGCTATGAAGTCTTCCCTAATGACTCTAGCACATGTGTGTCTGGCTTTCAGCCCTCTCATTAACGTCACTGGACACTGTATACTCTGCGGCTGTGTGTGTGTGTGTGTGTGTGAGAACGAGAGAGAGAGACAGAGAGAGTCACTGCTGTTTGCCAGTATAGCAAGGCTTAGCGTGTACCGGTGATCTCATCTCCTCTTAAGTTTTCTTACCCTGTGGCCCCATGTGTGTGTGTGTGTGAGAGAGAGAGAGAGAGTGTTTACGTGATCATATAGAATACTACAGGTAGAGCGTTTCTTTAATTTGCTTTGCACACACAGGTGAGGTGTGTCTCCAGCAGCCGGAAGGATGTAATGCATTTCCTCACCTTTATGGAAGGTAGCTTCCTTTTTCTTCATTTTTCACTCATGGCTAAATGTTTGGTAAATGTTTAGATTTAATTTTTTTTTTGTTTCACTTACAGATGTTGCAACTTCAGTTTATGAATAACCAAGGCCTGTGTGTGCGTGCCTACGTGTGTGTGTGTGTGTGTGTGTGTGGTAAACAGGGTGGTTTGCTCTGTGGAAGAAGGAATTTCCCCCAGCAGTCCCCATCAGTAATAGTGCCTTTAATGAGCTGCAGCTGTCAGCGTGGTTTCCGCACACACATGCACACAAAACACACACACACACGTACGCAGTAAGAAGGAAGCAGTGACTCACTCAGCAGTGCGCCATCACACTGCACACTGATAAACAGTGTAACATGCATCAGACATTAGACACAAACATTTCCTCAGAAATAACTACTACTTCTAACAATATGTTGACTCTGTGAATTTATGTTACAGTTTACGACTTGTTGCACATCTACAAACATTTTTTTAGAGTATTTAAATATCAAAATCCATGTCGATCCAAGTTAAAATCGCACCAAAAAATAAAGGTGTTATTTTCCAAATCTTATGGTCTCTTAGGTATTATATATTATTATTATATAGTGTATTCTATACTTTTTATGCACCTCTACTGGGGGGGGGGGGGGGGGGGGGGGGGGGGGGGGGGGGGGGGGGGGGGGG
>JAUYWH010000018.1:24800830-24823503 GCA_034779795.1 Ctenopoma multispine
CCACCCCCCCCCCACAAATCCCAAAAAATGCTTATATAACTCATGCAACATGCCAACAGAAAGGGTCCAACATCAGTGTTCCACATATTGGGTTTGTGTCAGTGTCAGAAGGTAGAAAAACTGGTTCATTTTGAAAATATTATACAGCAATGGTGGCTGCTGGATCCCACACAACCAAGCCATTTTCAAGAAAACCAAGAATTCATTTCCACATATCTTAAACCTTCCTTCCTACTGACATTTTATTTTGTAATGTTGTTTGCAGGATTTTAATAAAATTAAGACAATAACATAAGCACGAGGCTGGGCGTTTTGATGTTATTAGTCTGACTATAATTGAGACCAATCACAGACAATCGTGTCATTTCTTTGAATGATCGAGTTGTTCATTTCTACCTTAAGGTGTTGAGTCTTCATTTTTCTGTGTTTTTTTTAATCACATTTTAATAAGACTATTAGCAGGTATGTCAGGTTATAGTATCACATAAACTACTGATTTGCAATTTTATTTTAATGGTAACAGTTAATCAGGTTAGAATCCCTCCCTACTACTTCACCCACACTGACCTATCAGACTCTCAAACACGGTATTATGCAAATTCTTAAAAAATAAAAAAATAAAAACACAAAGAAAAGATTCATAAAGTCAACACATCTAATCAGCCCAGAGAGGCGCAGCTTTTTGTTTCCACTGACCCAGCCCTCTGTGACCTCTGCCAATTTTTATGTCATTTCACTCTAACTTTGTAGATCAGACTTTAATTTTGAAGTGCGGACCGCGGGACAGTGATGAATAGGCTACATCAAGGAGGGCTTAAATTACCCTTCTCCCTAGTGGCAACACTGACCGCAAGGAGAGGTGTGTGTGCATGCATGTGTGTGTGTCTGTGAAGTGTGTGTGTGTGTGTGTGTGTGTGTGTGTGTGTGTGGTGACCTAGTAACAGTAGACAGAGAAAGAAAGAGGGCTGGTCAGCACTTGCCCTCTCAACCCTGCTAGCTCCGCAGCACACCCAACGAGGCAGGAGGGAGGGAGGACACTGGGGAGTGAGGGAGAGAGGAAGGGAGGGAGAGAAAGAAAGAGAGAGAGGGAGCATCCATTCTGTCTTTTCAACTTCTCTTGTCAATGTCTGGCCTAGCTGTTGGTGGGAGTTTGTAACTGTTAAAGTTATTTGAGGGGAATCTAACGCTGGCCTCCTTTCTTCTCTCACTCTCTCTCTCTCTGTAAATGGGTCTCTCTCTGTTTTTTGACCACCACCACCACCACCAGTGATCTGTGTAAGGGAGGGTGGGTTTTGGAGGTCATTCAGATATCGACAAAACCTTAACACTCCAGAATAAAAGAGTCTCTAATTGTGGTGAGGAAGGTGGGATGATTTGGCTAACAGCCACAGGCATGGCCTAAAGCTGAGAAGGAGAAAATCAAAAACAGGGCGAAAAAAAAAACTATTTCAGGGAGGATAAAGGAAAAGAGTAGACTCAGCCAGGGGCTGTGCCACAGATTAGGGGACATACAATATATACCCCCCAAAAATGCTGTTCAGTGGCAACTTGACTTGTTTGAAGTTGCTGAAGACGTTTCACCTTCAATCAAAATGTCTTTTGAAGCATTAGCGAATAAATCAAGTGTAGTTGCCAGTGAACAGCATTTTGGGGGGGATAACCATGACCTGGAGGACTGAGAATCTTTACAGACATACAGTGTATAATGCTATTATTTTCTTTTTTTTTATTTCTCCCCCAAGCCGCTCTGTCTGTTCGTCCCTCCCCCTTGGCTCTTTATCCACTCTACTAGAAACCAGTGTGCCGTGAAGCCGGTGCGCCACGCCGCCTCTCCACGCCAAAGTGATTGTTGCAGAGGAAGAACAAGAAAAAGAAGAAGGGGGTGTACATCGTGCATATTGCATGGAGTGGTGGGGCTCAGAGATAAATCACATTAGTTGTGCTCTAAACCTCCCCTTGTTTCTACTGAACCGAACGCGTCCATCGGAAATTCAGTAAAGTTTGCGCACACGAGGTTGGAACTTTACAGCTCGAGTTTATTGATCATATTTTTTAAGAAGAAAGTGTATGAATGAATCTCTGCATATTCACGTGCGCGCAAATAACTTCTGTCATTTTCGACTTTATCTTGTCTGCTCATTCCTAAGTAAACGCACAAAAAAACGACAGTGTCCAATCTGAAATCACCCCCGCGGCGTTACAGACAAAACATCGTCATGCCGTGCGTCCGTGGAGAGAGGCTGTGGAAGCATCGACTTGTGCGTAAAAGCAGAAGCGGCATAAAGCAGAGGCGAGGTCCCCCTGTTTCCTCACTACAGCTTTCCTTTCACACACACAC
The DNA here is from genome assembly GCA_034779795.1 of Ctenopoma multispine. NCBI lineage: Eukaryota > Metazoa > Chordata > Actinopteri > Anabantiformes > Anabantidae > Ctenopoma > Ctenopoma multispine. The sequence continues at coordinate 24,803,169 of JAUYWH010000018.1, forward strand.
ACACACACACACACACACACACACACACATAGACACAAACACCACCCTCAATACTGAGGCAACACCTACAGAAATGACTGGCCTATATGCGAAAACAGATTTCACACACACACACTCACACACACAGGAACCTGTGTGCGTCTGGACCAGCAGTAGGTGTTTGCGTCATTACGAGCTCTTTTTAATTGTTGGTGGAGTTCATATTATAATTGTTGATGGTCTCCATCACGTATGTGTCTAATTTTCAAACAGAAGTAACATCCACGCCGGTTGCCATAATTTCCTCATGTGACTGCGCCTTTACAGACCCGCTATCCTGTAATTCCAGCTATTCTAATATGTCACCGCAGATTTATTTCTCTGCGTGATGCATATTGTTTTTAGAGTGAAAAAGTAAATCAGTTCCCATCACCAGCGTGGCTCCAATCAGGTGCGAGCAATCAAAGTCTAGAGAGTTAAAGAAGATTAGTTTTAACATCAGTGAGCTTCATGAAAACTGCCACTGTAATCTCTACCCTACAGGCCCAATGTTGAGTCTTAATATCTGATTTTGATATGTTATTTATTTTGTGATGTTGTAGTTTTCTTATATTGTGGCGATTTGGTTTTTGTAGTTAATTTAAAATGTTAAGTAAATGGCCTTTAACGATTAATAAAAAAATATATACAAATAAATAAACAGGAAATGCGTCTTGTGCAAAAAAAATAAAATAAATTAAATTAAATAAAGTTAAAAAATCTGAAGTTTTGTGGAGTAAAAAAATGCAGTAAATTGAAACTAATTTAATAATAAGAGAATACTTCAGTGGGGTTTTCACATATATGTATAATTTACACGGTACTTCTTCGATTGCAGATGGATCAGATGGACACATCTGGTCACATCTGCAGTCTCTGTTTAGAAGCGTGTTGAATCACTTTTCGTAACACAGAACAGTGTTTTAAACGCAGTGCAGCGTTGTTAAAGTGTTCTGGAAAGTTTGATGTAAACGTCTGAATGATCAGTGTGACTCTGTCTTTTTGTGTTAGTCTCTCTCTCTCTATCCCTGTCTCTCTACCTCTCTCTTTCTCTCTCTCTCTCTCTCGCGCACACACACACACACACTCCCAAGTACACGTCATTTACTCACTAAACAATTTTGAAGAAGTGACGTTATTACAAACAGAATCATTTTCAAGGTTAAAACGAACTGAACATCTGTAAAAGCAACATTATTAAATATAATGTGCAGTAAATGTCCAATATGAAAACAAACAGCCAAAATGTGGTGAATGTTTTGAAATGAAGTCATGTGATACGATGTTCAAACTGATATATTAAGGAATCATACTTGTGGATGAGTCTCAGTTGTTACTTTAGTGGTTTGATTTCACTTTTTTTGGGTGGGGGTAAAAATACGCACTGGACGTCCCTCAAAACACAACTGGCACACAGTGAGATCAGTTCACCATCACGCCGTCATGAACCAGGACCTACTGTAAACTCGACTCTTCCGGACTTAAAACCCACAGTACACCTATGAGTTTGGCATCTCAATGTTTGGCAACTGTATAAATCAAAGAACCCCCACCTCCCCTTCCTCCCTCTCTCCCCCAGACACAGTCCTATAAAGTCGTGCCTACTGCATGTCTGTCTCCCCAGCAGTGAAGACAATGTGCCGGATTCAGGCACACGCACTCAGCCAAGATTAGTGAAAAAGCACAAGAGTTTTAAGAGTTCAGCTTTTAGAAAACATCAACTAATGTCTCTCAACATAAAAACGCCTCGAGGGACAATTATTGGTAATTCAATTGTTTAAATAGTAAAAGAGAATTTTATTAAACAAGCAATGTCTAAAATATATTAAATATTTGTGGATCCAACTTTATTTTTACTTGTATATATGTTTGTAAGCAACCTCCCGATTTCATTTAATAGTAACTTTCTAATAATAAAAAAAATATATGAAATGTTATGCTGATCAAGACGCACAAGTCGCATTAGCCTGGCCACAACACATCTGATCAATATCCTTTTTTCATGAACATAATCATACTGAAATCACTTCTGAGAGTTTTTTTCATTACGGGGTGAATCACCGAAACCCCCGCCGTGTCTTACATTACGTGTTTAGAAATGTTTCAGGCTGAGATAATAAGTAAAGTATTTCCATGTCTCGGGAGGCAGCGCTTTTTCTCTGTTCTTTTTGGGGAGGAGAACAAAATGCTGGAGCGACGATAAGCAAAAATAAAAGAAAAAAAAAACAGTCGGACTCCCTGTTTGGGAGTGGAAATGCCAAACAAAACAGAAAAAAACGCAGCGCGCTCGCTGACGTGCTTTTAAGAAAGTGGACTGTGTCAGTCTGATGGAGAGAAAAGCTCTCCATCGCCTGCGAGCGTGCGCGAGTAGTGTGTGTTTGCGTGTGCACGAGTGTTATGTTTGAGTGTACGCTGTGGGGTGGGAGGGGGTGTTGTACTATCGCTAGGAATGCGAGCACGGCAGAGTGTGTGTGTGTGTGTGTGTGTGTGTGACACTGATGGATGCGCCAATGGAAAGACGGACAGATGCTTGGGCGGATCTAACAGCACGCAGTGGTGGAGCGGCGCACACAGTCGCGGTGAGATTAGGGCGAAAACATCCTCGATCGGCGGAGAGTCACCAACAATCAACCAATCCTTCCACCGAGTCCGGTGAACGGAGGAGGAACTGACTGACAGACTCTTCGGTTCGCCCGAGGAGCGACGCTGGCTGGGAAGAAAGAATGAGGAGACCTGCATCCTTCGGCGGAACCGAGCAAGGAAGCTGTTTCTCCGGCTTTTGACGAGCGCTGAGAGACGCAGCCGCGCCACATCTGGCGCACAAGAAGACAGGAGGAGAGAGACAGACTGCCTTTGGCGACTCACCCTTACTGCCCTCTCTTGTTGTTCCGTTCCCTCTCAGAAGAACCCTTTATGCTTTGCTGTCACTACCTCGAGGATTGCCTGAAAAATATAGGACATTATTTTTTATCCACTTCACCAACTCAGTTGAATTTAAGAAAAGTTTTCATCTAAAGACAAACACCTCAGGTGAAGGTGAGAAAGAAAAAAGGAGCAACTGCATCTACAGAAAATACCCGAGTAACTGAAATGTCAAGTAAGGGGGAACTTACCTGTAAAGAAAAGAAAAGTATTTTATTCCACTGAGTGCCGCTAAGAGGGGCATCGCTTGCTGAGGATTTTGCGCCTCTCCGGTCACTTGAGGCGCAGGAAGGAGAGCTCAGCGCAGTGTTGGGGGAGACACGTCTGACTCGTGTGTGGCTGTTTTAAATAGCTCCTATCAGGCCACGTAAAGAAGAGAAAAAAAAGGGGGAGAAAAAGTATCATCGGCGGCCAAGAAAGTGTTTGGCAGTGGGCTCCGGAGCTCGGCTTATCCGTGCGCTCAAGCCAGCCTGCATGCATGGGAGCAGCCTGAGTCGTCCCCTCCTCCTCCTCCTCCCCCTCCTCCTCCTCCTCCTCATGTACATTATTACAACAAGGGAGGCCCAATCAAGCGCGTATCTCATCGATTCACACACACACACACAGAGTGCCACGCGCCCGCACGTGCACGCGCGCACGTGAGTGACTGACTGACTTGCCTTCAGCGGATTTTTCAAAGCGCTCTTTGGACAAAATAACGTAGCCGCGCCTGGCAGGGCAGCGTGTGGGCGACCAGTCCCCGACCGTCACCTCCTCCTCTTCTTCTTCTTCTTCCTCCTCCTTTTTTTTCCCTCCACCTCCTCCGCTGTCGGTCCTGAGAATGAACAAACTGCAAAAGCTGCATGTGGCTTTTTGATATTTTCCTCTCACTACCGACAGGACTTGCCAGAGGCGAATGGATTTTTTTTTTTGTTATTGTAAAATGGTTTCGGGCACGTTTCAGCCTCTCCACCTCTTGGCTTTGAATTGTGCGTGATTTACCGGGAGGGGAAAGCGAAAGCCTCATGGGGAGCGCTGCGGAGGATCAGCCCGTACAGTAAGTAACCTCCGTGTTTCCGCGCGGATCACGCTGTCAGCCTGCGTGTGTCACTAAATGATTGTGTTTCTGTGTGTTTTTAGAAGGGAGCCGTGCGCCTCCGTGTCCTCTCCTCTCCTTCCACCCGCTGTTTAACTGACATTACGCACATATCAAGCCGTGACCAAACGCTTGTGATTAGCCTGCTCGTTTTGGAATAAACGGAGCTAGAATAGAGCAGTGAATGACAGAAAGAGTGAGAGGGGTAAGAGAGGCAGAGATAGAGAGGGAGAGAGAGAGGGAGAGGGAGAGGGAGGGAGGGTGAGAGAGACTACGAGCTACGTGACGCCTATCAGCGGCGGAGAGGTTGAACCGTAGAGGAGGCGCAGGGCTTCAGTTGTGTCAGCGTTGATGTGTTGTCCCCTTGTTTGCGGACTTTTGACTGACGCGATCATTTGGTTTTATCCCTTCAAGCTCGCCTGTTGCAGCCTGCGCCGCCAAGTAAAGAGGATCACATGGAGGCATAAAGCGCTTTTTGACCTCCCGTCTCTGGTTTTTCTACCGCGGAGCCTTCACCCCCCCCCCCCCCACACACACACACACACACCTCAACACACACACCTCGCATCTCTGTTCCTGCTTCCCACCGCGTCCATCCAAGTCGGAGCGGGCGAGAGAGCGACCAGAAGCAGCGACGGAGAGCCGGAGCCAACCGAGGGGGGTCCCGCTGGTTTCCTCCTCTCCTTTCTTCTTCTTTTTTTTTTTTTCTTAACCATCTTGGCATCTGCTGGCTCTTTTCCCCTCTGATTTCGTTTTGTGTTCGAAAACTGCGCACTCCCCCCCTCCCTCCCACCTATACTTCCACCCACCCTCTCCGATCTATGTGGGAGCCCCGGGAGCGCACCCAGGGGTAAAACTGTGTAGCCTATCAAAGCTCCGCGGATCCCCGAGGCAGCCTCGGATCATCGGGGCCAGAGAACTCCCTGCCGGCTCCAAGAAGCCGACATGCCGCGGAGGAAGCAGCAAGCGCCTCGGCGCGCAGTAGGTACGCACTCTGGCTTTTTTGGTTTACATGCATTTTACCTCTCTCTACCTCTACCCCCCCCTCGCTCCGTTTGTCCTCCCCCTCTCCTCCCCACCTTCCCCATTCAGTTACTTTTCATTGATATTTCCTTCACCCACATAGACACGTTTATGTAACTGCAGCGGGGTTTGTTGTGTGCTGTAAAGCAGCAAAGATCCAGCTCTGTGTGGACACTTTCCACAGCTCAACACAACTTTTCCCTTCTCACGCAGAGATCCTGTAATTCCTGTCAGAATTGTTACTGTTATAATGAGCCACTGTAGTTCTGTTACGACACATCAGCAGAGACTGATTTCAGTAGTTTATTGTCAGCAGCTATGATGAATGAACGAAGACGGAATCTGCTGTTCTGATTAGTTTCAATCACTTTTCAAGATCAAATGTAAAAGAAAAAAAAAATCTACAGTTGCACTCAACTTTGAAAGCACTTCTTTCTTTTCTTCTTTTTCTGCAAATTGAATCTTTGGGTTTAGGTTTGACAAAACGAGGCATTTGACTGAGGCTCTGGAAACTGTGATGGCTGTTTCTTTTCTTTTAAAATGATAGAAAATGACATTCAGATTAAAGCAAATATTTTTTTTCATACGTGTGTCGTGAAGACATTTGGGCCTATACAGCACGCAGGTGTGACTCTGTAGTAAGAGTATTACACCTCTGAAAGGTCACAGGTCAACACACAACGTACCAGATAAGGAACTTTAGTGTCAACGTGACAGTTTTGGATGTGAAAAGTCCCCCTCGTCTTCACTTTCCAGGCTAGTTCTACCTCTCTTTCCTCCTTCGCACTGCCTCCTTTCCTCCTCTCGCTTGTTTCTGCTCGTAGATATCGACTGTGGAATAAAAGGTCCTATAGTGAGGTGAGGTTTGAAGCTCTTGGTTCTGCTGATTGTCGTAGAAGCCTTTGATGCTCGCTGATCAACTCTAAAAACACCCAAAATAAATTAGAAGGAGAAGTTAACTTTTAGGGCCATATTTCTTTTAGACAATCGTTCTCTCTGTGTTATCTCTGCATTACACGTCCATGTTGTGGTCATATTCTCCTCAGGAATGTAGATATTTTGTTACACACTGTTGGGTTTTAGTGATCTTATATTATTCTGTGGTTTATTTATTGTATCGGTTTATTTCTGCAGTGCTCTGTGTTGGAGTTTGTTCCCTTCCTCTTCATCTGAGGCTTTAATTCAGCATTAACTTTCATAGATATTCTTGTTCTTCATCTGTTTTCTTTGTCTGATTCCCTTTAGTTGGTGGAAAGACTTTTTCACCTAATCTAAAGATTATTTCACAGCCCGTGGGTGGGTGGGTGGACAGGGTGTGGGGGTGGAGGAGTATATACTGGAAGAGAGCTCTAATGGACAATTCCCATATTTGATTTGACGCCTGATTGATCACACGTCATCTGGCCGAGCCTTTGATCTGTTCATTCCTGATAAGTGTCAATAAATCACTTCTCCCTCCCTCCCTCCCTCCCTCCCTCGCTCATTCTGGTAGCAAAGCAGGGGCCTCAGGCCTTGCAAACTTGTAGCCATCTAGACCATCATTTTATTGCGTCTTCCTTCACTTCTTTTACTAGCTTAGATTTCCTCCTTCTCGTCGGCTTGTCGTGGATGACGAACCGAACTCAGCTTTTATTCTGGGAGACTTTGGTTTTCTCATCAGATCATTTACGACGCTTGTAATTTATGTTCATTTTCAAACTTTGGAGATTCTTGCTCAAACAATTTATGTGACTGTTAAAGTTTTGTAGATTTTGCCTGTCTGTAGCAAATGTGTCTTTGAAACACCAATTACCCTTCACAGTTACAGTGGATTAGTAATGATTTATGCACAACCTTTAAGGTCGTACTACCTTAGTAAAGTTTTGCACACACACCTACACACTTTGTCGAACTCCAGAGGAAGTGTCCAGAAATGCCTACAGCCTACCAGCACACACACGGATTCTAACACACGTAATTACATGTGTGCAGCGGCGCATGCATGCAAGACGTGTTGCTATGACTTTGTAGTACATATAAACAAAGAACGCTATACTTTCTCTCACACACACACACACACACACACACACGAGCACACAGAGTGCTATGAAAAATGTAACTATTAGCCTAATCGTGAGGCGGAAGACTGGTTTGCTCCATCAGAAGGGCCCGTCAGAGAGACTTTGTTTCATATTTGATTTAATTGTCTGCCCTCTGACAGCCACATTCATCAATGGCTCTAATGGTCAATCAGGAGGCTGGCAGAGAGGGAGAAAGAGTCTTGTGTATTCTCAGCCCAGGGCCTTACTTGATCAAAATGTTTTAGCTCTAATGGACACAATGGGTGGGGGCAAAGGAATGGGTGAACAGACAGATGGATGGATGGATGGATGGCTAGATAGATGCATAGCAGGATGACTGAAAGCCTTTTTATTCAGCTGGAATGAGTGAGCGAGTGCGCCGGCAGCGAGAGCCCAGAGAGAGAGAGAAAATGACGCATTTATTTCTTTGATGAGCGGACGAGAACAAACACGAGGCAGGCGAAGGAGGAGTTCCATTTTAGACTATTGGCAACTTCTTAATTTTTCTCCTCCTTCCTCCCCCGCTCGCCCCCCATCTCCTACTCCCTCCCCTCCCCTTTGCTACTTCCCTTGCTCACAGCTGCAAGTTATAAGGTTGAGGAGAACTGCATGGCACACATAGAGTGATGACAAATTGATTGCGCTGTAGTGATGGCAAGAGTTACGGGGAGGATGGCAAATGATAGGCCTTGATTAGGAATGTGGGAGTTGTTTTTTTTTCCACACACAAAATCTCTTTCATTCTTTCTTTTTCTTTCTTTTTTCCACTCTTTTATGTTACTGGTGTGGTCTACATCCTGCAGAAAATGAAGAGTTTTGTTAAAGCCAAAAAAAAAGGTGCTCGTTCTTGGTTTATTCCACTTGAATACAGCGTCAGTCATTTTTCTGAAGTGCTCAAATGTAAAGAAACAACCAATGTCTTTAGATAACACACATCTACAGTAGATGGATCTCTATTCTTCCTGGTAACCCACACGCTATTCCTCAGTCTTTTCCAATAAACCTCCCGCTCCACCCCTGCAAACACCTCCGCCACACGCACACTCCCCTACCCCAGTGGCGGAGCGTACCCATCCGTCTAAAAAGAGAAGTTGTTTTGCCAGCTTCATTAGCTTTCTCCTAATTAGCCGAGCGTCTGATGGATCTCTGACAGGCCTAATGATTGGAGATGACAAGCTCTGCACACTGTCACGCTCGCCAATTAGGTCTGTGGCATAGTTGGATGTAATCAGCTTGATCTTACACCCTTCCTCATTTGCCCCCCCCCCACCCCCACCCAACCTTCACCCTTCCTCCTGCCCCCACTTCCCCTTTATTTTTTTCCACACCCTATAACAGGTGAGAGTTAGGACGCTGGAGGTGGTGGTGGTATGTTACAGAATGAGTGGCGCCAGTTGGAATAGGAAGCCACTCCTGGTTGTTTCTGAAATTAGCGGTGAGGATGTTTCGTGGAGAAGACCAGAAAAGTTAGGTGTTTGTTAAGGTGGCGTCGTCGTGTGTGTGTCTTTATAAGTCACCCCAGGCTTATTGGTGTATTTTCAGAGCGAGGGTATTTGTTTTTTCAGTGCTCCTGACATCAGGAAAGGACAAAGCTCAGGCGAGCAGCAGGCTTTTGTCCGTGGGCTTCAAAGCCAGGCTAGACCAAACAGATCATTGTTATCGGAGAGGAAGCATGAACATCAAAGTGCCAGTGTTTTTCTTATTTTTTTACCTGTATTTTTTTAACAGTTCTAAATTCTACATGACTTAACATCCTCGCATGTGCAAATACAAATCGGTTGTTTCAGCGCTGTGTAGGTTGTTGAAAATGAAAGGGAGGCAAGTTGGAGCTGCAGGGTGCGCGTGTGTGTGTGTGTGTGTAAGTGTATTGTCCTCCTGTGATCCCACTGCAGATTAATGACATGGGTCATTATTAGCTACTCGATGACACGTTCCCAGAGTGGGAGGATTTTTCACCTGAGTTGATTTTTCAGAAACACCTATCATCAGCATGGTGTCCAAAGAGGCTAAGCATGATTTATGTAAATATTAACATCCAGACAGATCTGGTTCTGTCCAACAGTAGATAGATGGCAGCCATGGAGGAAAACCAGCTGATTTCTGTGATTTCTCTCCCTCTCTGTATGTACGCGTGTGTGTGTGCGTGTGTGTGTGATGGATTGTAGATGAGAGCGAGAGATTAATCATGCTTGATGTGTGTTAACGTTGCACTTGCAGTGGATCTAAGTCGAGATGCAGTGGCCCATTTAAATACACTCACTCACAGATTCGCAGGAGGGAGTGGGTACACACTCGCAATGCAAATATACACATTTTCACACTGTTCGGCTGTGAACAGCATTAACAAGAAGTGATAGGGGACATTTGCTGGTATATAAAAACGTTCATGTGATCGGCGATTCCACCGAAAATGACCTTGTTTGTGAATGAAACAGGTCAACATAATGAAGCTAATTAACCTTGTTGAAAAGGTCTTATTAATTTAGCTGTAATGCAATAATGCAGATTTAGCAAAGTGTAAAATAGTATTGTTTCTAATTACCTTCCACCCAGCTTTGTCTAATAATGTTATCTTAAATGTTTTGTTAGCCATGTTTAGCTCACTGACTGTAGCAGAAATAATGTGCGTGTCCATGAATCTGAAAGATGATGGTCTTTTATTAATGCTTATTAATGCAACTTCCTCCTATATGATTTTAGGTGCACTGATTCTTATGATCGTTATCACAGGAAACCTGCTGACAGATCAGATTGTAGAGTAAAAATGAGAGAAAAAAAAAACAAGCCTGTTTAAACGTAAAAAGTCGCTGAATAAAAGCGTGCTTTTTTTCTATTATGTGTTGTGTACGTAATAAAATCGGGTACAAAAGCGTAGTCGTCAAACAGCAAAAGCACAGCTGCTCTGAGGTTACATTTCAGACTTTATTAACCTCTAAGGTATCAGAACAATTATGCTGAATTCTTCCTATTTTCATAGTTTTAATTGTTTATGGTGACAAAACTATATTGTAGATATGCATTAAAATTTTTTTGCATTTTTGAATAGTTGGCGTTTTCTGGATTTCCCCCCCTTTGCATCTTGTTTAAAAGGTTGTAAATAGCAAACAGGTGAGCTGCTCTCACTGCTGTGCGTGCATACCACCGTAAATGAGGTATAACACTTAGGTATTTATTCCTAAAGTCGATATCAGAATATTCAGAATATTAATGTTTTTCATATTGTCAGAGCATGAGAGAGTTTCTTAGGGTCACTGTCCTGCACGCACTAATCCTTGGATGCGGTATAGACGTTTTAAACTTGGTGCAGATTTTTTAATTCTTTGAAGAAATAAGTTGGCATGGCAAAACTGCATACGTAACATATGTTGTATTATTGTCCAGGTTGATTTCAAACAGTTTCCTTTTTCACATTTTCACTGAACAATACTCTACATTCACAATACACCACTGTTCTGTTTTTGGTTTGTTTTTCCTGGCCTACACTGATTAAAAATGATTAGGTTTGTTCAATGCCAGCGGTTCCCAACTTGAGAATCGAGACCCCAACTAAGCTCTGAGGGTCTATTTGTGGTTAGCTAGCTCCACCAGCTGAGCTTTAACACATAAAAAAAACAGCCAATCTCTGACTAATACTCCCTGTGTTTCCTAACTTTTTTGTCTGCGTCCCCAGACTCAGTCCTGCTCCCTGCATTACTTTGTGCAGAGTGAGTCTTTCCCAGGCAGCTAACTGACATTGTGATTAGTTATGGCCTTCCTCTTGCTTTTCTCTTTGCTCCTGCCCCACTCCGCTCTGCCACAATGAACCGAGAGAAGCAGAGAGAAAGAGAAGATATGAAGTGGGAGAACTGTTGCGTAGTTAAATATTCTATCATCGGGTAAAGACACAAAGGGAATAAGATTGCGAAAAAAAGGAAAGAAAAGAAAACGATTATGTGTACGGGCAAGAGAAAGTTGCAGAGAATGAAAAAAAAAGACGCAAGCAAATAGACAAACAACAATCATGGAGCGAGAGACAGAGGAAGAGGTAGAGATGGAGGGAGGGGAGTTTGAACTCCCTCAACCCCCCCTCCTCCCCCCTTCCCCTCCCTTCTTCCTTTCCTTGAGGATAAGTGGCTGATGGTTTATAAACAGTGTTTCTTTTCCTCCCTCTCCCAGAATCTTCCGTCATGGCTCCCATTAGGTTGACAGCTGTCAATTAGAGCCCCCTTGGTCTGGCGCGCTGCACTTTATTGCAGGCAGTTGATGCTGTCATTTTGCTCCCAGATTCGCCTTGAGCGTTATCACGAGCGCTCAAACAGTCAATAGCTGATGCATCAGCAGTTATTTCTTAAATTGGCTCACAAGGCTGCATCCTTTCCTCACCCACCCCCCTCCTACTACTCTCCCCAATTCTTCTCCCTCTTTTCCTCTGTCTATCTCCTCTCCGCTATTCCCCCTCCCTCCCCAAACATTATTTTGTGAGGAGATAGTAATGGATCGTGCCTGTAGAAGGGTGGGCTCGGAGAGCGCAAGAGAGGTTGCAAAGCACACAACACACAAGGCAAAATATATATCTGCATTTTTTTTTTACTGTACCAGACGAACATTAGATGTAACTAAACACGTGTGGCTGCACACTGAGTTAACCTTATATCAGTAGACAAAAAGAAATGCAGCCTTATTTATTAAAGATATTTAATCTCTGGGACATTATTTATAATGTTCTTTTAAAAATAGCTTTAGTAAATTTCTTCAAAAAGCTGTGAACTAACTATTCCAAATAAAGTCTAAGAATTAAAGGTTTTATTTGTCACATACATTAGGAGCTGAAATGCAGGTTGACAAGCTTTTGCAGTTGTGTTATGAAGTGTAATAGGTAAGATTACAATTATAATAATTCTAAAACTTCAAAATAAAATCCAGCTAATACAACACATGTAATACAGGTAATAGATTCAATTAAAATAAAATGTACATAGAAGTGTAATATAAAACTACTTTTTTGATTATATATATATATAAACAGTATATAAACACACTTCAAACATACCTGTAATAACAGAGATCAAAGGTTATTAAACCTTATTATATAAGGTAGACAGCAGCTCCTCTCTGTGAGGTCTGATTTAGTGACACACCATGCACCCTGAGAAAACAGCTAAAACAGGAAGTGGAGTGAAATCCCACACACACACACACACACACACTTCCTTTGCTGACACAAGGCAGATGTAAGTGTATTTACTGCTGTGATCTTATAGTGGATTATAGACCTGATCTGCAGCATTATGGAAAAGAAAAAAACATCTGGGGTGGTCTCGTCTTCTTCATGGTCACAGGCTCCAGCAGGTCACACTCATCACCACATACTTTCTGGTTACAGCTGTTTTAAGAAATGTGGAGAAACTTTTTTTTGTAGATTGTGTTTATGGTAAGCATTGTTTTTATAGCATGCCCAACTTGTTATACTTCCTGTCATGTTCTAAAGATGGGGGTGCATATGTGCATGTGTGTGAATGAAAGGGGCTCATGGAGTGTAACGAACTGCAGGCCCAGTAGGATGATGAGACAGTATCAAGACAAGGTGTGTGTGAGTGTGTGTGTGTGTGTGTGTGTGTGCGTCCTTTGAGTGTCATCTGGGCTTGGCTCCAGGTCTGGGTTTCTTCTTACCCTCAGTGGGGGTTGTCTTTATGTCTGCAAAGTGTTTGTGTGTGTGTGTACGTGTGTGTTTTCGTGCTTGCCATTCGCGTCCCTTTCCCACAGAGGCTTTGGCTGAACCTAGACCAGACTGGCAGCCATCAGTCTCATATGTGTGTGTGTGTGTGTAACATGGTGGCTGTGATGAAAGGCAGGGGAGCCAGTGAGAACCCGTCTGAGGCCCTGGTAATCAGGGCCAGCCTGGGCTGACATCCTTTTCTAGCTGACAGCGCCTTCCTCTTCTCTCCTCACACACACACACACACACACGGCTAAATGGTCACCACTCAGTCACTGCCAAAAGACAGTCTGACATGCATTTGGCCCTCCTCTTCTTCCTTCTTGTTTCATGTTCTGATCAGTTTCAGATGCTGGGAATTATCCTCACCCTCTCAAAATCCACGGTTTCATATGGTCTGGGACCTGGACAAGGGTGTGGTAGGAAGAGCGCGTGTAAAATGACGTGCTCACCTCTTTTGTGTTTTTATATTGCGCGTCAGGGTTAAGAGTGAACGTGCAGGTGAGAGAAAGAGAAGCAAAGAGAAGGAGAGATAGAGGGAGTCATCCGTGCCGAAATGAGAGAGATATAGCGAGAGAAAAAAGTGAGCGAGATGAGAGGAGTGAGGAAGAAGGCTGTTTTATTTTATACTGCGAGGGCCTGTTGCTAATTAATGTTTCTTGGTCGGTTTCTGTCGGAGCTGAGTAATGTTTTTGATCTTTATGCCTGATAACTGCATACCTAATGAGATTTCAAAGCTGGTGGAGATGGGAGTTGCTGCTCCCTGCAATTATTGACAGATGCCTTTTCTCCGCCACTGGCTGCTGCGCCATAAATCCTTCCTCAGTAATGAGCTTGAGAAGTGCCACCCTGCCAGTGAGCTAATGAAACCGAGCAAGGGGGGGCTGTCTCTGTATGTGTGTGTGTGTGTGTGTGCATGCGTGCAAATGAGTGCATCACCCTCCTCTGACACATTTTTTTCCCCCTTTAAATGCACTCTGCAGATGTCAGCCACCTCGCCTGCTAGCGACAAAGAGAGAAGAAGAGGCAGGAGAAAGATAGTCGGTGGAGGAAGATTGCAGGGAAAAATAAAAAGAAATACAAAGCAGAAGCCTCTCTCTGTTTCTCCACTTTATGAGAAGTTTTCAGGGTGTTGCTTGGGGTGGGGGGGGTGGGGGGGGGGGGCACTGCTCAGGTTACATCCTAATGCTAAGGCTATTTGTCTAGGTTTGGCGGTTTTATTTGAAATACTAGTATCTCTGTTGCCAAACGGGACTGTGATTGATATCGTTGCGCACACTCCTCTCGCCGCTCCCCCTGCCTACATCCACCAGTCGCTTCTCTTTGCTTTTCTTTGCGTTTTTTTTTTCTTCTTTCGCTCGATGAACTCTTCCTCTTTGTAACCCAGCCAGGAAACCTTGAAGCCCCAAACACTCAGACACACAATACCTGGCAAAGGTTTAAGACACATGTGTGCATGCACAGTGATGCGGTGTGTGTTTTTTGTGAGTTAAAGTACATGTGGAAGTATGTATGTTTTGGTGCGTGCTTTTAGAGGTTTCCAGAAAGCCAGAGCAGGAGAGCAGGGGAGTAGACGAGCGCCGTCTCACTGCCAAACAGTCGATTTCCCCCTCTCTTCGCCTGCACTATACATCACAGACCCACCCTTCTCTCCTGACACAGTGACATGTGTCATTTATCAAACAGGGCTTTGCCAGGGCCTCACATGTGTGTGTGTGTGTGTGGGGGGGGGAGAGAGGGGAATAAGCGTTGTGTGCATCTGAGTGTGCACATTACGTGTGTTTCGGTGTTTAGGGCAGTCCTTCCTTCTGCCTTCGAGGTCCTCTGGGGAAGGAGGGAGGAAGTGGAGGAGGAAGAGTGAGGAAGACAGAAACAGACAGGAAGAAGGGGATTATAGGTGTCGAATGAGCGACTGAGTGAGTGAGTGTGCGAGACGTCGGGACAGAAGAAGAGGAAATCGTCTGAACTAGTTTCACTAATGTTTTGGCTTCTTTCCATGTCCCCTAAAAATATTGATATTGATATAACATTTTTAAATAGTATTTTACACACAATTTCACATGATAAATAAGTATAGATTGTCAATCATGCCTCCATTAATCTCCTTGATGCATGTGCAGGCATGCATTTGTGTGTCTGTGTGTCAATAACAATATGTGTATGTCTCTCTCCCGTGCTCGTGTGTCTCGGGGGTTGCTTGCAGGCGCATATCAGTCACTCATCTCTCACACACACACACACACAAACAAACTCACAACTCAGTCTCTCCCATGGGTTTGGGCAGTGCAGTCTCTCTCTTTCTCTCTCTTTCTCTCTCTCTTCACTTTTCCGGTATTCAAAGGGAGGCTTTATAGAAGATGGATGCTCCTTAAAAAAAGAGCCCGTTGATGGATATGAATCTGGCCCTGCCATTCATCACTGCTATATTATTTAGACTGGTTCACTACAGAGCTGTAACCTGAGCTACAGCTACAAGAGTGTGTGTGTGTGTGTGTGTGTGTGGACATGGCAGGTGAAGAAGGGAGAGGGGTAAGAGGGGTCTCAACAAAAGGCAGAATAACAGCGAGTGGGAAGAAATGACTGAAACTGTGTAGCAAATAAAACACAAATGTAAAAGGTTGGAGTTATATATCTGAATTCCCACAAGGGTCTGGAAAGGTCCAAGGTTGCATCTATCTGCATTTCTGAATATCTAAGAGTCTGATTAAGCAATATGCAAAAACATTTTAACTTCTGTAATCATGTAGATATTAATGGAACTCGACTGATATTTCACATGTCCATTGTTAGTCCGATATATATTATATTATACGAGAACAGTGCTTAATCTGTGTACAGTTTCATTGTGCTTAAGCTTCCCCATTTTTAGCCCCATAAAACACGGATGTTAGAATCCTCCCCTGGCGGAGCTGGTTCTTGCTGGATACACGTGAATGCCACTAAAGTTTCTATCGGCTGCTCCCTTTCGTGGACGCCACGGCGGATCATCTGCCTCTGCATTTTTGATTTGGCAAGGATTTTACTCTGGATGCCCTTCCTGACGCAACCTTTCCCATTTATCCGGGCTTGGAACCGGCACTAGGAAGGGACCGGGAATTGCTGACTGCCCAACCTACTGCGCCATTGTTTTACTGATACAGAGAGTTCTTTTAAAAATTATTTGATGGATCTAATGAGTCAAATTATGATAGTAAAAACACTTTGAGGTGTGAGGCTTACAACAGGTCTTTTTTTCTTATTCATACCCTTCATGTAATTATTAAGTCTAAAGGAGGTAATGAAGGAGCCTGTGTAAGAACATAAAGACTTTAGGCACTGGCAGATTGAAGATAACAGTCCACGTCCATCAGGGCTGACTTATTATTTGCTTGTGATGATGATAGTGTCAGTGGTGTGGATGTTATGCTACTGTGTGTTTCAACTGATTGTAACCAATCACAATTAACAATACAGTTCTGTTTTCTCTAATGATGTCAGAATAAAGCTGCAGCTTGGATTGGACATGTCTGTGAAAAATGTAAAACTGAAAAATGAAAGTGTCTCATTGATTACAATTGTATTAGCTAGACTTATTTGGGGCTTTACAGATTCAGCAATACCATTCTTACCCCTAACAACCAACAAGTATTATACCCATGCACATTATGCAGCAAACATATTAACATGTTATGATACCTTTATGTATTAGGTTTGTTGTTTTATACTGTATTTTATAGTTCCCTAATATCTGACAATGCACCGCAGCAGCACAAATACATCGTATTGTATTGTATCATTTAATAGGCACACGAGACTGCACACTATACTGACAATATATTATATATTGACATGTTCACAATAATTGTAAATAACACATTACAGGGTTGGATCTAGGATCCTTGTCAATCTTGTATGTGAATGTAGTAAATAGCTGTAAATATTCACAGCTCAAGTGTTTGACACTTTAATGACTTTGACCAAGGATTTTGGATCCAAAGTCACAGTTTTAAATAACAAAAGTTGCAATGGGATTTGATTTTTTTTTTCATATCATCAGTCCTTCCCCTCTCTTGCCTCCATCTCTCTCACTCTTCCTAGGTTTCTATAGCGCCAAGGCAGACATGGTGATTTATTGTGGCCATCCATCTCTCATACTCATCCATCACCGGATGGTTGCTAGGCAATCATGGCAGCAGCTGTTTGCTTTTGAGTTCGACAGAGGGGCCGTCAGTCAGTGGCGGCAGGTGAAAAGCATTACGAACGCGCCGTTGTCACGCCGAATAATTAATCAAAGCAGGGAAAGATAATTAAAAAGATATGACCCTTTGCTGGTACTTGGTCCTGGGTTTGCTCAGGAAGAGAATGGGTGGGGGGTGGGCGGTGAGTAGAGAAGGTGAGAAGAAGAAGACTTTTTTTGGTTGCCGCTGCTTTGTATGATGCTCAAATGCCTCCAGCGTCTTTATGATTCCACCTTACTTCTAACAAATCTTGACTTTGCAGTATAGCTCTGGACCCCTCCTCTACCTCCTCTTCCTCCCTCCCTCCCACCCTCCCTCGAACACTCAAAGGGACCTGGAGGAGTGGAATGAATGAGTGCTGATAAAACAGGCTCTCCTGTTAGTCAGTGACACTGCTCTAATTAATTAGGAGGAGATGGGCTGGAAAAAGAAGTGAAAGGATTTTTCAAAAAAAAAAAAAGAAGGCCTGGCAGAGAGAATGAAAGCGCTCTTCAAACTGATGTGGATTCATCCGTCACCTCCAGTCGCACTTACGCAGCCATATGCAGGACGGGAGCAGACTGAGTGATAACCACCTGCTCCGTCCATGTTTCAAAGAATGCTTATTTTTGACATTTAAGTTGTTTTTGGACAGTTTTACCATGAAGGAGACAAATAGCAGAAGGAAAGAAGAGGAGAGAATGATGTGACACATGTTTGATGTCTGATTTAGCCACATAGACCATTAAGGCGTCAACTGAACACACCTTTCTGATGATGCAACAAAGCGGGCAGTTTGAACTTCTCTTGCTCGCTCTTTCTTTTCCATTCTTTATCTAACAATTTATGGCAGTTTATGACAAAGTAACTATCTTAATGTAACTGTTGGTTTCCTCCCTATAACATTAACTCGTACTCACTTAAACGCTGTTGCAAACAGACCTCCGGGGTTTGTGGATGCAGCTTCATGTGTTAGCACAGGGTATGCTGGGACCAATGCTACTGACTAATATTTTTTTAAGCGTGTGCATATAAACATCCTACTGTACGGCAACATAACCGCTAGGGCATTTTTGGTGACAAGGTGCACGAAGTTGCAATCACAATCCAAAACAAACTGGAAGCGCTGTTTGCAAAGGCATTTGTAAAACATTAACTTAACAAGGCGAGGCTCACCCTTTTAGCCAATCAGTGAATTATAGTCAGACAGAGTGTTGTGGAGTGTAGCAGAGTGTGTCACGATAGAGCTACAGTAGCTAAGGGTGCACATTGCAGACAAAAGGAGATAAGATGTGGCATTTTTGGTGGTCAATACCTAATCCTATCTAACCAAACACCTATGGTATTGCATCGTTTTATAAACTTCAAAACCTGTATACACAAATTAAGTGACCCACTCATGAGCACAGCTGTGGGGATGGATTTTTACTACTTACTCTTACTTACTGTGTGCGGCTGTCAGTTTCACTACCAAGTACCATGATTATAGTTTTTACTTTTTTTTGACACATTCTGGTCAAAACACAAGTGATGCTATAGTATGTTTTTAGTTAGATAAAGGGATTATTAAACTGAGAGACATTACATTATGAGTTTAATATTGCTTATGTGTCGCATTTAATTGTTTTGTATTGTTTGCCATCCTGCTCAGTCTCTGGGAAGAAGAATATGAATGACTGAAGATTCTAGATCAAATGACTAGTTAATGATGTTTTTTCCGTGTCTATCATCAGGACTGTTCATGCATGTCTCTGGCATGCAAGTGTGTGTGTGTGTATTCATGTGTACACGGGCATGCTTGCACGCTCATCATAGCCTTCATATGTGCATTTACATCAGTGGTTAGGTATTAACAGAATCTATACCCTTTTCCTCTATGTCACACCTTTGATCTCCCCCAAGCCGGGTCCCTGTGTGTTTTGACATCCCTCATTTTCTCAGCACCATTTATTATCTGGAGTTTATACAGCGCTAGCACACCAATGGAACCAAACGTTCTGTACACAGAACGAGCCAGGCTTTTGAGACATAACAACAGCCTGGGAGAGAAATACACAGAGTGAAAGAGCTCGACAGACAGGAAGACACTAAGAGATTATCTTGTATTTCACACATCAGGCTTATTTTAGGGTGTCTGGAAAAGTGTCACAGCACTAGCAGATAATTTATATTTTCCAGATTTGATTTTTTGTTTTTCTCAGTTAGTTACAAGGCTAAGACAAAAGCTGCTTTTTTGAGTACACATCCAGTGATCAGTTGTACATCACACAGTGTCTGATTATGTGTTTGTGTGCATATGTATATATATCTAGTTCTTTCTCTACTGGAATTTATATTTGAACCGGTTGGGATGGTCTTGCGTATCTTATTAGAGCTCAGTGTTGCTAGGCTAGCTAGTTTCAGTGCTCGGATGTTGAATTTGTATTTTCCTTTGTGTAAACTGAGTGCAGACTTCAAAGTACATCAAATATTTAGAGCATTTAACGTTTTGTATTGGATGTTCCACCTTTTAGGCCAAGAAGCACACTATCAGGAAAGGCAAACCAGGCAAATGGGGGCTCTGATGGGCCCTCTAGAGTTTAGGATCGCCACTTCTTGGGCCCCAAGAATGCAGGGCGCACCAACATGATATGCTGGCACCAAGCACAAATAAGCAATAAGCTTCATCGTCCTCTCAAAACAGTAGATTTATGACAACAGCTAAAATGGGTGAAATGACATCAGTTTGTTTTCTTTAATTTCTGGTGATAATTGTGTTAATGCTGTGTGTCTATTTTTCCTGTAAATCTTATACTGTATGTATGTCTTCCAGTTGTTGAGTTAAATTACCAGAAAACTAGTCGGTGAGGGCGTTGATCATTAGCTTTGGATGAAATATCACTTTTTTTTTTATTGTAATGAGCAAAATCACCTGTAACATGACTGTGAGGCAGACGACTGGGCTGTTCTCAGGAATGCAGAATGACATTCTGACTTTATTTTGCAGTGTAGACAAATCCAGCGAGGTGGGTAAGAAGACATGGGGACTGGCTGGAAGACTCAACAGATTGACAGATACTTACCTGGGTAGTTAGGAAGGATAGACAGAGAGAGAGAGAGGAAGGTGTGTAGCTATAGAAATACTTAGACCAGCAGGAGGGAGACAGAGAGAGCAGCAGAAATAGAAGCAGCAGACAGTGCATCAGTCAGCATTTAACATTTTGCTTTATACCTTTCCTGCCACTCTTCCAGGAATGATTTAGCCTCGAGCCTTGCCCCAGGTTATATCCAGACTCACTGAACTGTCTCTTTCTATCGTCTCTCTCTCACACACACACACACACACACACACACACACACACACACA
>JAUYWH010000018.1:24827034-24844927 GCA_034779795.1 Ctenopoma multispine
TATGTAATCCCATTTGAAAATGTATTCTGCATTAAATGACACTATGTGTTTGCATGTGGCGACCAGTTGCAGTAATAAAACTACATGTGATATACTTGAAAAATCATTGTAGTATTGAGTAGTAATAATATAATTCATGTTTACTGCATGTGATGATGAAGACATCACACAGTTTTAAACACTGACTGGAAAATATGTGATTATAATTTTTTGGCTGATGTGTGCCGCGTAGCTAGGAAAGAGTTTCTCTGTTCACTCTGCTCCCAGAGCTTGTTGACTGTGTTCACTAGATCTGGGTCTTGTTAAGGTTTTTGATATTTCAGTCACACTGGCATTTTAAGACCAGCAAACATTTTTTTGGTACATAATACAATACTACTGTAAATAAATAGTTAGTGATAATACACATATTGTATTTACTTTAATTTCTGTTTAACTGATTTTGTATTACTCTTATCCTTATTCAATTCAATTCACTTCACTTTTATATAGCGTCAAATCACAACATAAATCACATTACAGTGCAGGATTTAAGACCTTACACAGATTATATATATATAGTTATCTTTATATAGATATATAGATATCTATATATACAGAATATTTGTAGAAAACCCAACAGTCCCACTTGAGCAAGCACTAGGCAACAGCGGAGAGGAAAAACTCCCTTTAATAGAAGAAACCACCAGCAGAACCTGAGACTGACGTGGTAGAGTTTCTGCAGTGCTTTGGAATGGTCCTCATGCATCTCTCATGCTTCACTCTTATGACGACCAACCCACTGAAACATCAGTCTCTTCTGACCACTACAGGAAGCAGACATTTGAGTGCTTCGGCCGGCTATTTGTTTTGTCATATTTTGAGCTTAAATTATGCTGATTTAGCCTAAAGTGTGAGCTATGTGACCAAATTTTACAAAAACGTGAACATGATATCTAAATTACTGCCTGAACCTGACCCGAACACACAACGAGTCCCATCGCTTTCGGTTCGGGTGTCCTACCTCTGAAGTAATGCAAACTGACTCCTGAAAAGTATAGAGTTAATTCAGTCACCCTACAACCGACTCATACCTTTTTTTTCTGCAAAGGAAAAAAAATAGGAAAGCCAATAAAAACAGGCTATGTGTGTGTGTGTGTGTGTGTGTGTGTGTAGCATGTGTGCCTCATTAAAAGAGCCTCGTACATGGCTCGATGCTGTAAACATGCAAATATTTCTTAATGGCACTCTCCTACATTGATATGCATGTGAACTGTAGACCGTTAACCCCCTCTACCCAACGTGACGCCACTGCTCATCAACAAAGACCCGCGCACACTTGCCACCATTACGGAGCCCCCCCGTGGCTCTCCTGTTTTTCCATTAATTTCAAGTGATTAAGCGTAACATTAGCAGATAAAGCAGAGACTAAGATGACATATATGCCGTGGATGGAGGAGTTAAAGCCTAATATAATCACTCGGCTTTGCATGAGGGGAAACCATAGCTTGTCACTACGCCTGACATTTTGATTTCCGACATTTCTGGCACAGCTAGAGAGGGAGAGAGGCAGGGACAGATGGAGACTGATTTCTCTTTTAAGTGAAGAGATACTTAAGTGATTGTTCAAAGGGATCCCACACACTTTTAACCCCTTGCACAAAAGCACACACTTCAAAAACAAACATGTGCACCAACTAACTATTGATCTTATACCTTTTAGGAAGAAGGTGCGTTTGCGGGTGAGCGTGTCTTCAACCTCCCAGTCCGGCTGGTTATTTTCAGAGCAAGTGGAGAGCACATCAGTTTTTATTAGCTTAATAAATCACCTTTGTTGTCAATCAAGCAGCAGAGAATAATTGGATATGGTCGAAGCCTTGCGTGATGGATTATAAATCATTCAAGATTAAATTAAAAGATAATGCACAAACTTAATGGTTTGTGTTTTGCAGTCTAAATTGCCTTGGAGCAGTGCTGGTTTCCAGCTTTATTGCCAGCCGTTTTTCTTTCCCCTAAAACCCCCTCACATTTCACACCTTTTATTGCTCAGACTGAGCTCCGGCGCTGCTCTTTTACATCTGTGTTGTGTTTGTTTTACAAATTCATTTTTGGCAATTTACTGTATTTCTTTACAGAGGAAATGCATATGATTTTTTTAGAGTGTAGATGTGTGTGTGTGTGTGTGTGTGTGTGTGTGTGTGTGTGTGCGCGTGTGTGGATGATGAGTTGGCACATATCATCCCCTTGTTTTCTAGATTTAAAAGCCCCAATCTGTCTTTGTCTGATATTTTCTTTCAGTCTGTTCTCAGCAGACGCACCTCAAGTCTGTAGCAGCAATAACAAAAAAAAAAGAACCATTGAAGAAGAGATGGTGAAGAGGGGGAGGAAACAAAAGAAGAGACACAGAGGCAGAGAGGAAGAGACAGAAAAAGAGCTATATCATGTATATTATGCTCCGGCCGGTGAATTTAAGTGTGTCCGTTTGCGTTGGAGCAGAGCGGGCGTTATCATAATCGCTTCCTGCCAACTTGACAGGACCTTAAAGTGATCCTGTCATTTTATTTACACCCAGACCACTATGTGATTTACTCCAAAACACACACACACACACAAACGTTCCCTATTGCTAACTTCCCTAGCGAGCCCGGTCGAGTAGGTCGGATGACAGCTTTTGATCAGAGCTGTCCAAAGAGATCAGAGCAGACTGGCAGGTAATAGATACCCAGCAACTAACCAGACTGCACTGCATAGAGTATGTGAATGTGTGTATTTCCCACAGTGTGCACATGTGCTTGTGTGTGGGAATAGAGCACATAGACATTTTATACTCTCTATTTTAGCAAATCTTTCTCAAATAGTAGAAGTCTTGACACGCTGGCACACAGCTGTGTTTTCCTTTGCAATGTCTGTGAGCCTTAAATGTGTTATTTGACTTATCGTGCTTTGTGGTATTTTGCGTGTGTGCATCAAAGTGTCTGCTTTATTGTGTGCACTACCCCTTCCACCCTGGGCAACTCAGATCTGTTGTGTAGGCGATGGGAGAAGATTTGTGACAAAGATTTTGGTGAGTTAAGTAAAAATGAGGGAGATTGAAGACAATTAAGGTGGAAGGAGAGGAGGCAAATGCAGAGAAAAGGGCAGAGAGTGGTCAGAAAATGGTAGGAGGTGTGAGGAAACGCACAGGACAAGTGGGAAATAAAGATAGAGGCAGTTCAGAGAGGACAAACAAATGAGGAGATGGTGGAAGTGATCTTGCTCAGCCCTGCTCCACAACTCCACACACCCCACTGTTTTTCTCTTTCTCTTTTCCTTTCTGCACACACACATTTACACACCCCCTGGGACCAGTACTCATGACCTTAGATTGCCCTGTGGGCTTTGAGGGACTGACTGCTCCAAGTGTGAGCTATCTGAATGACAAAGGACAGGCAGAGGATCATTTACTGACGGTCACCCAATGATAGTATTTGTGTAGCATGAACTAGATATTAACTTTGTTTACATGCACTTAAGTGAACCGGTTATAGTCTGCTTTCTGCAGAGGCACTTGCTTTCTTGGAGAATGCCTGTTTCCATGAGGCACGCTTTAGAAATAAGTCCATGGTAGAGGAGTATATGATGCATCACACACACACATCATATAGTGCTTTTACTGAGGCAATACTCAATATAATAAAATACCAACACATTGAATTTCTGTTCAGCTGAACACTGGAACTACTCACTACCACCAATTTTTTAATCGATGGGCACCCACATGATCTGACCAGAAGTTTCTACCTAGAATGGTGAATATCCTCCTCCAAAAAATGTCTGTCAGTTATAAATCTGCTGAATTGCAACTAGATCTCAACCTATTTGAACAACTATTTGAGATTTTAATAAGATGCTTCACTAATATGTAGATGTGATTGGCGTATTTGAAAAGCGCATCACGATCAAAATTACTGAATAGAACTGAGTATTTGTTATGATGCCCACCCGCCACACACACATGCTAATTTCCACAATTAAAAACGGAGTAGTTCAAGTCAAGATGTAGTTCATTTGTACCAAAAAGAGCTCTGTAGCCCAGGTTTACACTCATACTGTATTGTAGGCTCTGTCACAGCAACATGTAAATACACTGTCAGCGTCTCCCCAGCTGAGTGGCATGGGGAGACGATTAGCCAGGTTACCACTGTTCACAGACAAACGTAACTGTGCTTCAACAGTGTCTGTGTTTCTGAACGACTTCAGTATTTCAGTGTGTTGCAACGCTGCTGCCGTTGCAGCTACACGCAGACACACTAACTGTTGCCACTCCAAATCTAATCTCCCCTCTCTTATCCTCTTACTCTAGCTTTCTCTCTCTCACACACACACACACACACACACACACACCACTACCACTATGCTAATATTATCTTGGCTTCTTTGAAAGGCATTTCGCATAATTTGGACTATCGTGCTGTTCATTACAACTTATAAAAAATGCACTGTAAAAAAAGAACTCATATGGTGCATGCAGATATAGGTAAACAATAAAAAACAATATAAATGTAAAATACATTTCAGAGGAATACCACAAAGAAAAAAAAAACACATCTAATGGCTATGCTTTAAATCTTGCAGGATTATTGACAATTTAAACCCTGACACGAACACTTTAATATAAAAACTGCAATGCAAGAATGAAATAAAAATGCAAGAATATTAAAATATTTAGGAGGCAAAAATCATAAGAGATATGAAGTACAGAAACTGTGATGATTGATTACCACAGATGCCACAGATTACCACTGTTGTTTTCCTACAAGTCCATCACTGACTCATGCAATATGTGTACGTTTCTCGCAACATGCCACTGGAGAAGCAATTAATGCATCATATTTCAATGATACTGTAAATATGGTACAAGTCTGGTAAGTCATGTATCCGCTTAAAGGAACAGCTCCATTCGTCAGGCGTCCGGGTCGATCGAACACCTCTTGGGATCGATGCCACGCCTCACCAGTCCCATGGCAATCGCTGCGGAGAGCTATGCCCCTTTAACCATCACTGCTGCGCACACACAGAAGCCATCCCACTAATTTGTCTGTGCATGTCAAATCAAAATAATTAAGCATTATCGATCTCAGATTCAATTAACTTCATTAACGTGGGTTGCACTGGTGATTGGGGAGGGATGAAAATAAGGAAGGGAGGGTGGAGATTATAGGATCTCATCAAGTGGGAAATGGCAGCGGGGTGGATGCATCGAACACACAAATGTGTACAAGCGTGCATACACTTCGGGTAGCTGTGAAACAGTTCAGATGTGTGTGTGTTTGTGTGTGTTTGGGGGGGGGTCATCATAGGCCTATGGACTTCTTTCCAGTTTTGAAAATCACTGCTGTACATGAGACTGAGAGAGACAGACTGTCCACATCAGACACACAAACACACACTGAAACTACACGGTCTGAGCAGAAGTGTAAACAGACAGCGGTGACGTGCTTGTGTGTCTGATAGGGCTGTTAAGTGGTTATATAAGCATGATAAACTGTTTCCTAACATTGTAACATCTGCAGAGTGCATAAGCATTTCCTCACTTTACGCTCAGACAGGAACACAGACACATTCTTTCTAAGTATTTTTCCTATTAGTCTAAATCCAAAATTTCCATCTCCTTCAATTTGACTGTTTATTATTAGAAATGTTTGCTATTATAGGAGGGATTTGTTCAGATGTCAAGAATAATTTCCAAGCCCTTTTACCTCTCAGAAACAACTGTGGTGTTTGCTTGCTTTACCAACATTTCAACATCGGCAGTCTCTTCCAGCCTGTTCTCCCGAAAATGAGATCAAACCACCTCCTCCAGCCTGCTGACAGTTCATCTGGGACTCTCTCTACCACTGTCTCTCTCTCGCTCTCCTAATTAAAAGAGCACCTGCATACCTGGTGTGTTTGGCCCTGGCTGCTTGTCCTCCATTGTTTTTTTGTATGTGTACATGTGTGTGTCGATGTGTTTCTCCATATTTATCTCAGTATCTTGGGTCATGTTGCTGTGAACCTCCCAGCTTGGACCTAAGCCAGTGGCCTTGAGGATCATCTCTGCATGTGCAGTGTGTGTGTGTGCCCCCAGTCTTGACTTCTTTCCAAGATTTCTTCCTTCCCCCTCACTCAGTGGTCCTGACACACAAACACAGTGAAACCGTTTCTTGCCTTTCTTTTTGTATCTTTTGTTCAAAAAGTAGTAACAAGAAGTGTAACTCTGCTAATTTAGAGGAACATTTGAAATTCTGGATTGTTATAATGAATACACCCACCAGCCACAACATTAATACCACCTGATGGTGTAATTGTACTGTAATGCTTGCTATGATCAACAGGTGTCACAACACAGTGTGTCATACCTTGTTGCTTACTAGGGGTGTAAGAGTTCTGCAAATCCACAGTTAAACATCTTTTTTTTGGTTGTTTTGGTTCTAAATAACCAACAGTTTGGTACACTAAATGCTGTTGGACTGCTTTTGAAACATGGATGACCTACACTCCGTTTTTCCATATTGTCCCTGAATGCCTCAAACAGACAGCTCATGCTATGCTACATTTTCAGTCTGGGTTTCTGAACCGTCATCCCTTGCAGTCACAGACCAATCAGTATGAATATTCATGTTTAGGAACAAAATAAGTATAAAGAAGATTACAAACAGGCTTGAGGTAGATTTTTGGTATACTGTATGTATTATCTGTAACCCCAATAAACAGCTCGTTTTCTAGGAAAAAATGCAATAATACCTATTTTACAGTAATAGTTTTTAATTTTCATAGAGAGAAATACTAGTGCAAATTTCTGAGCCACATTTACACTACAGGTACTACAGACACGTACTTAATACGACGACTATTGAAAGTTTATCTAACAGTATGTGTATTTTATGCTATCACAAAGCTGTGCAGCTGTTGATGTTCAATTCAATTCAGGCCATTGTATACATTTCCTGTAATGCTGCACCTATTACATGCCTAAATGATTCCATATTTCAAATTCCTCTGCTTAAGACTAAAAAATTGTCATGTGCTCTAGCTCCATGTAGGTGGATGTAGCCTACACACCAGGGTTTCATTCAGAATGCACTGGTCTTGCTGGCAGATGTAGTTTCCTCTTCGATCCTCTGCCTGTGTCTCTGTACATATCACACGCTTGCAGGTATACAAATATGCGCTGTGTTCTTATCACACAAAAGAAGCTAATTTGAAGCGTGGAGTGTACGTTGTGTTTTAAAGGAGATCTCACATTGATGTTTGGCCTTGATGAGAGCACTGTGCTGCTGTGTTCGGCTGCTTCCTCAGCCAGAGCATCATTGTTCTCTTAAACAGCTGTCGTTTTGGCTGATTCAGAACAGATGGCATGTACATGTGGGTTTGCTTGGCTGCACGTATGTGCGGGCGGGTGGATGTGTCTCTGAGACAGAGTGGGGGAGAGAGAGAGAGACACACACACACACAGGAAAAGACGAGGAAGCTCTGTGGAGATGTTTTTGCACATATGTGCGTGTTTTACATCCACAAATGTTAAAACGTCTAGCTGAGATGGACCATCAACACCTTAAGATCAATGTAGGTGATCTTAATAATATAATAAAATGAAAGAAATAACTGTAAATTGTATGTAATGTGGCTTGGGGTCTAATGATCGTGCATTTTATTTTTACATCACAGATAACATGATTTTATATTAAATAACATGGTTAAAGTATTTCAAATGGATGCTCTTTGTTGAACGCTGGAACAGACTGCATTCAACAGAAAGCTCCTGAGATTGCCTGAAGGCAAAAAGCTGTTAGACTACAGTAGTTACTGTACAACTGTTACACGTACGTGTGTATGTGTGTGTGTATGTGTGATGGGCTCTGGGATATCTGTGTCTCTGTGCATCTGTTTATCCCACGGCAGTGTCGTATCATTGCCGACGGCAACCAGTGGCCTGACAACGACAGAGACTTTTTCCAGTGGTGCTGCTAATGCTGTACTAGCACATATACAAATACGCACACACACACAGCTTGCAAGTCCTTAGTGAGAGACAAGAGTTGGCAACACCTGAGGTGTGTTGCACGGTACGACTGGCAGCTTGTGTTATTTTCCCATGTTCAAGCTCTTATTTTTGGATTTTTGTTTTCAACCACATTACTTTTTCTCTTTCCACTGTGTTTCGCCATCATAAATGTAACACAATTTGACTTACTTTTCCTTTTTGAAAGTGTTAGATTGTGATTGAATTTGTGCTTCTGTGCCACACCCATCCCGCTGACCAGCTCACTTTGTGTTTACATACCGGGCTTGATGAGTGATGGCCTGCTAAAGAAAGGAATGCTAGGCACAAGGCCACTGACGTTCACACATGCTCATCTTCTTTGCTAGTGTAGTTGCTAAAACAAGAAAAGAGGTTTGTGTATGCAGGCGTGTGTGTGTGCTTCGATGTTTATTCAGATAACTCTCTAGCCTTACTGTAACCGTGAAGTGTGAGCAGCATTTTTTCTTCTGATGTTGTTTTATCCTTTTGATAGACTTACTAACAAAAGAAAACATTCATAGACGTACAAAGAGACCAAAGACCGTGATTTGTCTTGATACATCTTTTCTCTATGATTTCCATTGTATTATTCTTAAACTAGAGGGATTTGAATATAAATTGAAAGCCTCAAGCCCAGTCCCCGAAGCTAAACTGTAAATAATAACTCTAAATTTTTTTCTAATCTTTAGTAATTGAAGCAAATGGGTTTTGCAGGGAGAGATTTGTTGCAGGCAAACGTACATACATTCATTTTTATTTACGAGGAGGCGAGGGCTGAGCAGTGTAATGAGTGAAAATTCTTAATTTAAATGGTGAGTGTGTCTGTAAGACATATTAATTGACAGACAGGAACCGCTGTCTCCGAGGTTGATACAAGTAATTTATTACTTCAGAAACGAATGCCACCGCCAGAATGTGCTTCATTAATTTCAAATTTAGTTTTAATTTCAAGCTGTTGCCCCTTGAGAAGAATAAGGTGGCAAGTTCTGTTTGAAGAGCCATTTTCCCCTCTCCCTCCCTCTGTCTTTCTCCTTCCATCCTTCATCTTCCTCCTTTGGCTGGCTCTAATTTTCTGCAATACAGAACAAAGACCTGGGGGAGGAGCGATAATGGAAGAGGTGGTGACTTGATTCTAATATGAAAACAATGTCAATGTAAAAAGGGGAAGTTAGAACAGCATTACTCCGACTTCTTGTGATAGGAAATACTTTGTCTGCGAATGTCACTGTGTGATTGCTCTGTTTCCTCTGGAGAAAGTGTGAATGCCAGTATCTTGAATTTCTATCAGTTCCCTGCTTGGTGAAGAAACAAGAATACAGAGTTGAGAATCTATGTTAGATATGCTGTCAGTGTGGTTCTAACAAATCTCTTTTTCCCTCTCTGTTTTTTCTTTTCTCTGTCTGAACAGCATATGTCCCTGAAGATGAAAAGGAAGCAGCCCTGCTGGATGAGGACCTGGATGGAGATGACTCAGCTCAGGAAGGGGAGGAACCAGCTGCCAAGTTCTTATGTCAGGACAAGGACTTCCTTCTCAAGGACAGGCCAGGGTCCACTGGGTTCCAAGACTCTCCCAATGCCGCTGACTTTTCTGGCCAGGAGATGGACAGTGAGTCTCACCTGAGTGAATCAAGTGACAGAATGTCTGATTTTGAAAGCTCCTCACTTAAAAATGAAGATGACGTTCTCCTTTCAAAAGACCCCTCAAATGCCCTCTCCTTCTCTTCTTCTTCTGCCATAATGACTGGTACCCATGCCATTGTCCCAGTGAGTGGAGATGAGGCCATATTAGCTACAACAGGGTCTGTGGCTGACAGCCTTGAAAAGATGAAGGCCATTTACACCTCTTTCCTGACCAACTCCTATTGGTCTACACTGAATCTCAACCTGAGCCAACCCCCTGCTGATAAACCCCCACGCAGTCACAGCAGTAGCAGTAGTAGCAGCAGTAGTAGTAGCTGTGGAAGTGGAGGATATGACTGGCACCAGACAGCCATGGCTAAAACCCTCCAGCAGGCATCACAGAACCACCACAACAGATTGGGCTTGATTCAACATCCCACAGTGGCTGTTTCCACAGCATCTACTGAACCCAACCTCTTCAGCACTGTCCAGTTGTACCGGCAGAGCTCCAAGCTCTATGGCTCTATATTCACTGGTGCCAGCAAATTCCGCTGCAAGGACTGCAGTGCCGCATACGACACGCTAGTGGAGCTCACGGTGCACATGAATGAAACAGGGCACTACCGTGATGATAACCATGAGACAGACAGTGAAGGTGCTAAACGGTGGTCTAAGCCCAGAAAGCGTTCTCTGCTTGAAATGGAAGGGAAGGAGGATGCACAGAAGGTTCTGAAGTGCATGTACTGTGGACATTCCTTTGAATCCCTTCAGGACCTAAGTGTCCACATGATCAAGACGAAACACTACCAGAAAGTGCCTCTGAAAGAGCCTGTTACACCAGTGGCAGCTAAGATTATCTCCACAGCTCGGAAAAGAGCCCCTATTGACCTAGACATCCCTAGCTCACCTGACTCTAATGGAGGCACTACACCTAAGCCAGCCGCCCTCAATGACACTAATGACATACTCCAGAAGGTTACTAACCCTTACATCACACCTAACAACCGCTATGGACACCAGAATGGCGCAAGCTATGCCTGGCAGTTTGAGTCCCGGAAGTCACAGATCCTCAAATGCATGGAGTGTGGCAGCTCTCATGACACACTGCAAGAGCTAACTGCTCACATGATGGTGACTGGACACTTTATAAAAGTCACAAACTCTGCTATTAAGAAAGGCAAACCCATTATAGAGTCATCCACCCCAGCCCCTATATCCAATACAGCAGCTGAAGAAAAGATCCAATCTGTCCCCCTGGCTGCCACAACCTTCTCCCCTCCACCTGCCCCAGTACCTCCTCCAACCAGCATCTCCCCCAATGCCATGGCTGTAGAGATAAAAAAGGAGGAAAAGGAGGAGGAGTGCACTCAAGAGTCAATTGTCAACAATGGCAACATTATGAACAAGGAGAAGAAGCCAGGGGGTGAAGAGGAGGCTGAGGAGAAGTTTGATGTTTCTTCAAAATACAGCTATCTCACTGAGGAGGATTTGGATGAAAGTCCAAAAGGAGGCATTGATATTCTCAAGTCCTTGGAGAACACAGTGACATCAGCCATCAACAAGGCCCAGAATGGATCTCCAAGTTGGGGTGGATATCCCAGTATCCATGCTGCCTACCAGCTCCCAAACATAATGAAGCTCTCTCTAGGCAACTCTGGTAAGAGCTCTCCCCTTAAATACATGTTCCCTGGAGGGGAGATACTTTCTACAACTGGTAAGAGCCAGCCTCTGATCTCCCCCCCAAGTTGCCAGACATCTCCGCTTCCAAAAAACAACTTCCATGCCATGGAAGAACTGGTGAAGAAAGTGACAGAGAAAGTTGCCAAGGTAGAGGAGAAAATGAGAGAGCCCGGAGGTGTTGTGAGGGGATCTCCCATGAAACGTATCACCCCGTCACCATGCAACAGTGATGCAGGGGACCCAGCCCAAGGAGAGTCCTCCAAAGAAAATACCGCGGGAGGCTGTAAAACCCCTGAGAGTACAAGTAGGGTGGAAAAAGGACTAGGAGATGGAAGTGGAGCCAGTCTTAGAGATTCAAATGGAGATAATTCCGTAAAGGACTCTGTGGAGAATGGAGTTGAGTCAACTGCCGTGACACCCCCCCTGCCTGCCTCTCTGTGTGGCAGTACGGCTATCATTACAGATCATCCACCTCCAGAACAGCCATTTGTCAACCCTCTCAGTGCACTGCAGTCAGTAATGAACGTCCACCTGGGGAAGGCCGCTAAGCCTGCCCTCCCTTCCCTTGACCCTATGAGCATGCTGTTTAAAATGAGCAACAGTCTAGCAGAAAAAGCAGCAGTGGCTGCTTCAACCCCACCAGCACAGACCAAAAAGCCCAGTAATGACCACTTAGACCGTTACTTCTACCAGCAACATCTTAATAATGACCAACCCATTGACCTCACCAAAGGCAAAAATGCTGACAAAAACAGCAGTAGTGCTTCTTTGGGTTCAACAGCCCTCTCTTCCAACACTACAAGTCCATCCTCAGTTTCTTCCCCCTCCACTGTCAGTATGACCAAAGCTTCAGCTGCTGTAGCTTCCTTTATGTCCACCTCTCCTTTGAGGGAAAACGCCCTGTCAGACATCTCTGACATGCTGAGGAACCTGACAGAAAGTCAGGCTGTCTCCAAGTCCTCCACACCTACCAGCCAGTCTGAACGTTCCGAGATTGAAGGTGTCACACAGGAGGAAACAGAAGATATTTCACCAGCCCAGAAACGTAAAGGCCGCCAATCAAACTGGAACCCTCAACATCTTCTTATTCTACAAGCCCAGTTTGCTTCCAGTCTGAGGCAAACAAGTGATGGCAAGTACATGATGTCCGACCTCAGCCCACAGGAAAGAATGCACATCTCCCGTTTCACTGGCCTCTCAATGACTACAATATCCCATTGGTTGGCTAATGTGAAATACCAGCTAAGGAGAACCGGTGGCACCAAGTTCTTAAAAAACTTGGATTCTGGTCACCCAGTATTTTTCTGCAGTGACTGCGCCTCTCAGATCCGTTCACCATCCACCTATGTCAGCCACTTGGAATCCCATTTGGGCTTCCGTCTGCGAGACCTGGCCAAGCTTTCTGGGGAGCAGCTGCTCAGCCAAATATCACAGCAACACCATCAACAACGTCACACCAAAGGACTATCTGAAAAACTGCTTTCTAATCTTCATTCATCCAGCCACCATTTACCCTCCTCTCTAGTTACAACCCTACCTTCTTCTTTACCAATCTCCCTGCCCTCATCCTTAACCACCTCCCTGTCCTTATCTGACACGCCATCACCTTCCCCCGACGATGACGACAGTGGGGCCATGTACCAGTGCAAGCTCTGCAACCGGACTTTTGCGAGCAAGCACGCGGTCAAGCTTCATTTGAGCAAGACTCATGGAAAGTCCCCTGAGGACCATCTCTTGTATGTGTGTGAGCTGGACAAACAGTAGCACTTGCTGGGGACAATGTTGCATTCTTTCGTAATGGCTCACTCTTTCTTGTTCTGTCTCTTTTTAGCCTTTCATAGACATTTCTTGCAAAGAAAAGAAAGGATTATTAATGTGATGGATCTGCACAAAGATGCCATACAACTACTGGTTTATGTTTTGGCACATGGCTTTTTGTAAAAAAAAAATTATCTTTTGTTTCTGTGTGAGGTAGACTCACTCTGGCCCAAGACACTTAAATTTAGTCTCCTTTGACACGAATAGTGACTTTGTTAAAAATGTGCAAATGGAGACTGTTGTCACTGAGAAGATACAGTATATGAAGGTTTAAAAAAAAGGGATTCTAAAATGATGTGTATTTTGAAACTTGTATAAATGGAATTATGTTGGTTTTTATATTTTGGCATCATTGGGGTGTGACAAGCTGCATGCATAAAGGAAAACAGTTTAGTTAAACATAACTAAATCTGGTGCACTTTCAGTGATTTGCATTTTATTTTATTTTTTACACTCCGCTTATGCTTTTCCTTTTTCTTTTTTAAAAATTTTGTATAACATTTTTCAGCTGAAGTCAGCATTTAAAATTTAACCCTCTGAGTACGTCAAAGCACTTACATCAAGCACTAACATCAAAGATCTGAACACTATTGACTCAAGATTTGAGATTGGGAATTGTTGATGCTATTGTGAGAATTTGAGAATTAGGCTACATTTTGTCTGCAGTGCCTATTTTCCCAACACATGGTATGTTTGAGCTTGGAGATGTAAGTAGTTTTATAGGGGGATTCTGTATTCAGTACAAGGTATTCATTGTGGGTTTAAAATGTATCTGGAGGATGCTCACAGGACGTGACACAAGCATTGTAGCTGTGTGGTAAAAACAAAAAAAAAAATACAAAAAATAAAAAGAACATTTTACGTTGGTCGATCAGGGACCTATATTAATTCAGGTCTGTGTAAAATATGTAAATAAAACATATTAACTAATTCCTGTCTAAATTATGCATCATTTCTATATTTTTAATTTAAAAAGGGTATCTGCTGGTGCACAGTATATGAAGGCATAAATAAAATTGTTTTGCACAATAGTTTTATAAATGTGTTATTTAATCAAACAATACAAAAAAGGGAGGTAAACCCCTTGGAAGGATGACAGGTAAATCTTTTTATTCCTAACTCGTGCTCAAAGGGTTAAAGACTCTTTTTACCAGACATTACTCTGTGCGGCTGTAACACTAAAACGATATTAAAGGTTGTACAAAAAAAGATGTTGCTTTATGAAAATATTTCACATGTAAACTGTTATTTATAAGCTGTTATTTTCTTGGTTCCATATTGTTGAATGCCTGTTGGTCATTCTTCTTTTTTTTTTTCTTTCTTTTTTTTGGTTCTAATTACTCTGTCATGATTCCACACTGCAGCTTTATCTTTTTTGGGATATGAAAGGTAACCATGGTTACACTAACCTCTTGAGCGACAAGTTCTGCTACATTTTTGGCAGTTAATTTGCTGAAGTAACTGACAGCTGCCAGTGTAGAGAAATATAAAAAAAAATCCTTATGTGTAAAATATCGGCATGTAAACAGCACAGATACTGTTATGCATTCTGTGCCGTTAGTCTTTTTCATTTCGTTCTTTCGTTTTCTGTTGTTGTTGTTCTTGACAATGAACCCCCCCATTATATGACTTCATATAACCTTGTTTTCTACTGCAGCATTAAAAAAAAAGCAAACTGTTTTTTGCAATAATGTGTGTGTATCATGTGTGTGTCATGGCTATCAATTATGTGTGTGCTGTGCAGTCCCTAATGAGCACATTAGACTGGGAGTGTGTCAACGTCTGTCTGTGACGAGCTGCAGACTAGTTTACAGTGAGTGGCAGCAGCTGGCCGTGTGGGAGACAAACACACACACACATACATATATTCAGACATGCAAACAGATGCCATCATTGTTGGGTTTTCCAGTAGCCTCTTCTGTTGTCCTAGTAGCACTGACTAATGCATATATGGTATATATGTATATATATATAAACCTGCAATGTATGACATCGCGATTAGCAAACAAATAAATGACTAAAAGTTACATCTTTATAGAAAAAAATCTGTAAATTTAAGAAAAAAGAGCTCCTGCTACTACTGGCTTGCAAAATCTTGCTATTTATTTTTGCGCAAATTTTGAACAAAAGGATATTTCAATTATTAAAAAATCAGTACATACATACATAAATACTTGTAAACATTGCTAACTGATAGTGTTACATAGAAGTATGATAGTCCAGTTCATCCAATCAGTCTTCACACTCAAATAATCAGGGAGCAACTAGCTCCATATTCATCTTCTTTGGGAATGGAAGTATAAAGACACATGTGCAAAGTTTCCTTCCCATATCTCCAGCTCTATAATTACCTCTGACGTCCAGTTTACGACTACTCTCCACGAGGTAAGGAACCTGGCAGACATACTTGTTTAGGCTTCATGGGAGATGACAACAATGCTGACAAGCTGAGCAGGTCCTTTCAAGTGTTTATTTATTCACATTTTGTCCGGATATGTGATTAAATAGAAGTTGTCTCACTATCATTTGATGATATGTGCTGCGCAGCAGTGTTAGCTGTAGAAAGAAATGTTTAAGAAGTTGCACATTTATCATCAGCACACATGCAAGTCAACTCATACAAACACACAAGTGCATCACATAAACATACAGATAGCAAAGTGAGACGGACCAGTGTGTTTTATTACTTCTCATCACTACATCACTTTTTCTGCTCCACTCTGCCAGTTAATACACCACGCTGCAAAAACATGTCCATGCACGTGCAGGTAACCACACCTGCGCACAACGCAAACATCTCAATTGTACAGACCAGTACACCGAACTGTCTTTTTTTCTTCACACATAGACGCATAAAAGCCACATATACACACACACACACACCTCTCAGCAGCCAGGTAGAAGGACTTCATCCACAGTGACAAGGTGCCACTGTGTGTGAAAATGTCAGCCTTCAACAGTGCAGCCTGAAGTCTGGCACCATATTTAAGGTTCTCATTAGCCTCAAAGAAAATATGCGTGAAATTGAAGTGTAAGAAAGCCATTTTCTCTCTCCCTGCCTTCACATCCAGCAAGGAGAGGCAGAGGGCTTATTAAGGTTCAAAAGTAGCATGCAGGAGACACTGGGTACAACCATTGGGATGTACACACACACACACTCATAGGGAAGCATGCTCACATTGAAATACTTCCTATGTCTCTCATTGTAATCATAGTATGCACTAAACTCCATTAGTTGCAGTTAGTTAAGTAAAGTGATGAGTAAATGGCGACCTCCACATACTAATTGTCCCGAGGCACACAGGACAACTATTTTCAACATTTATGATAATTTAGAACTAAAAGGAAAAAGAAGGTAAAAGGTATCATCTTTAATCACTTAAAGGCAAGGGTGTTTTGATAATACAGACTGCAAAGACCCTTTACACAGGCATGACATGTAAGTTGTACTGTTGGCCTTTATAGTATGGGCAACACATCTTAATAAAATAAAAAATTATCTGTTTAAAAAATTACAAAATTAAATAAAAACAAAACTAATGAATATCATTTGGAAGAATGGTCACCTGGAAAGGTAATGAAATGGCAAGGCCAATTAGTTTTTTTTTTTTTTTTTTTTTTACATAAGGCAGATTAGATTTGATGCTAACTACACCTCTAAATGTTAAACAACAGGGACCAAAACCCTTTTCAGAACAGATGACTCAAATTGTAAGTGGGCAAAAGTATCAGAACAGTAAATTCAAGGAAATAAAACTATTTAGTTGCAAGCCCCTCGTTTGCAATAATCACCAAATTGTTGTTTTTTTCTTGTCATATGCTTTTCCAGGTTTTACTGCATCCTACTTTAGTTGCTATTCACTGTGAGATGTCTCCTCTTCAGCAGAAGAAGAGCATGTTCAGTTCGATTAAGGTCTGGTCATTGACTTGGTCAGTCCAAAACGTTCCACCTTCTCCCCTTTGGGTGGTCCTATGTTGAGCTCCTCCGAATTAGTTTTGATGCATTTCACTGAAAAATCTGTAACCATTATGACTCTGTACATCTCTGAATTGATTCTACTGAGATTTATTTTGGTGGTCGTGTGATATCACATTCACAAATATGGGACAAGCTGATGGACAACATAAAAACATAATGCCTCCAGCCACGCCTGTGCCAGTGCAGAATTATAAAAATACTGTTTATTTTTGTGGACACATGCCCCTCAAGCAGCAAAGGGTTCATGAAAAATATCTGTTGCTTTTAGAAACACATTGGGCCAAACAACTGATTTAAATCTGAGTTTAACATAAACCTCAACTTCAAATGCTTGCAGTTAATAAGCTCAAAGCTCATAGAACAGTCAATGACTTTCTCTTTAGACATGAAATTAAATTGCTTGTTGCACTCTTTTGACATACCAATCTGGCAGTCCACTGTTGGTTGATTTGGACCAGTCTTTGAGCATCTGTCAAATGGATACTTCAGCCACCTTCTGGCATGTTCAGAACTGCTTTTTGACCCAAACAAAAGGGAACCCAAGATTTAGACGTACCTAAATAGTACCAACTTTATATTAATCCATAGCAATTGTTCACAATAAACACTGAACTGACACTTAGGTTTGGCCTGGGATCTAAGATATACAATACAGGCCAAAAGTTTGGACACATTCAATTCATTCAATGTTGTTTTTTTTTTTCATGACCATTTACATTGGTATATTCTCACTGAAGGCATCAAAACTATGAATGAACACATGTGGAGTTATGTAC
>JAUYWH010000018.1:24845027-24868913 GCA_034779795.1 Ctenopoma multispine
TTCACTCTGCGGTCCAGCTCACCCCAAAACACATTGAATGAGAAGGTGTGTCCAAACTTTTGGCCTGTACTGTATACACTACAGGTGATTTTAAGTGTTTTTGTTCGGTGGTTGTGGTGGACAGGTGTCATCATGGGCCTGTATGTTCTGACATCTGAAGACTGCTGAGACTGACCAGTGTATGGTCCTCTGAGTAATTAAACACAGTTGTCCAGTTCTGTAGACTATCCAAAGTTGCCAATGTGAAGTAGGCTTTCTGTGATGTAAAACAACTCCACTACCTGAAGCCAGCTATGCTAGCGAAGATTAACATCTTAATAGTGATTCAGGAGATGGTGCTATGTGCCAACATGCCTCACCCTCATTGTAGCCCACACAATACAACCATCACAATCCCCTAGGAGCATACAGAGAGCTTCCACAACAGTAAGCTGCTCATATGCATTTGAGGAAGGTGTGCTGCAGATCCAGACAGCTTTATCTAAAGCAGGGGCTGATGGGAGGGTGGGAATACAAGCTCAGTGGATCTACTCCTCACAATGGAATCACACGGCATAGCACAAATAAAGCCAAGGTACAAGCACACTGCTTACAAAAAGACACACAGGGAGCACACCCTGTCCATCTCACTCCTTTGTCTCTGTTCCCATTTCTTCTCTCTCCTGTTATTTCTTCCACTTGCACACAGGCACAATGCTGCCTATAGCCAGACTACACATTACATTATTTATTTTAGTATCAAATATAACATAGGTCTTGATAATAATGTATAATATATACACTTTTTCACCTCTTTTCCAGAGGCTTCATAGGTAGAGTGAATACATGTGATTGGCTGATGCCTCCAAGGAATTATTTGTCTGAACAGGTTTATGGCAGATGCTTAGCTTTGTTGATAATGACAACTAATTCCTGAAATGATGGGTTTAATAACAAAAAGGTTATTAAATGTAGTCAGTAGAAAGTGATGGAACAGCAGCTTCGACTGTGTCCAAGCAGACAATATGAGGCTATGTCAGGTAACAGGAGTATTACATGTGCATAGTTTTATAGCCATGATTACTCTGGCTATAAGGTTACTGTACATATAGTATGTTTACACAGTCAATCAGCGATTCTGGACTGTAACAAGATATAGCCACCCCAGGTTGGGGAGACATAATCCTTGGAGTCACCACACTAATGCTTTCCCATAATACTAGCTTGGAGAATTGTTCATCCTAGTGCAATGCCTGTTCTCCTTCACTTTACACTCCGACACTTTAGTCAGTACTGTGGACCAGACTTATGCAAAAGGTGGGAAACTGCTGTAGAAGACAGAAAGAAAGAAAGAAAGCTAAGCCAAACACCTTTACCCAGACTTTATAGTTTTCATATGTATGTCCTGAGTTGTAGTTGAATTTCAACAGAAGTTGGAAGGAGGTGGAGAAGAAAGTGGTTGAGTTAGAGTTCCTTTTGACCACTGAGCCGATCACCAACAACTAGGCGCCCACTAGTGTGTTGCAGGTTTTCAAAAAACAAGTGACACAAGCCAGCCCTGTGCAGGGCCCCTGCGCTAGCTACAACAGTGTAATTACAGCGTGCATGTGTTTTGCACCACCTTCCACTGAAAGTGTGATTTAGGCTCTTGTCACTGCCCAACTTACCTTTTGTGAGCTTTTAGTCTATATAACAGGAAAGAAAATGTAAAGCCTTTTAATCTGGTTGATACTGATTGACTCAGGTTTCAGCTTAAACAGTGCTCCTAACAAATATCTATCTAAAACCAAATATCTATCTATCACTGAAAGGTAGGGAAGTCAGCAGTTGTCAATTGTCTATGAACCCCAGCGTTGGTGGTTTGCTTCCCAGTCCCTTCCCAATTCCTGGCCACATGTCTAAGTGTCCCTGGACAAGACACTGAAACCCCAACCCACAAAGAATTATGTAGAACTCTGGACATATCCATGATCCTATTATATTGAATATTGAAACAAATTCTCAGGCTGCATTACTGAGACTTTTCTGGGTCCACTGACGGGACGCACTAATTACAGTACATGGAGATATGGTTGATGTTGCTGTGTGTAATCAAATCTGAAATTCTGTAACTACAAGCTGTCAATTAAGGGAAAGAGTCCGTGTCAGCCTCCTAGTGATAATTACAAGTGTGACATATGGAAATACTTTGTGGTCACTGATTTCTTCCACTTGAGTTTCAAAAGTTTGTCAGTAATACACACACAAAAATAGAAATAAAAAAAATATAACAATAAATATATAAAGGCTAAATTACATTTGCAACAATCTGTTTGTGTTTACTTAAAGTTATAAAAGCAGAATAACAATCTACAGTTCACCAACTTGTGTGGGCAAAGTTGTCTTACCTGCTGCAACAAAATAACCTTTCCACATCTTGGTGTGTGAAGTGAAGCATAACAGTATGAGCATTTGCACTACAGTAACAAACCAAATTGAACTTGTTCGAATGTAAAACATCAAAGCATTGTTCTATGAGACCCAAAGACAACTCTGAGTCTCTTAGTTGTTAATTTATCACAAAACTCTTCTTGGTAATTTTACCAGGGCCTTGATTCACTAATGTCTCACTTTGGGAGAAAGTTCTTCATTTGTACAGCCACTGATGTCGCAGATCATATGAATGGTAAACTGTGTATGGGCAGGTTCTTCAGCTACAATATATTTCTTAAGAATACTGTGCCAAGAGGCTCAAACGTTCTACTTTAAAGTCATAAGCAATTGGAAGGTTGAATCATGCTATTTCCTTGCTTTTTTATTTAAGG
This sequence comes from Ctenopoma multispine, assembly GCA_034779795.1. Taxonomy (NCBI): domain Eukaryota; kingdom Metazoa; phylum Chordata; class Actinopteri; order Anabantiformes; family Anabantidae; genus Ctenopoma; species Ctenopoma multispine. Next base: position 24,847,811 of record JAUYWH010000018.1, read on the forward strand.
AATCCTTACAAGGGCTAGCTGGAAGGTTTCATATTTAAGTGCTGCTCACAGATACATTTAAAAAAGCAGATATTTGTTAATTATGCATTACCCACACACATAGCAGAAATGCTTATAAAAAGGCCATATCAAATGTTTCCCTTCTACAGCACCGTCCAACTGTCCTGGTGTGACGGCCCATCTCCTGGTCTCGCCTCCATGCTCTTGACACTGTCCCAGGGGACATAACAGACCTTCTTGCAACTGCATGCAGGGATGTGCCATACTGGACTAACTGTGCAACTTGATCGTGCTGCAGGTACTGCGTAATGCTACCAGTAGTGACAACGAGCAAAACCCAAAACTTGAGAAGAACCAGTCAGGAAGGAAAAGTAAAGTGGATTTGCCTCTGGCCACTAGATGTAAAACCATTCCCCATTTGGGGGTTGTCTTGCTTTTGCAGCTCCATTGCACCTGTTGTCACTTTAATTTGCACCAAAGGAAGTGAAAATGATTCACAATCACTTGTGCTTCCTAAATGGACAGGTTCATATCCCTGAAGTTTACAATGGTGGCTATCACATCCCACATTAACGACAATGTGTTTCAACTGTGTTTCAAGTGTGATATGCATTTTAATGCATACCTCTGTGCTCTGATGAAGTGTCAGTCAGTCTATCATTGTTTCCTGCAGCAACATAGATCTTCTTTGGCCCCACATATTTCCACAGTATCCTAAAATAACGCTTGTGATGAATGTGCAATTTCCCTAATTTACGGTTGGCTGCCGTACTTAGAGCTGTGGGCTCAATGGAAATCTTAAATGGGGCTTGAACAGCACTCCTCACAACAAGAAATCAATATGCCATATGTCTACTGTGGCCGAGGCAACGCTCGCCGGGTAATTTCCTTCAAACGCTACAAACAGGGCTCAGCCACTTCACCAACACAAATAGAATCCCAGTCACATGCTCTGACGCATACACTCAAACAGATGCATGCTGAATGTGTGTGTTGATGTGGGTCCTTGTGTATGTGTGTGAATGCAGGTGTGTTTTTCCTAATGTTTAATACTAAAACAGTTGCAGTTTTTAAAAAATGCTTAAACTAGAGCGGATATATCATCTGAATAAATGAATCCAGACATCAATATATAGTTTTTGATTATTAAAAAGACTAAACTGTCTTCTTCCTGGCTGCTTACATCTGCTTACAATCCTTGTCTTGTATCCTACCTAAATTTGAGTTCTGAGAATCTAAAAAGTTCAGATATTTTCTGTAGACTCTTTTTGTCATAATGCAGATAGAGCCTCATATTACATAACGCCACAACAATAATCTAACTTATCAGGAAATCTGTTTTATAACAGTGAAAAAACAAAAAAAAATATTGTTGATTAACGTGAGCTAACTTTGAATCAGTCTTCAGTCTATCTTTGAAAAGATAAAATAGATTTAATTTAATTTATTATTTCAAGACACTTTCTAAATGCAGATCTCATGTGCTTGTCATGACTGGCTGAGGCTTGGGGTGCTCCTTATTCTGTTTGCCTGATATCCCGGAGATCACACCCCTCTCACTGCTCCTCTTCAAGCTCATTATCGCGGTTAAATTATTTCCTCCCACAAGAACATTAATTAACGCACACGTCCAGGCTACGTCTGGCCACACAAATTGATTAGAACATCAATGCCTGCATGTGTTTGTGGCTTAAATCTGTGTGAACAAAAGGTGGTTGGTCCTCAGATGGACCAGCAGGCCTCTAATGGCCGCAGAAACATACTGTACATATGTCACACAATGTAAAGCATGCTACCCACAGTGTCTATTTGTAAAACAAAGTGTGCATGCTTTCTGTGTAGGTGCTAATGAGAACAGGGAGGTAATGCATGCATGCATGCATCTTCAACAAAGAGGCATCAGATACACAAACAGACAAGCGCCTGCATGGCAGCACTGACACACACTCACACACATGCTTCAAACTGAGAATGAGAATTTTGTCATTACAAGAGAGCGTGGCTAATTTCAGGCTTGGCCTCAATCACCACTGTTAAGCATAATTTCAGTCCTGAAGGGGTTAATTAAGGGCTGTGAGGAGAGGTCTAAATTAATTGGCTTGTGTTTGAAAAGACAGAAAAAAATAAGAGGGGGAGAAAGAACAGCATTGACTTCCCATGGATTTAAATATGTGTATAATAATTATCAGAAGTTTTAGGTGGGAAAGTTCAGCAATTTTTATGTGTTTTTTTTATTTCATACATTATATATCTTAGAATGGTCAAAAGCTAAAACAAAAAGTATATTGTGTATCTAGAGCCTAATACAGTGTATTTGTATATGTCTACACAGAAAGCATATTAGCTGTGGTTCTCATGTCTCAGTATGTGTCATTATAGTTATTGTGTAACAAACTCCTTGTCCAAATTTTATAATATAAAAAGTACAGCTGTAAATATATACTGTATACTGTATACATGTGATTTTGTGTATGTGTACTTGCACTGTCCTGCTTCTTTTCTACGTAGCCATCCCACTTTCGATTACATGAAACAGGTGTTTTCTGTCAATAAGAAGATGGAAAATTCCAATTCAAGAACATACTAATGAGGGTGGAGCGGGGGATTTCAAAGTGAACTGATATGAAAGAACCAAAAACCTGAAGAAGAATAAGACACATACTGTAACTTGAGATCAAGAGTTCTATGTTGAGGAATGACAGGTGTTAATGCTGATATTTCTACAGAAATGTATCAAGTAAACACGGCTCACACAATCAATCTAGCTTCCAATATTTGCAATTCTACTACTACATCTATGACATCCACACTCATGGAGCTGGGGTTAGAACACGAAACCTGGTTTTCAGGATCAGACAGTAACACTGTTGTTGTTGTGTCTGCATTTTGAACAGTAGTTTTCTCTTATCCTTTCTGTATCATCTCTCTTTGTAAACTAAGAGCTTCCAATATGTGAGTGAACACATGCCTTAACACAACTCTTGCAGGTGATTCAACACCCAAAAACGTAGATTGTGATTGGACTAGAGTGATTCAATGCTGCCAATGATTTCATTTACCACAACAACATCAGAATATCATCACCAGTATATAAATATGGACATAAAGCATCAAATTAGTTGTTCTACGCTTTTTCAAAAGTGTCCCAAAAAAAATCAAAAAAAATCATTGTGTTGCAGGACCCTCTTCATTCTTTATTAAAATTAGCAAGCGAGTGCTTCATAATCGCCAGCATTTTGTATGACCCCAGACACTTTTCTCATCCTTTCAAGGTGATTATTTTGTAGGTTATCATCTTTCTCTAGCCTCTCAACATATCATGTTAATGTGTATCATGTATCACACTTTAAAAATATTTATGTCTCCAGTAAGAACGTCTAGGCTAGCAGCTGAGTGCCTCAAATAGAATATGAAGGTATGAAGGCAAATATATTATCAAACTACCAGTACATAAAGTTTTTCAGAAACATCGGCTCACTGCTGACACAGAGAGACAACGCTGGAGAAGGAGTGAAGTGGATCAGACAGGTAAGTGTATCAAAGAAGCCCTTTGGATCATGGGTATTTTCTTATCTCTTTTATTTAAATGGAGGTGCGTTGATGGGCGCCACGCCTCAGTGCCCATGCAACACAGTTGGCAAAAAAACTGATGGGGTAAGAAAAAACAAAAAGAAAAGAGTCCTCCATCCCCTCACTCTGTCTCTCAGTCTCTCCCTTCCTCTCCGCAGTACTGAAAGGCTCATCAGGACTTGTCATCGCTCTAATGAATATCATTTAAATTGCTTTGTGTATGCGAGTGAGTTTGGATGTCGATTTAATTTGCGCATGTGTTTGAGCTCTTGTGCTCGACGGGGCGGACGGAGAGCGGCAGTCCTAATGAAACGCTGGCCTCGGTGACAGGCTGACAAGGCCCGACCCGATCAGACAGCTTTGAAGGGAAATTTGACAGGGCGGTGGAGGTGGAGAACACAACACACACACACACACATACACAGAAGCAGAGAGAATAGAAGCTACACTTGCACAAATATTAAGAGGCATGATACATGTGTGCAACAATGTGAATGTGTACCTCATTGAAGACAAACCCTACAAACAAACTAAACAAACGTGTGTGGAGAGTCTGCATTTCAGGACATAAACTGACTTCAAGCCAGGTTTGTTATCACAACAATTCAATGTGTTGTGCTAGCAGTGGTAGCTGAGCACCTGTCCTAATTTGCAGATCCTATCCCCTTTTAGCGCGGCCCTGCTAATGATGGCACCTCAGAGTCCCTGAGCTGGGAGAATATGTAAAATAACACCCACTTCACTCTGCTCAAGATGAGCCATACCAGGCTATAAGCATGGCCTTATCAAAATGAAATTACAATATATGCTGATACCGTATTTCAGCAACCCCAGTCCACCCACAGCCCCCCACACCAAATCCTCGCGTGTGCACTCCCAGTGCCGCACACTCTGTGAAATATTGCAACCTTTCCCAAAGCAAAAGATATAAATCCGCATTGAGGAATTGCAAAAACAGCACAAAGCATTCCCAAGCCGGCCTCTATCTAGTGAGGCGCTTATGATTTAGCGTTGCAGGTGTATCAAGAGCTCGCTCTCCCCCCTCTCCCTCTCGCTCAGCCTGTGGCACACTAGCGAGCGCAATGGTTGCGTAGCCACAGCGCCCCGTTTCATTACTATCACCCAGAGGTTTTTTAATTGAGTCAGATCCAATTATGAGCCAGCAATTAGCTATTAATGTAATCAATTACTCCTCCATGCTTGTCACATCAGAATATGTTGCAGATGTGCAATGTGTGTATGGTGCATTCAGCACATTACCAGGTTTATCACAGTCATGGTGTGGAAAGAGAAAAGGACCCGCGTAAAGAAAACAAAACAAAACAGAAAAGTAAAAATAGAAAAATGACTACACTGTTGGGATAAGTGAGAGGGTTCTTCAGGTAAACAGACATGTTTTGTATTATTACAAAAACTTGAGCTAGAGCAGTACATATTAGTATCAGTATATTTACATGCACACAGGAAACCAGATTAGTAGAAGAAATGAGAGGCCATTTAGGTCACTGGAACATGTGCTCACATGACCTTGTTACTGAGCAATCCACATGTACGCACACTAAATGGTAAACTGTCTGCACTTTACACTCAATCACTCATTACACATACACACACACACACACACACACACACACACACACACCAATGGGAGAACTGCCATGCAAGACTTTGGGTTAAATGTCTTGCCCAAGGAAACTTACAGTATATGTTCAGTATATGATCAGGAGGAGCCAGAGATCTGCCAGCCTTGTGATTGGCGAACTCCTGAGTCGCAGTTCTGTTAAATCATTATTAGTAAGAGACCATTTTGTCTGTTACTAAGTAATCTTTCCCATTTCTTTCCAATAATAGCTTGTAAGCAGCCACTCATTATGAGCTGGTCAACATATCATGCACTCTGCCGTCCAAAATGACACAGATCTTGCACTGCAGGCGTAATGTTTTAAATCAGAAAGCATATTTGAGTTGTTACAAATGCTCATAAGCATTGGAAAATACTGACAAATCTTCAAGCATGAGAGACAAAGAAACATAGGGAAACAGAGGTTCCTGACAGTCCAGGCAGGCAGGCAAGTTAAACAGACACACATAATAGGATATTAAACTTTAACTACCCCATATTCATTCCAATCATCCAAGAGAGAAACGGCCAAAACTTCAGGCTCCAAATTTCATTTGTGTCTCATTGGAAAGGTTGAATTTATGAGGCCTTTTTGTTAACAGAGAGGTATGTGCAGGATTAAAAAGTTCTCCAGGCCTCTTTGCTCCAGCCTCTTTCTCTCTCGCTTAGTGACATATGTCTTCATTTGTGAAGGCTTAGCTCGTGCCAGGGTGGAACTTTCATTGGCAAGAGTCGGTTTCCCCCTGGAGAACTGTTAAGCAGTGCACAGGAAATAAAAAGGAATGCCAAGTTACTTCCTAATGTCGTGAGTGATTTCATTATCTCAGACACTGGACTAATTTAGGGCAAGCAAAGGAATGAGATTTCAACATGCAAAACAGCAGCCGCTTACCCACCAGCAAACCGCACAACTCTGAATTCATAAAAAACTGCGTTCATAAATGAAAACAAATGGGGAGATGAAGCTGGGGCGAGGTGCGATGGAAAATACACTTAACCGTCTCAAGCCCTGAAGGCAACGTCTCCAGAATAAAGGCTTCAGAAGGGGCGAAGCGTTAAAAACTGTGCCGACTGAAAGGAGAGGTAGAAGAAGTGAGGGAATGAGATCTCGTTTCAGGCGGTGATGTGAGGTTTAGATGATCCCGTGATGAGCTGAGAGCTTGCCAGGACAGCGAGGTCGTCGCTGGCCGAGATCTCTCTCCTTTTGACTAACCTGCATCTTGACAAGGCAATCAAGTCCCTGCCTGAGTGTAATTAAATGATAAGTTCATATTTGAGGGACGATTGTGAGGCAGCCGATCAGAGAACGTTGCCTCGGTAAGCTGCTGGCGTGACAAATACCCTTATTAGCAGCCACACTTCACCCTGTCAAGAGGAGGGCAGGCCGGAACTGTGTGTGTATATATGTGTGTGGGCAGGGGTAGTGAATGTCCACTGTTGTGCGTTCACACAAAGGCAGAATATGCTCACCGTACACGTCGCCACACTAGCGCCATTGCGCTCCCGCCACGGCCACCAGCGATCGTTTAAGATATGCCCACAAAGGGCAGATGGAGGTAAAGGGGACATGCACTCCGAGAGTGTCAGCGCAACACGCATCTCCCTGTAAATCAATGAAAGATGATGTGAGCTCTGCGTCCCAGCTGTTTGATATGCAAACAGCTTTTCTATGCAAATTGTGCCTCGGCAGCTTTAGACACAGAAACAGGAGAGTGGCTTCAAGGCCCAGGTATGGGTGAGGGAAGGAAGGATAAAAAACAATAAAAAAAAAAAGCTAAAAATCCTTAATACGTGACAAATAGACGATTTGGACAAGAGCTTTGTTTATGTGGAGCTGCACCTGTGATGTTTGCTCTCACACTGATTTCCCCCACTTCCATTCACCCTAATGCTGGGATCATCTCTCAAAATGGCAACAAAAAAAACCCCCAAAAAACAAGGTGCTTGGCAGACACTAAACACCTACAGCTATTATGAAAGGGTGCGCAAACATTACACTATTCACAAAATGTCTTCATCAAAAGAAGCACACCAGATAGCATGTTAAGTTCTTTTTTTCTCTCGCTCTCTGTTGGTGTCTGTGTGTAAGATATATCCCCTCCCTTTCCCTTTCATGGGGTGGATCTTTAAGTGTGTTCTCGCTTTAATCCTGTGTGTGTGGCTCAGTGTAGTGCAGGCCTGCTCTCGGCATGACTCCCATTGTAGCGCTCGCTCATTGTGTCTGTGGAATAAAGCTGCCTCTGTTGTCTAGCCAGCTTCCTGCTTCAAACACCGCCTTGCTCTGCTCTGCAGAGATCTCCCTCCTCCCATTTTATTTTCCTCCATCTCTCACTCTGTCATTCACCCTCTCATCTCAATTGTTTACCTGTGTCCTTTTCAGTCTGTCTCGCTCTCTTACTTGACTCTACAACTGCCCCTCCTTTCCTCCCGTGTTAAAAAAAAATAAACCTTTTTTTTTTGCTTAAGCTGCACAACAAGAGGGGTAAGGAGGGAGGACGGTGGGAGGATTATTCTTTTTAACAAGAAAGGAGTGACTAAAGAAGTGGCCAAAGAGGGGGAAATGAACTGACACAAGCATGACTCACTTTTCATGATTGCTTTTCAATGCCTGAGTCATTTTTGAGCTGCCACTCGAGCTAATGTATAAACATTAATGTTCATCAGAGGGGGATAGCTGAGACAAAACAGAGAGGCAGCAGTGTAACACACACCGGCGCAAACTTGGGAAGAGGGGCTAAACTCCTGAGATTCTCCACAGGTGATACTTTTCTTTCAAGCTCTGACTTCTTGCAACAAACTAAGTGGCACGGCAGTAAAGAAATGGGCTCCACTTCAGATTTCAGGTTAATAAATCATAGAGAGGAGAGGCTTGTTAAATTGAACTTTATATAACTTCTGTGTAAAGGTCAGCGCTCTCTTTTTCGGAGGTAATTTAAAGATTAGAGGAGTCAGTGTTTCCATCACACTCACACACACACACATTTGAGTGGGCATATATGGGCACACACGTAATGGACACGCACACACAAATGTGCCATTGACACAAAGTAGCAGGACTTAGGTGAGACGGGGCTCAAGGTGAGACTTTTTAATCATTTCTTCGCCACTGCAAACTAATCTGGGCACCATTTGCACATAGCTCAGAAAAGTCCAACTCCTAATTCCCATAGCAGCTAATGATAGAATTTCCATTCTTCTCTTTGGATTAAAGCCTGGTTTGACACATCAGCGTGTCATTAAAAGCTGCCCATGCTGAGAAGCTCTACATGTTGTCACTGATTGGTGTGTCGGGCCTGCTCAAAATTTCAGTGGCTCCTAGTATTTGTAGCTAACTTAAACATGCACTGATCAGCGTACTGTGGTCATCATGGGAATAATGTATGCGCTGGCTGTAATCGACAGCTGAAGGTTTTATGGATTTAATTGGTTGTACCTTGAATTTTAGAATAAGGTGCTATTTTTAATTCTTCTTTACTTAATAAACTCCCCTATAGGGGTGGCAGAACCACACAAAAACATATATAAAAACATTTAAGTAAAAAGTCAAAGTGCAAGTACGTTACCCTAAAAAACTACCTCACTACAAGTAGAAGTACTGCTTACATTAGGATTCTCATGTCTCTGAGCATCAATCTGATAAATCCATTCACTTTATAGCCAGCTGTTAAATCCATAATAATAATAATAAAAATAATAATTGATAATTTATTGATCCCCTTGGGAAAATTCTTTGTAGACAGGCTGCCTCTTTGAGGTAGCAGGTTCAGGGTATTCATGTCTTCTACCTTGACATGTAGCCTGCTAGGAGTGGGAATCAAATCGCTCACCCTTGGGTTTGAAGACGACTGCTCCACACACTGAGCTATCATGCTGCTCCTATGTCATCATCATTAGCTGTTTATATGTTGAATAAGATGTTTGAATCTGCAAACTAAAGCTTTGGACAAAGCCATGGACTGATTCTAAGTTTCATGTTCAGTTGCATATTAAAGTTTCAAGTGAAGGAACGTGCACACTGTGAGAGTGGGCTATCTGTAAGGACTGTGTCCTTCTCACACAGCAGCTGGTGAGGGAGGCATGTGGCCCAATGGCGATCTGATGCAGAGACAGATTAGTCTGGAGACAGATGTTGTGTGTTCTTGTTGAGAAGATAAATTCACCTCGACAGCTACAGAGAGACAGGAGCGACATCGTGGTTGGTGCATTTCACGTCACTTCCGTTCAGCTGGCAGAACTTTTTGTAATTAGTGTGCTCAGCTGGTGCTCATCTGTGAATTAGCAGGACTCCAGTAAGCACTGTATCATCTCTGGTCCTGTGCCTACCCTCTGTTATGGTGCACAGAAATTTAGACGGATTAGACAGCAGCACACTTGGCTGAGAGGATACTGCCGCTCCCTGGGCCTGCCATGTGTGGATAAGTTCTCAGCTTTTTCCGGAATGTGGAGCACCGTGGTAGCCAAATGGTTACAGTGCATAACATATAATCACAACATCCCTGGGTCGAGTCCAGCTGGGGACCCTTGGTGCATTTTACACCCCTCCTCTCTCCACATGTTCTCCGTCTGCCTCTTCAATGCTAACTCTCAAATAAGGGCTAAAATAGCATTCTCATTTCATGGCGGTGCTCACTTCACTACACTACCTCTCCATTAAATTAAATGGAGAGGTAGATGTCCTAATTAGTTGTACTTTTACAAAACTGTGATCAGGTGGATCCTGTTAGCTTTAACCTTTCTTGAGATGTGTCTAGAATTTGACTGCACAGGAATCCAACCGGTACTCTAGTAGAGCTTCAGAAGTCCTCAGCAAAGATGGGATAAATTGCTGGACGAATGGTTATCTTAGCGGGACACCATCAATCATACCTTCACAGTAGAATAGTTTTTGCCGAGTTTGCCTGACAGCATTTAAAAGAAGCTGAGAACATTGGGGAAAATGACAAAGAGATCAAACTCTTTGACCAGAAATGTAGCAACTAAGTATCGCCAGGCATTGCTCATCATCAAGCTAATACCATGCCTATGGTGGAGCATCAAGGTGACCACAACATGCAGTGAGGTGCCAAGAAAGACATGGAGAGTGATCAGAACTGAGCGATTATAAAAGCATGGGACCTCAAGCTGGGGTGGCAGTTCAGTTCCACTTAACATTACATTTACAGTGCAGTTGCTACAAGTAAAAGGGTGTCGTAATACTATCTGAAGCAATTTGTGAATTTCTGACCCCATATAGATTCATTAGGCCACATAAATTAACAGTGGAAAGAAAATCTTGTAAATGTTATTAAGTGTTTAAAATCCTCATTTTCTGCAAAACACTCCACAAAAGGTTAAAATGTATGTGTCAGGGTTTTTAAAAGGCATCAAGTACATAAAGCTAAATACCAACAGGTCTCAACATTATCAATCAGCACTTATGAGCCAAGCAACCCAGTCACCTGCTGGCTAGATGATTTATAAAAGTGACTGAGGCAGACAAAGTACCATGTGTTGTGTCTTACTTATATTAGATGCTTTGAGGCATCGCGGTGACAGGGTTGTCCCTTGGCTCTGCGATCTGCACAGAGAATCCAATAATCCAGGATTTTCAAGACCATCATTTGTGTGTCATCTTTAAGCTCTCAATTGGTAAAACTGTGAACTGAGTAGGAGAGGCGAGTCCATTTTCAAAATTACTGATATTTGACTTCTGGGCTTGTCACTTAAATAGTTCTTCAAATTTGAAAGCACCTCTGGTTTTCTATCCCGTGAGCTAGTTAAGCACATTCTTTCAAGCACACCAGGTGTGAATAAGTCCCTGCTGCTTGGATGGCTTCTAGATGAGTCAAACCAAAGCCAGGGAGTAGAGGAAGAGAGAGTAGAGCTCAGATGTCCATCAGAGTAATACTTTAAAAAAGCACTTCCCTCCTCCTGCTCCTTCTCCTCCCCCTCTCCTCTTAGAGAGGCCTGTCACATGCACTTTGCACTGATGGCTGATGGAAAGGGCCGAGACACTCGTCTCAGGGCACTTCTCTATATATCCTTAATTTAATGCATGATGACGTGGCCAATTACAGCAGGCCCGCGCACTCAAATAGCATGTCAAAACCTGTGTATCAATCTATTTGGTCCCGTTTCCTTGCACATTACAAGGCACCTTAAAGCCCATCCGTGGTAGTGGAGGAAAGTGCTGACCTCATGGGAAACAGGGCTTTGATCCTCTCTCCAGCCTTTTAAAGTCTATAAAAAAAAACATAGCAGGACTTAAACTGGCATGAAAGTGAGACCGGGGGTAGGACTAAGAAATATATGGCTGTAAATATTCATGGATATGTATGCATATATTCAAAGTGCAATGTTACTGTAATGCAAGAGGCTTTTTACCTCTTAGTGTCTTAAGACCTGTAAGTTTGCATGGTCTGTGGTAATAGAAAAGGGTTGCTTGGTGTACTGCAATGATGGGCTGAGCGTTGTTGCCTGCCCAAAAAAGTTCTCCTTTGTCTCTATCACTTTCTCCTTCCCTCTGTCTTTCCTTGCCTCCCTCCCTCCCCGTGGGATTTTCTTACCGACAGGAGGGGCTGTGAAGTTTGACTGGCTCAGCTCAGGCTTTGATGCTGTCACTTCCCATCCACTCAGAGTTCAAGGCCATCAAGCTTTTGCAAATGAGCAGACACCGGGGCAGGAAGAAGTACCGAGTGGTGAGTCCAGGGGCATCTTGTCTGTCACTGTGGCCAGAGCTGCACTTTCTGAGCGAAAGGATGATGATGGTGTGCGGCAACTGGTCGTGTAGCTTCTACAATTGCAGCATTCAGTAGGAAGGTATTTAGAAAAGTTTTTTTAATTTTATTTTCCCAGAGTTGCTTTTATGTTGTGTGACAACCAGTTGGATCTGACAAAAAAAATGTTGCTTAGTGGTTTAAAACAGGAAGTACACACTGTTTTCTCACACAGATGTTCAGAATTCCTGACAATTAACAATCAACTACATTGATGCATAAAAACATAACGCATTTTCATGTCATTTGAATGCTGCTAAGTATAAAAAGAAATTCAGATAGACATGAAACACACGATAACTATTAAAATAAGTGAAATGATACAAATCAAGTTGACCCTAGGAAATACTACATTTGCCCGCTGATGTTCGACACTAACAAAAGCTCTCACCTTGATCTGCCTACTCAGCTTTTAAATGGTACCAGACTGTTGGCTCTACTGAACTGTACAAACGGTACAGTACATCTTTAAATAGTGTTAAAAACTCGCTTGAGTGCTGTGTGACAAAGCCCAGCTTCATGCAGGTGGTGACTGACACTTTTTCCCCTCAGGGCTCAGCAGTATTTGCTGGCTGCTGAGGCCGGTAGACTTAGGTGAGATTTGTAGCTGATAGACTACTTACAGTATGTGCTTGTTAGTGCAAGTAATGTCTCAAGCTATGTTCAACAGAATTTGACAGTAAAATATCAAATTCTGTTCTAGTGTATTTAGAGGAAAAATGAACCAATGAACCAATTATGCCCACCAGTTTGCAACTGCAGTTTATAAAGGTGCAGGCAGCAGTTTGTATTTCACATAACATACACTACATGCAGTGTGAGCAATCTGCAGTCCTTAATAAAATGCTGTTGGCTCTTGCACTTTTTTTTTATTGATCAGTTGCTAGCTGCTCATCTGAATGGTACAGCAGTACTGACTGTTCTGTTCTGTTGTCTTCACAGGGTGCACAATAGTTAAAAAAAATACTTCCTGTTGTATAATTGAACAGTTTATGGCAACACTGGCAACAAATGTATCCCTGCTCTACAAACAAAATGTATCACTTCATCTGATTAACACCAGATACAGACAAAGTTTAACAAAGAGATTTCTCACAGATTTAATGTTTATTAGAAATATCAGCCACTTGTGTCTTTTTACCCAGAACATGCAGCATTAGCACGAGATAAAAATTAGAAGATGCCAACTGGATGTTTAACACAGGGCCTTGTGCTAATTACAATAGCATCAGAGTTATTCACAAACTCTAAGCTGCACTTGCATACACATGTGTGAGGATTAAGTTTGGACCTAAAGAACAGGTTGGAGCAGGAAATACATTTTAAGATGCTTAATAAAACAATTTCAGCGACACAGAAAAATATATGAACAGAGAAGTCAATCTGGCAGAGTGGAGGTGGAGGCACAGGGGAAAACAGGTTGATTAGGGTAAAGCAAACTAAAACAAGGGGCTGGAATTGGCTGTGACTTTCAGAATAAAACCGGATATGCAGACAAGAACGTGACGAACGTGTGTAGCAGCATGCTGCACTGTAGAGCCTGACTGCAACACCAGAAAGTTTGTGACCTGACTTGTCTTCACCATATTTATATTGTGAGGACCTCTCTACTTACTTTAGCAAGTTTATGTGTGTTCTGTTTTTTTTTTTTATGTGTCGGGACATGTCAACCATTTAACCCAGTTACTGAGGTCTAATTAGTAGATTAGTTGACTCTGATGCAAAACATTTATCAATGGAAAATTTCTCATCCTGTCATTGTTACCAATGAAACGTTCATGAAAAAATAATTTTTAAGACTGCTGCAGTTAAATTAAATAAAACCTTAAAATGTGTTTTTACTTCCTGGATATATGTGGCAGCAGAGCATCACTTACTTCCCTCTAAATAAGTTACATTTACTACACAATCTGATCAAATACTGTGTGTGTGTGTGTGTGTATGTGTGTGAGAGAGACTCTTCTGCGGTTTGCAGTGGCGTTATGTAAAACCTCCAGTAGGGATTTTAGAAACTGTGCTATACCTTGTTTTATGCACTACACAGCTGACAGATACAGTGATACGAAGAGAAAGTCTGTGTTTGGAGAAGTGTGTGTTGAGGGCAGAAGTGTGACTCTGTGAACTTCATATCACTCTTGTGTGTCTTTATGAGCATGTGCCATAAGTTCGACTGATTAACACTTTATGTGTGCTGCTGGTTGTGAGTGTATGTGTGTGTGTGTGTTTTTGTGTTTGAGTCCCTGTGTGTGAGCAGCAGTGATGGGCACTGATCTCTGGAGTGACAGGGCTAATCTCCCCAGTTACTGTCCCGCTCTCCTCGTCCTGTCGTGCTCCAAGTGGCTCTCTGATCAGCTCGCATTAAAGCTAAACTCTCTGACTGATTTGGAGGAAAATCTAAATCAATTTGCACCAGGGCCCTCTATTCGGAGCTGTCCCCCCTGGGCCTGCAAGCTTGTCACATCCCCTCGGTGTGGAATTGACGTTTTGACATGCAAAGTTAGATTAAAAAAGAGACAGAGAGTGAGAGAGAAAATGAGAATGAAGAGAATGAAGTTGAGTTTTCCCACCCACTTCCATCATGTCTCAAACCAGCAATGAGATCAAGGTAACCTGGGATGTGTCACTGCTGAACAGGTTCAATCATGGGATGTCAGTCAGTGTTCCCTGGCTCTGTGCTACCTGGTTGCTCCTCTTGTGTAAGCCCGTGGTTGTTCTCAAGTAGGTCCCGTGATACTGAAAGAAAAACGGCAAAAGGACTTATGAGCTGATGAACAAATTAAATTGGCGTTTGACAGACAGGGGAGACCAAAAGAAAGCTCGGGGACAAGCTGACTGACAGGCTTGATTGAAAGCGGGGCCACAGAGGAGTGACAGGCTGACTGACAGATGGAGCGCGACAAGCTAAAGCTGGTGTGTGACACCGAACGCCATCAGAAATAAGGCGACGGCAGAGCGACAGTTGTGGCAGCTGATGGACAGAAGGTTGTCACAGTGAGGAAAAGTAGGGAAGGGTGATTGGCACAGGGAGTCTTATCTGGGAGTTTTTCCTCTGTTTCAACATTTGCATGTCTGTGTGTTTGTGTGCGACATGGGCAGCAGTATAGAGCTAGGAGAAAGGAGAGCACACTGAATTAAAGTGGCAAAAACATGGGGAGGGAAGGCAGGAGAAAAAAGATCAGGTCATGTGGAGGTGAGTGGCCTTATCTCATATACACACACACACACACACTGAGGTTGTGGTCCATTTGCAGTGACACACGTAGTGGTATCTCTGCACCGTTTGTCGTCCTTGACAGTTTTGGGTGGGCTCAGTACATCACACCAGCTCCTCCGCTGTAAACTCTGCTGAACAATCGTCCGTCTCCTGCTGTCTTATGGGGGATTTTAAAACTTAAACAAAACAAGTAAGGCAGAGATAGGAATAAGGATGTTTGAAATTGATATGATCCTGCAGTAATCTTTACACTATTTAGGTTTGATCTTCAGTTTTTTTTTTTTTTACTGTGTAATCTTCTGCATGTGTAATAAATTGAGAGACTGTTGTGACTTGTTTGTAGAACAAGCTGTTTTATGTGTTTCTGCATAAACACATGGATCAACTTCACTTAATTTTCAGGCATCATCGGTTCTTGATAACTGCGGGGTTTCAGACCACCCCCATTTAGTTAGCCTGATTATATTGTTAAGTTCTTTTTTTTCCTCAACGACATAACCATAGCCAATCTTTTAATTAGAATTAATTGTGCTCTAAGTGGAGGTCTTTCAATGAACATTAATATAAATTGTTAACTAATGAATCATCCTGTTCCTGACTCTTCACCCATTTGTCAAAGCTTACCCTGACCTTGCTGCGTCTCCGAAGATCCGCAAATTTACAGATTTCTAAAACTGAGCGACTGACACAAAGCCCACGTGCCATTCAACATACTGTATCCTATTGATATTCATTAGGGTCGCTCCTCCTTGACCTCTCAGCTAATATGATATCATGGTCAGCGTGTAAGCGAGTGAATCAGCCGTGTCACCGTGCTGACATTACAGGCGAGTCACGCTCACTAATAGGGAATGGCTCTGACGTCCAGTGTCGTCACATGCTTCGACCCTGCGATGTCACAGTGCTGACAGGCCTATTAGCTGGGGTAGATGAGATGGGGGGTGTGGGGAGGGGGTGCTGACACAGATAGCCCCTGACACAAAGAAATGTGGGATAGAGTTGGGTTTGTTGACACAGATTGTCTATGATAGGAACAGAACGGTATGAGGAAATATATGCCAGAGAAGTAACATTACTGTAAGATCCCCCTGTGCATTCTCTGCATTTCTCAGACTGAAAATATTTGATATGATCTTTTAAGGGGCGATCGTGGCTCTGTTGGCAGTGCAGTCATCTACAAACCCCAGGAGTGGTAGTTTGACTCCTGGTTCCCCCTGATTCCTGGAACACTGGCACCTTAAGGGGGCTGCCTGTCAACAAGTTTTCCCCAAGGCAATTAATAAAGAATAAATGACATTTATGTTGTTAAATGACTTTTCTGATGTGCACACTGGTAATGCCATGTCACAGCAACCAACAAGTTCCTGAACCTGAGCTGCCGGAGTTCCACCAGTGGCAGAAAGCTGGATGAGTGTAATGCAGTTCTACATATGTCTAATCCCTGATCTGTCTGTATTTTTGTGACTTGGATGCAGATCCCTACTTCTTGAAACAATCATATACAGTATACAGAGCTCTATGTGAAATCATTAGGTGCTAGTAGTGGTGTCACAAGTCAGTTCAGAGGATTGGTGTCTGGCTTTACTGAACACTAAAGTGTTTTGTTCATCACAACCTGTTCTCCTCTTGGCCCTGCTCTCCTTCACCACGGGATTCAACAGTGCAATATAGCAGAGTGAAAATTAGAGTGTGTAAATGTTAAAAATAATTTGGGCACACTGGCAGGTGACTGAGGTTATTCAATCTGTGGGTCAGACACAGAGGTTGGCAAAACCCACTAAACTCTGATGCTATTTATAATTAGCAAATGTCGCTGTACAAAACATTCTGTACTGTTTGTACCATTGCTGGTTATAATGATGAATGTCACTAACAGCTGTCAGCTGTCATGGACGTTAATCTATGAGAAAATGTAGCCCATCTGTAGCCTGTGCCTGTATGTAGCCAAGGATTGTTTGCAAGCAATGACTCACCTCTCTGTAACAGACTCATTCAAACTAAGTGGTAGTTCCAGAAAATCCAGTGATTTGAAGAGTGATATAAAGTCATTTTAGAAGAGTCACATTCTCCCATTTTAAATTTCATTTATATCATATCAATAGTTAACAAACCCCTTCCTTTGTTGCATTTAAAATAAACTTGTTGTCAACCAGCAAAACTTTATAGAAGCACAGCAACAGTTTCCCTACGGTGGCCAGTAGGTGCAAAGCAGAGTATTTCACAAAACACAAAACCAAAAGAGAAAACTTGATATTTGACAAAGCAAAGAGAAAACATTTGATTTTGTATTTTGTGAAATGTAGTGTTTTATGAAAATTAGTTTTGGTGTTTCGTTTTTTGTGTTTTGCACCTATGGTCCACCGTAGGTTCTTTATCTAACCACTGTAAACAACTAATCCTGTCACAGTGTTTCCAATCAGCAGTGAAATCAAGGTGGGGGTATTAAGATTTGGTTTATGAGGGGCTGGGGTTGTACTGGATAGGATCCGCATCCATAGGTTACGTGGATTTAAGGAAGCAAGTGGTGAGCTTAAACACCTCCTCCACACTCCTAAATAATACCATATGAACTATAAAGTCTAGCAGAGGGAGAGAGAAATGAAAAGAAGGTGGTGTTTTCTTCAAAAATACTATTCCAAATGTCTGGGATAATGGTGTGAGTTACCCATAATGCACTTGGGTCTCTAAGCTAGGCAGGATGACACAATCCCAATCATGTTTCAGCTACACAAACACTCTGATGTGCCCCAGCTGGCCCAGCAAGACAGCAAGGTTAGAGTACACACACACACACACACACACACACACACACACATATACACATATCTACACACACACACACACACACACATACACATATCTACACACACACGCACAAAGCTGATGGTTATAACAGACACTTGGTGATGACTGAAAACAGCCAGCACCTAATAAGAGCAGTGGCTAAATGACACACTTGATCTCTGCTGCTCATCAGAACATTGCTATGTGGAGCTGCTCTGATGCATTGTAGCCTCATCGCTTTCATCGCCGGACTCACTGGACTGTGCTGAGTAGTTTTTAGTAACAGTTGTGGTCCAGGAATTCTGAGTCATTTTTGAAACAAGATCGAGGTAGACAAAAGCAGATTTCTCATTTGAAGCCAGCCATCGTTGAGTTTGCTGGCTCAAACGCTGACATTCACTGGCAGACTTTATCAGATTTAGCTGGGAAACTAAGATTATATTATATATATATTATGATGGCACAGTGCGCCTTATGCATTTCAGCAACAACAAAGTGCTCCGACGCTATTGCTTTTTTGTGTCCCAACGGTGTTGCTCCTATAGTAGATTTTTGTTCCAGAGTCAAGGGGCCCTGACTCCAAAGACTCACACACATTTGTGGAGATCAATGGAGAAATCTAAATCTGAAAAAACCTTCTGTGTATAGATACTATTGGTGAGCTATGATTGTACAGTACAGTAAGTGCTCATGGGGTGAGGTTTGACAAATGCATCATACATTTTACCATTGCAATCAAAATCCACTAGAATACTAATACACACTCTCGCAACCACGGTTTCATTATGGTCATCTATAATTCACTGATCACTGACAAAAATCCTTCTCTGCACTCCATCCACAAGAGGAGTTTTAGTCTTCCAAAATATAAATTTTCTCTAACAGACCTCTGCTGAGTTAATGTTAATGTGTTCTACTGATTTAGCAGTAGCTACTAATCTAAGTTCAGTATAAATGTTGATGACATTGTGTATAGAACAATAGAGGAAGGGAAGAACAGCACCTCCCACACACACTACTGTGCTGAACAGCAGCCACTAGTGACAATACAGAAACACTGAATGCTGAGTATGCTTAATTCACTGAATAATTGTTCAGGTGTGAGTATTTTACGATTTTAACATATGTATCCAAAAAGCAATGTCACAGATTCATTTTAAATCCCCAAACATCTTATGATTGTATTTAACTTGAAATAAGTCACTGAGTGTCAATATTATCCAAAAGGAGTCAGGCAAGGCTGAGGTTTGTGTGCATTCTGCTTATTTTTAACCATTACTCTCTATATTTGGCATTTCAGTGAGTATTTTTCTCCCCAGCATCTCCCCCCTCGCTCGCTCGCTCTGTCTTTCGTTCTGCAGCAACCACCCATCGTCAGTTTCTCCCCTCAGCGCTGGGAGCACACAGGCATACTCCTTCCACTCACCAGGGTGTAATCTCTCTTTGTTTACACTGCCAAGGGGTTATTTGGCTGTCTGTTAGAGTGTGACACAGACAGTGCTACACTGTCAAAGACAGCCTCAGCACACTGCCGACACGCCGATTCTGTATTCAGTGTATCTAACACGTCAGCCCGCACTGACAGTATGTGATGGCCTACAATCACACAATGCGTTCTGAAAGACAGGATCCATCCATATGTCAGGGGGAAAAAAACAGATTGGAGAATAGCCATTGGCTGTGGTTACACTTGTCATTTTAGCCTGAGTTTTAAGACGTGATGTTAAAGACGGCTGTGTACCACCCCACTTGGCCTGAAAATGGCTGCCGTATTATTTCTGTCATGTGTTGCTGCATTTATTGAAATCTGATTCTGCACTATTTTCACTGCCCCCTGTTCACCTTTTGTTTACATAGTGTGTCTACAGAATATTGTAGCTGGGTGGAATACGACTAACAGCAAGGATCTCAAAGCAGGCTCTTAACATGACGTGTTCTGGCCCAAACAGTAAGATTGAAATAGTGTGTACAGTACAGTGGGCAGTCTTGATCACATAACGTTATGTGATATATTAAGTACGACCCACCCTTTTGAGTTTTTGAGTTTGACAAAATAAATACAACAACCTAAGATAATCTACAAATGTCGGACAGGATCCAGGGACAGAGCTGCACAGTTGACAATTGCAACAAAATATTGTTGTTTTCAATCCAATTCAAGTGTGTAGAGTTATTATTTTAGTAGTATAGAAATTAAATACACACACATAGAGAGATATTTCTACTTTTTGTGAACTTTTTGTTTATTTCATAGATGTAGTTACTAGTTACTTTTCTGAATCAGATCAGTAATATTAATACAATATGATAATAAGAATATATTGATCCTCAGAGTGACATTCATACCCAGCAGTACAACATGTAATTACAATTCTAATGATTAGATTCAAAACCATACAGTACAGGTGGTAAATGAAATAAGCTCTGCTGTTACAAGTTGCATCATGTTCATTGTAATGGACTTTTGTCATAAAAGTTCTTCTTTGTGAGCTGTTCTCCTCAAATGTCTGTCACATTATTTCTTCTTATTGGCTAGACTGAGCTATGGATTTGTCTTTGTAGTTCTACCTAGAAGTCCAGCATCCTGGTGTTGCCTCTTCAGTGCTGGAGTTGACACTGGTCTCATGTGGGCCGTTTTTAATGTTTTTTAAACTAGACACTTTCACGCTCAGTTGTAAACTGGGGCCTCCAACTTCTGTTTCTATCCTGGTTAGAGCCAGTTTGTGCAACTTTGTGAAGGGAGTACATAGTACATAATGTGGTATGACGTGTTGTCTCTTTCTTTGCAATGTATCACATTGAATTGCCTTCATTTCTAAGAACAAGACTAGACTGATGAGTTTCAGGAGAAACTTTTTGTTTCTGACCATTTGAGTCTCAAAGCAGCTCATGCTTGTAATACTCAACTAGTCACAAAGAAGTCCAGTTAGAACTTTTACTTGATAAACTTGCATTAGCAAACACATTACTTTTCTGATGATGAACATCTGTACGCCTATGAAGATACAGTATTCCACAAAAAAAATAAAATAAAATAACATATTAATGTCTGTACAGTATTTCAGACACATTTGCTTTGCTTTGAACAGCACTAAGCTGGTTTAAATCTTATCTATCAGATAGATCCCAATTTGTTCATGTTAATGATGAATCTTCCAT
>JAUYWH010000018.1:24868972-24891651 GCA_034779795.1 Ctenopoma multispine
TGTAAAGTGCCCTGAGATGACCTGTGTTGTGAATTGGCGCTATATAAATAAAGTTGAATTGAATTGAATTGAATTTGATGTTTTTTTAATGAACAGAAAATTAACTTCTCTTCCATAAAAAAAGGACATTTTTAATTATTTAAAAGTATATGAATAACAGTTTCTACATTGTGATGTGGTTGCTTTCACTAGAGTAAACTATATGACTACTTTTTTCCACGTAGCCTCAAACTCTTTCAGTCACATCTAAGTGACATCTTACACACTAAATGGATCTAGATGTATGGCTTGAGCAATCACACATCTGCACTATTACTGGAAACGTAGGTGTAGTTCAAGAACAGAATGACCCTTCCCCCCTTCCGAGACCTCAGTGGGCAGGCTGAAATAAAAGAATTAAATATAAAAGTGAGTGGGTCATGACCATTCGGCAAAAAACAATGATGGCTGTTTTCATCATAAGAGGATGGTGAACTACTTAGGAAAAAAAAAAGAAAAGTTCATGCTCAGTGGACAACAGTAATGACTCACCCTTAAAAAGATGTGGCAAGTGTTATTTTCCCACAGAAGACTCACTTGTGAGGAATGAACTCCAAGTAAGGATGCAGCAGAGAGAAAATAAAGAGTGAAGTTCTCCGTGTCTGGACATTCTGCCAGTCAACAGTTTGATCACATTTTAGTGAACAGGGCCTCATTGTCTCAATGAGCAGCACGATAGGTACATGACACGTTGTATGTGTGTGTGTCTGTGGTGTGGATGGATGCATGGGCGTGTTTGTTGTTGTGTAACAGGAGATTTGCTATTCATCACGAAATCTGGTACATGGTGTGTATTTTCATTACTCACACCAACTAATCAGACTGAAATCACCAAGTGTGTGTGTGTGTGTGTATCTTTAAAAGCTCAAAGACAGATTTCATCCATTACGTCAATTGTGAATTAGCACCTCTCTGCCATCTCTCAGCTCTCTCTCTCTCTCTCTGCTGACTGCTGTCTTAATTAGCCAAACACAGGGCATCAACTCATTCTTCTTGCTCCAGGAGCTCTCCTCACAAACGCACACACACACACACACACACAAACACACACAAATATAGACTAAGACAGGTGTACAGATTCATTAAAAAACAGAAATGTACACTACACACATAAACACATATGCAAGATGCAAATTTGCAGAAGCAAATATGCTAACACATACACAGATATACAGACACATACGCACACCGAGTGGAAGCTAGTGTTTTTAAATGGAGTGTGGGGACATATAATGAGACAGTCCTTCACACAGTGTCATGGTGTGACGATCTGTTACCACTGTCCTATCTGGCCTGTTTCAAGTGTAATATGAATCAGGATCCTGACAGGCCCTTAGCACATAGATCTGTCACTTCTCAAAATGCAGTCGACTAAAAAAGTAGTGGAGTTGAAACATGGTCTTCTCGGGCCAAATAGGGGTTTAACGTGACTGACAAACCAGACAAGGCCTATTAAAATCCACCATTTGTGTGTAAATGAAGCTTTTAAGACAGGAATTTAAAAGCATCTGATGAGGTAGAGTGTGACCACAAGGGACTGTGGCAGGTTTTTTCTGAAGATTAGACCATTGGGGAGTTGATCTTAAAGCACCACTAATCAATATGTTGTATTAACAATAGACTAAATTACTCTGAGTGGTCCCTTGACGTAACAAACCAAGAGAGAATTATCATTTTGCTCTGCAGCTCCAGCTCAGATCCACAGTTTTGGTATCTCTCAGCTAATTTTTTGGTTTTATGAGGATGTTAAGTTTCAAAATAACAGACCCCCTCATAAACCCCCCTGTGGATTCTATGAGATGCTTCTCTGATAGTTATTTTATCATAATATTAAATGAGAAAATGGGTTGCAAAGATGTAACGGGCATCAGGAAGACATCTACTGTTCTTTCCGCACTGAATAAAAAAAGAATTCAGTACCAGACATTTGCTTTTGCTTTATATTAAAGTGCAGACAACTTTCTGTATTTTGATTGACAAATGGCCAAGCTATCAGACGGGTCAAGCTAACCGGTGTGTGTAAGGGGGCCACTGCCTCGAGCATAGTGTGTGTTGAGTAGCAGGCAGTCTGACAGGCAGTCAGGCAACTGAGCAGAGCCTCCTGCACACTGGGCTAAGTGAGTTAGCATGGGGCTGCTGGCTCTGTAATAAAGCGTTTAATGGACACACAGCTTCTCCCTGCCTTCCTGGGGCTAACACTAAATCCCTCTTTACTGTCGCTCGCCCAGATGTTACCGAGTTATCCATTTCTCCTATCACTCCGGAGGCTGCTGCGTCCATCTCCTATACATATAAAAAGATGTTTTAAATCAGATGTGGTTCCTCAGCTACACACATGCAGCAACTAACTGATGTATACGATGCTCATGCATGTGCTGCTGCCTGTGTTTGATGCAAAGCCAGGGTCAAAAGTCTCCCTGAAGCTGATATTATTTTTCTCTGTACAGCATATAATAACAAAATCATTTTTATTCAAAGCACAAAGCTATGAAATGAGACGTTTCGCACTGTCAATTCTATTTTTAGTACGTCAGTGAGTTTTTCAGGCTTCCGACATTTGCCAGATGTGCCAGATTTCACCAAAAATATAATGTCACAAGGTTGCTCTCCAGACAGGTTACACCTACCTTTAAGTCCTGAATCATTGCAATACTAAATATTAAGCTATGTCTTTGGCACCTGATAGGCTTAACCTTCCAGGTACCTACAGCAACATGCCCCACCTACAGTGCTGGTCACATGCCAAAGCTCTGCAGGTTTTTAGGGACCAATGTTGGGCCTGTTAGTAAGCGACTGTCGGTAGTTTTTACAGTGTGTCCATTGGCAGTAGTCAGAACTCCTCCTGCACAATTCTCTTTTTCCCTTTTTAAATGATAATGAGCATCACCACGTGCTGGCATACAGAGTTATTTCCAAGTGCCGCAATTTTGGCCCAGACAAAGGCCATGCACCAGTATGTCCCTGTGTAACTGAAACAAGTGGAAGCTATAATTGTAATTAGCAGGAGTGCAGCAGTTCTCAAAGCACAGCATAAATGTCCGGCATTCTGTAAGATGGACCTGTGACACCCCACCATCATGATCACGTCACGTTAAAAGCACCACCCTGATGCCCAAAAAGTCAGTGTAACATCCCAGAAATGTGTTATATATCACTTGCTTTGTGTTAAGAAAAAAACAGTCTGTATAGATGGTTGAGCTTGAGTGTTCTGTTAGCTTCAGCTCTGGTGAGGCATTCAAGGACAGTACAGAGTGTAGGTCATGTGTGTTTGAGGCATTCAGGGTATTTACAAGGGCTCAGAGCCCAAAATTTAGTGCTCCAAATCATTCTGAATTGGTGTTTTGAGACCCTGCACAAAAAGGATAAAGGTAACCAAACCAGACTCCCAGTAACTACTCACCAGCAGCATTCATTTGATAATGATGCTTAGCTTTTTGGGAGTGTGCAAACCAGAGATATACAGTAGTTGACTTTCTCACACTCACACACACTCACACACACACACACACACACACACACACACACACAAAAACACTGCCCTCAGGTCCTCTTTGCAGTAACAAGATGCTTCCTGTTGGACACACACTTATCACTGTTTTTATGCTGAAGCTTTTAGAAACAAACAAACAAACAAACAGACTACACATAAAAACACAATTAAGCCGCCGGGACAGAGTAAAAAGTGCCACACCACCAAATAAGTATGAATTAGGCTTACAGAATGTGACCAGGCTGGAGCTAATGCACTGACACTGGACAGACAATGAGTAATCTGTTTTGGAAAGACAGGAAACCTGGGTAAAATAAACCCATGATAAAGGTGCAGACGATTTATGCTGTGTTCTGACACAAGCCTTGGTGTGTTGACTGTGCTAGACAGGATCTCAAGGGCATTGTTTTGTTTTTTCATCCTTTCTGTCTCTATTTTTTCTTTTTTTTTTTTTTGTTTGGGTCTTTATTTCCTCCCACACCAGCATAAAGTGGTGTCTGGACAGCCCTGATGAGCCGGAGTGTCTCCGGTATTAAACATGTAAGCAGGACAAAGAGATAGGGGGAATGAGGCTGAGTGGGAGGGAAGAGAAATAGCGAGACCGAGTCGGCATTCAGCAAAATGCAGACGCATCGAATCTGGAAGCGTGACAAAAATGTGTCTGGCCTAATGATGTCAACTAGTGTTCTCACTGCCCTTCTGCAGTGTGTGTGTGTGTGTGTGTGTGCGTGTGCGTGCGCAGCTCATCGATTCCAGCTTTTTGTGTTTCCTTTTTGCTGTCTGACAATCTGGTTGTCAGGGAGAGGCTGCACTGCTGTAGGGATGAGTTTTAACCCCCCTGTACTGCACACTCATACACTCTCACACCACGGCTCGTACACACGTATATAAACAAAGAATCGGAGACAACTGGACTCATCCTTTATCCGTGTAACAAAACCCTCCGGTTAAACACATTTTATGCAAAAAAAGAAAAAAAAAGAAAGGCAGTGGTGGACAGGTGCTGATAATTTGTGAGCTTATATCTGCGTCTGCGAGGCAAACTAGGTGCTAAAGAGTGGAACTTGATGAGGAGGCTCTGGAAAAGGTCGTGCAGAGTTCAGAGGCTGCCGAAGGATGAGTGATGGCCGCGGAGAGGGGGCTCTGTTGCCGGGCCTTGTTCTTTTCTGTGCTGCCTGTCAGCCCGCACAGCGGTGCGCTGAGCCTTGATGGATTGGCAGCTACTGAAAGGAAACGTATCCTACTCCTCCACCTCCGTCAGTCCCCCCATTCCTTCCTAACTCGCCTCTCTCCAGGCCCCATCCCTCCCTCCTCCTCTCCCCACCTCTTGGCTACAGCACAGCTGAAGTTTATACACGAACACTTTGATGACATGGACACAAACAGAAAGACATTTGACAAAAAGTGCTCATACTACATTGACCACACCCGTATGTATTGATGATATAAACGCACTAATCCCTCAAGTCTCTGGTTTTCTCAGTGCATAAAGGGAGTGTGTTCACCGTGTGTGTGTGTAGGTGATGAGTGACTGTGAGATGAGAAGATGAGAGAGAAGAGGCATGCAGCTCAGCAGGGAAGAAAGACAGGAGGCGGGGAAAGGGTTTACTTACAGGACATCCCCTGACCGAGGGTCAAACACAGAGGACACCCCAGGAAGCTTGTTTTCGGGGTTGGGGTTGGGGCTGTTGTACCTGGATGGACACAAAAGAAGACCAGGAACAGGGAGGTGGGTGAGCGGCCTGCTGAAACAAACATCAAAGCCTGCTGGCTGTGTCCCCGTTATGTTGCCTGGAAATGGTGGGCTCCCCCTTGGACAAGGTGGTGGTGGGGTTTATTTATTTAATAAATAAATCTTAGGGAAATTTGTAGTGATTTTTAAACTTATTTCAGTTTTTGCTTTTGCTCATTTCCCTAATAAGGAATCTTTCCCAGTCTTCCAACTGGCTGGGCTACTGTTTGTGGCTGCTCATTAGGCAATTGGTCAGTGTCCGTCAGGTTGGTTTTTGCGATTCGTCCATGCACATTTCCAGTCCTAGGTCTTCTTCTGCCTTCCCTTTCTCACACATACAGACTACTGCCACCTGCTGGTATCTACAGTTACGTCCCAGAGCCAGTTTTTGATCCAGATGAAGGTGATGTGAGGCAACACAGCAGTTGGTCTTAATGGTAAGACTGCATTCAGACAGAAGTTTCAGTGTTTGTGACAGTCCTTCCTATTGATTACAATAGGAGACTGAATTTAACGCAGTGGGATCCAGCACCACACGGAGCTCCAGCAAAGTGACACAGTCTCATAGTAAGAAACGTTTGGTTCTGGGTATTTCTGCATCACAAGCATGCAGTGCAAGTGAAATAACATCAACACTATGTTTCTACTGTTTAGCTCAAGATTCTTACAACCAAAAATATTTTGCAGTCCTGTCCAGGTTTTCAGGGACACAAATGATGGATATGCATATCGCAATGTAGAAAAGTACAATGTCATCTGAACTAATTCACATTTATTTTAATATTTCATATTAATAATATAATAATATATAATAATTTAAACTTCTGGGATGTCTATCCATAGTACATGTTTCGGTCATTCTGTCTGATCTTACTGGTGAAGTGTACACATCTACACAAAGCTGTCGGCTTTCTGCATGTCAGCATATACCAAACTTCAGTCACTGCACTTATTATCATGTGTTTGAGCATAGATTACCTTATTTGCGCTTTCAATTTAGTAATCCTTACAGATGATTTAGTTCCCCCCCCACCCCCCATGGCACCTCCCAGGCTCTGTAACATTCCTTGTTACTACGAGTCATATTCCTTGTCGGCAGGGGCTAAAACTACCCACAACAACCAACCTAATTCTGAGATTGTTTGACTGGTGCACCAGAAGAAAATTGTCTGAGCATGCATATTTATTTTAAGAGCTCAGTTAAGCAGTTCTCGTGAGATGTCTCCGGGATGGGATGATAACTCAGACGATTCAGGCCCACAGTGTCGTCTCATGGCAAATCAGTGTATCATCAAAATGATTTTGAAGCTGCTATTTTAACGTACAAATGTTACATACTGGGGCTTCAACATTTGGGAAACTGCATCATCTCGCTAGCTAAGTTTTCTGCAGCTGATAACATACAGATATTTAGTTTGGATTATAAAAAAATGCATGAAAGTTTTTAACTCTAATGGAAGATACTTTTATCATTTGGACCAATTCACACAATCTAACTGTGACGTGATTGCTCTTCAAAAGAGGGTGAGTTGACTCATTTAACAGTGTGTGTGTGTGTGTGTGTGTGTGTGCCTCAGCATGGATGAGGGACCATGCGAGGGATGTGTGTGGAGTGATGGGGGATGGGTTGGGGGTAGCGAGGGAGATGATTATGCCCATCTGCGTGAATGCCAGGTGTGCAACCCTCCTCCTCGAAAACCCTGCTCTGCTCCTCGATGATGATCCTCCCCACCCCACTACAGAATTGCTGTCTCCCTCTCTCTCTCTCACTCACACACACACAAACGCACGCACGCACAGAATGCACTTCCTTGCATACAATCACACTCCATCAGCACTCTCCAGCTGGCAGGAAAAGCAACAGCCGAAGTCGTTGTCACTCTAAATGGTACCAAGGGGCAGCAGTGTTTGTGTGTGCACGTACACAATGTATGCGTGTTCATAACCCTACATGTCACTGTGTACAGTATGCCTGCATGCATGTACTTTACCCATGAACTGTTGAGTATGCTCACAGTGTATTTATATGCACCAGTACTGCAGCTGGTCATGCACCTGCAGTACAGTAGTACAGTACCTCTTCAGCCTTTAACAATGTAACATTTCAGTCATCTGAGTCACTCTGGCATTTAATTTTCATCATCTCCACAACATATTACTCAAACTGCATCTCTGTATCACTGTCTATACCACAAAACATGCAAGATTTGAAGAAGTAACTAATAACTAGACTTACTGTCATACTACTATCTGTCACTCGTCAACATGCCGTGGTTATAGCCGCCCCAAATCAAATCTAGAGTATGTGTATTTTCTAAAACTTATGCAAGACGTGTTCAGATGTTAAATAACAACTAACAGCATTCAAGAAATTTACACAGCACACTTTTAACAAGTTTAACTAAGCATCTCATGTACACACATAATCAGTTCTACAGTTCTCCATAAGTTTGTCAACACTTCAGCAAATACGGTTAATTTGAGGAGTAATTTCTTAATACTAAAACGTCATTAACTGTGTGAGTGACAGTATAGTGAAACCACAAGCACAGTCTTGGTTACATGCTCTCATTTACATAGCATTTTGTCATTTTCATTTTGGAGAGCCTTCTGAGTCAGCAAAAGGTTCTTAAACTTTTCTAAAAAAACATCTGAAATATTATGTTACAGGCGCATGCAAAAGGAGGGGCTCTGGGGGCTTAAGCCCCTGTCCTATTCTGCATTGTTTTCTGGTAACTTTTCCTCTAATTCATTATGACATATTCCATCAACTACATTTAGCAGTAGAAATCAGTGTCAGTGATCACAGCTTGATATGATCTCGTTTGTTCCAATAATGGACAGCGTAGAAAACAGTCACGTTAGCAGTGTAATTTACACAAATCTTAAAGTAGTCTCTGTATTGTAAAGTGAAATAATTTTATTTTTCACAGCTCAAAATTTTTGTACTTGCAAGTCCTCCAAACAAATGTAGTAACTTAGCAAAACCATGCACGCACATGTAGTTCCATTATTTTGGAGTTTAATTAATGTACAGCTGTGTTCTGTTTTTACCAAAATCAGTTGTTTTTGTTACATTCATTTAATGATGTATGCTACACTGTTTTTGCAGGGGGGTGAATATTATCACTATTTATCGTGGAAAGAACATAGTTTAAATTATGTGAAAAGGGTGACTAATCATCTTTTCTAATGTTGACTGTGGAGAGAAACTACTGTAAAAGGAGAGAAAGGGTGCAGAGATTGTTTTTCAGGAGTGTCCCAGAGGAGTTACAGTATGAACCTAAAAATGGTGTTTTAAACAGTAGATCTTTTAGATAGTTTTTTGATTTTTATTTGCTAATATTGTGAACCCATTTTTGCAGTAACAGTTTAAGCCTATTTTTTTTTACACTTTTATTGCCACAATAACAGTTTCTAAACCACCAGCTAAACAACCACACGTTAGAACGGGAATCTGGTCAAGGTCAAAAAGAACGACAACCAAGATTACAGGTTTCCACGTGGTCGTTTTCAGGTGAAACTGCTCTTTATACATTTCTATCCACATGATGTTGGGTTAGTATTTATGCATGATCTCTCCAAACTGTAAATAGTTTTTGTCTGCCTTTACAGGAAATACCACATTTGTCCTACAGAGCTTTTGAGGAGATATTGAGGTAACAGGTTAGGAGTAATGTTAGCTTTTCCCACAATAAACTATGTAATTTAAACACAAACTAGACAGTAAATTTTTTTTGGCCCAGCCCTGATATGACTCACATAATATAGGATATCTGCCAGAGTCTGATTCAACTGCAGTAGAAGTTTGTTAAATACGTTACTCACACTTTGAAATAACAGCATAATCTAATCCTGTTTTTCAGGAGCTACTGTACTTGTGCAATACAGACGTTACTCACTGAATTAAAGTTCATTTGTTAACAGTGTCAGAACATACTATTGTGCCCAAATAATTGTTCACATTCATACTCAATGAGTTACATAGTTACTTTACATTTGACCATTAACACTGTTATGAGGAAACTTGCATGGAACTGAAATGTTAAACTACATTGTGTATATTAAAAATATTCTGCACCATGTCCCCATAATTCAATGGACATATTCTTATTGTTTTTGTATTTGAAAGTACCATTGAATAAATGTATTTAGTAACTCACTTCCTCTGTATAACGTTTTGAGTGAAAAGCTCAGTGTGGGGGCCCTCGTTAGCTAGAGCTGTCTTGGTCTCTCTTTCTCAATGTGAGAAGACTAACGGGAGCTGATAAAAGCTGAATCACGTTTGAAATGTTTGCTGAAGAGCGAAACGCACCAAAAAGTTTAGAAGCTAACATTAGAAAGCTCTTATCCCAGCAGGCATGATTAGGTGTAAATACAAAGCCATCGCCACAATTGCTGAAACAGCTAATGTTAGTTATATGCAGGCTGATGATAATAAGCTATAAAGAGAGAGCGTTTTAGTGTTGCAGTTCACAGAATCTCAATTGACATGTCAGCCCAATAAAGTCGGCATAGTCTGGTACTCAGCAGCTGCATAACTCCCCAGTGGGAAGTGATTGTTAACCCTAGTCACAAAGACCAAAAATGTGTGTTGTCTACCAATTTCCGAACCATTTTATTTTCTCTTTTTTTTTTATCCCAGTGATTTCTCTCACTGTTTTCAGTGATAGTTTACATCCTTTTGAATAGCTTATGTATGTGCTTTACAACCACAACTACATTCGAAAACTTAGTTTACTTAGGCAACAGCAGAGAGGATTTAAAAAGAGAGAGTGAGGATATCTCCACTGACTCGAACGGAATGGTTTTTCCAACAATGACAGATTATGGAGATTGAAATGGTTCCAAACACAGGGAACTATAGAAGTATTGGTGTTGACTTAGGTGTTTATAAATCCCTAATGTAACAAGATGAAATCAGCTTGGATTGTAGCATCTATTATAATTTTAACTTAACTATTGGAGGATACTAACATTATGTTTTACAGCATTTTGTTACCATGCAAAAAATGAACAGATTAAGATAGTTCACTGTTTTTATAAATTGTTGCCAAAAAAATGGTCTATAATTTTTTGTACTGATACCGATTTGGTTCTGTTGTAAAATGAGTGGCTTTTTGTTGCTGCTACATCCAGTTTTTTCTAAATGGATCTCAATCACTCCCTTGGAACTATTCAAGACCACATGTTGTTTTTGACCCCTCAGTGCCGCAACTCTTTTATCTCCAGGGATCTGTGCAAAACTAGCGATTTCTCTTAATACAATGAAATGTGCGAGTGCACAACTTTGCTAAAGAAACAATACTAAATGTAATTTGTTACTTCCATTCCCTATAAATTGCATGGCACATCACAGCGATTACTTTTCTCAATTTATTTAGAGGTATCCCAGGCTTTCATCTTCAGCCCTTAGACTGAATTACCTGACTGAATTATTACATTACTCAATGTAATGTATCCAATTCTGTAATTGAATTATAAACCCTCTGCTAAGCCCCCCTAGATAAGGGCGGCAGCTAACCAAATGGAAAAATGATTTGCTCAGATTTGCTCTGAATTATGATCTGCAGATCGTCTTTGGTGGACAGTACACTTAAGACTTCAGACAGGGACTGTGAAAGAGATATTATTATCCCTTCTACTTGAGGAGAATAAAGAGATTCATGGTGAATGAGTAAAATAGAGAGACTGTTTAACCTGATGTTATCCCTGTTTTTGATTGCTCCAAATTTAAAACAAAAATCTGTCTATTTCTCTATCTAGCAACACATTTATCCGTCCGTATCTCTCTCCCTGTCATCTCTTTACCTACACAAACACAGACACACACAGACTGAAAGGCAGCCATACACAAACACACATACAGACACTGTGGGCCCACAAGTGGAGAGCACGCAGCTCGTAAAGCAAGCGGTGACGGCCTGATTGATCCCCTGGTGAAAATGGGCGATATTCCCCCAACATCGATATCAATAAAGCCTCTTAGGCTCGAGGCTTCTCAGGGCCTGCTTTTGTTTCTCTTCTGAGGAGAGCTAAGAAAAATCTATAGTCAATTGATGGTGTCTGGGAGAAAGGCTCTATTGGAGTATATCAAATCAACGTATTGGAGAAGGCAAAGTTTGCCCTGTGAATTAGACTGTTTTTGCTTCAAGTTCAGTGCCAGAGTGAGAAGAATGGACATGTTTTGAAGCCATGGAAGGAAATTTCTGGAGATTCTTAAGGGATCATGTAAACAGCATAATCTAATAACAGCAGTTATCTGATTATGAGAAATCAGATAAAGACACCTGGATTTCTTGTGTTTGTGCATGTACACCCGTTAATCTGATTTATTTTGTTTTTTTACATCTCCGCATGTGTAAAAAACGGAAGTGACGTATTATTTGTAAAAGAGAAAAGACAACAAACAGGGCAGATGTTCACCTTATAGCCTATTAACTCCCACATTTGACCACAAGCGTTGTCATGTTCCACAAGACGAGTGGATATTGTGAAATAACACAATGTTTGAGTCTTATGTCAATATGTTTGCACATACTTAGATAACGGACTGAAACATGTAAACCGGGGTAATTCGATTATCGCATTTCTGAAGGATATCCGATTACTACCAGTTATCGGATTTTTGTGGTCATGTAAACGGGTCCACTCTTCTTCACTTAATTTTGTTATTTTGTAAAAGAACAAAACCAGTGCTACCTCTAATGCAAATTATGTTACTATGACTTCAAACATGAATACAGTTTTGTAGCAAACATAGTAATAATATGATTATGTTCTGATGCAAGATATTTTTTAATGAATTAATTAATTTTTAAAATATATATTTTTTTATTGCTATGGTTAATGTTGTGTTGAAATTTCTTTCTTCAGCCCAGACCATCACAGAATTCAAAAATAATTAATCTTAGCTTTTGTATAGATTTACGGAAGTGGGAAAGTAGAAGCAGCTAAAAGAAGAGTGCTTTGGTGTGCCTACAACCATAACCAGCCACAACAAGCTGTGAAACAATGTGTTGTTCTTAATTGATAATTATGTTCAGTTACATCCCTGGTGGTCAAAATAATATGTTTTTTTTATTTTTAGTCAGTTTAGTTTTTTTGTTATCTGCATTGCCCCTCTTTCTTTTCCTTTTCACTTGGAGCTGAGTGGTTGAAGAGGCCCAAAGCAGACCAGCCTCTGGATAATTATTCTTTCCCAATCACAGTGGCTGTGTAATTGCAGTCCTAGCTGCTAATTTATGCACGCCTTTGTTTTCTACAAGAGATACATAAAAATAAAAAAAAATAAAAAACACATCAAACGATTTCTGATATGTAAAGAATACAGCAAAGGAAGAGAGGCTGCAACGGCTTAAAATTAAATTCCTTATTATTTCCGTATGATAATAAGTCAGAGAGAAGGAGGAAATCAAAAGGGAAGTCATATAATGATGTATGGGCATGAATATGGCACTTATTGTATTTTTTTTGTTTCGTCGGATTGAATACATTACCATATTTTCTGTGTTTTCACTTGCCTTAAATTGGAGTTATGTAGGACAGCTTGCTGACCATCATTCACAAGCTGTTTGCTTTTCTGCACATGGTCTGTCAGATGCTGATCTCATACACATAACTGGCATTGTTTTTAATGTAAATGATGTTGCTGTGATGAGGAACCATTAAATGCACACATATCAACACACATAAACATAAATACGCATAAATTCTGATATCCAGCCCAACCATTGCCTCACACACAAAGACACACAGGCTTTGACACCAGTGCACATGGGAACGATGGTACTTACTTTATGCATGAGGACAGGTACGAAAAAAAAAACAAATCCACGGCAGACACCAACTGTAATTGCATGTGACTCCTTCTGTATACCATCCATAGCACTGGGGAACATGGCAACTAATTGGAATATACAGCTCCCTAAACCACTGGTGAACTCCGTAGAGAGGCTGGGCTGTCAGACGCCGATGGCCCGCTGCGGGTATAGCTGTGTTAAAGTGGCATGGGACTCTCATACTGTTAGCATTGAAGATGAGGGCTAGGATGAGAGGTAAATTGGTAGCACCAATAGAGAATGACAATATGTGCAGATACAGTCCCTGTCTGTATTTATATGTGTGGGAGCGTGCATGCAGACACTGACAGTTATGTTTATGTATTTGTTTAAATGTAACTGTAGTTTTTATTGATTCATCATCCATGAGTAATTAGAATTTTTGTCAACTGGGGCTTGTTTTTTTTTTTGTCTGTGGTATTGTACAATTAAAGACAAAAATAAATAGCCTCAAAGAATATGGACCATTTCCCAAAAATTTGGCCCAATGTTTGCATCATTAATAAAACTTTACATACTAAAAAAGTTGTCAATGAAAATTATTAGCTCTCGTGTAACTTGTTGCCTTTGAAAGACACATGACACATCAGCATTTTATTGAGAGAAAAAATAGTAATTACATCAGGCAAAGTATAGACATCTGTCAGAAGATAAGGTGGAAAGGCTGTACTGCTATTTCCAAGAGTTTCACAGATTCTAGAAGCTGTATGTATGTATAGAGCTGTATGTCACTGCAAAGCACAAGGAGACACATTTTGTTAGAAACTAACCTGTACTTGGTCAGAAGTACAAGACTGAAAAAAATTGAAGAATCCCCAGATTTCTGCCAAGGTGACTGTTGCTGAACTGGCGGTTGTGAACTTGATGTTCCAAGAGAAGCTCAGCTTAGGGCTCTTCATCATGGTGGGCTTTGAGGTCATCATCCAAGAAAAACTCCATTGCTCACACAGCAGCACATCAAAGCCAGACTGAAGTTTGCCTGTGAACATTTGAAACATGATGATGTCTGTCTGTCTTTTGGTCTGATGGGATCAAACTGGAGCCGTTTTGGCACATGGATGCTGCTTTTCTTTGGCAAAGGAACAGAGAGGCCTTCAGACCTTCAAACAGTTGAATATGGTGGTGGGAGTATAATGTTGGGGTGCTGTTTTCCTACTTCATGCACAGGGAATGTTGTTCAGGTTCATGGGATCATAAAGAAAGAAATTATTAAATGATGTTGACAATTTGAAGGTTAATGTAAAGAAATCTGCTGCTGTAGGTCACCACTGGGTCTTCCTGCAAGACAATGATCCTTTAGTGTGTTTGGTTCAAAGACGTGAAGGACACCAAGATCAGGGTCCCTGAGTCCCACTCAGAGCCCAGATCTCAAATGGCAGCTGTTGGGCTTATATGGCCTTGTATCGCTATGCACATTTTAGGCTAGGTGAAACCTATGAGTTTGCAGTACACTCCTGTCTTTTATCTATTTAATGACCAGACAAAATAAAAAATATAAACATTGCACAGAATGCAAACATCACACAAACAGCAGCTCCAACAGCAATATTCCAGAAATGTGACACTTCCTCTCATCTAGTGGTACTGGAATCTGTCACTTTACTTTGTGTATGGGGTAAACATTAAGAAATTAACATTGTGTCTATATATAAGGTGTAGCATGCACTCTGGTGCTTGGTGTGAAAGGTTCAAGAACAGTGGATGGTGTAAATGTCATTTTATAATTAGCCTCACTCAGTCGTTCACGAAATATACTGTATGAAACGCCATGTCACAGGTACACAAAATATACCTGTGATATTTATACAAGGATGACCAATATGGGAACATGCAGTCTTTTGTATTATTCATTGCAAATATTCTGTAAATGATAGTAAGAAGCACAACCCCTCATTGAATAGGATACATTCATCATATCAACAGCTCTTTTATGTAGGTCATGCACACAAACACAAAGTAGAAAACATTGCCAAGTCAAATTTCATTCAACCACTGTTTTTTGGCATGCTTTAGTTCTGTTAAGTCTGTTTTAGTCTCTGTAAGTCAATGCTTCACATTTCTCTCTCTCAATCTCCCTCTCCATCCCACACGCAAAGTTAGTTGGTGTGCAAAACCAAAAATGTGCACAAGTCACTTTTTGCAAGTCCAAGTCAAGTCCCAGTCAAGTCTATAATATGTTGTGTTGTTTGCTGCATGGCATCCACTGCTATTTTGTCACTCTTTTATACGTATACATTATTAGAAATGTTTGTTATGATGATTAAACAAGCAAAACAGTTTAATTACATTTGTATGGTTTTCTTTTTTTGTTATTAGAATCTGGTGAAACCCAGTGTTTTTTATACAGTTAATCGGATTGAAATTTCATTACATTACACTAGTTTACATTAGTCAATAGCAGAGTTAAAGACATCTGTTGACTGGATTTATTTAAGCCTCATTTTAAACAACATTCCATGTAGTTATTTCTCTGCTGTTGTTGACAAAAATCACTAAACTACTTAAACAGTGACCCTTCTGCTCAGGACAGCAACATCATGAGCTTACTTTGCACTGCTTTATCTGAACAAACTTCACCTGTCTGTTCACCTTCTCCTATCTGTGCGCTGTTGGCGCTCCTCCTGTAACCAGAATACACAGATCAAGCTGGAAATTTCAGTCTCAGGAAACTGCTGTAGCACATACTAAATGAAGAAGCCTAACTGAGACTTTTCCCACCTTTTCCTCTTATAATTTCTTTCTGATCATGATTCTGATCTTACTGATCGCACATGTCACATTCATATTTATTTATCATATGCATGTATGCAACGCACATATACAGTGGGATGCGAAAGTTTGGGCAACCTTGTTAATCTTCATGATTTTCCTGTATAAATCATTTGTTGTTACAATAAAAAATGTCAGTTAAATATATCATATAGGAGACATACACAGTGATATTTGAGAAGTGAAATGAAGTTTATTGGATTTACAGAAAGTGTGCAATAATTCTGTAAAGTAAAGATCATTTTTCCTTTTAAATCAAACCATTGTATTGTTTTTCTTTTCTGAATTGACAATTTATTGCAAGATCTGTTTGTAACAGTATATACAAGACTACAAAGCAAATGACTACAAAATCAAGGACACTACATTTATGAAGCCCATAATGATTTTGTGTGTGAGAAGCATCTTTAAAGAGTCTGAATGCCCCTACATTTCTATGTATGTGCCCCATGTTGAACCTTTTCTCTACCTCTATGTCTATTCACTGATATTTTCAGCCAGAAGCCACCAGCCTTGTATCTATCCCACGTAAATAATGAAACACATAATTATCATATCATAATTGTGGTAAAGATGGCTTTGACAGAAATCATTTCCCGTATCTAATACAGCGCTAATCAAATCTGTTCCCCCACTCACTAACACGACCTCTGGTGATTGAGTTTCGGACATTTGTTTGTGTGTGCTTGCGTGTGTGGTTATGGAAGATGGGTGTTGTGTTTATTGTTTAATATCTCATATGTAAAATTATAATTTTATTCTTTTCAGTCTTTTTTTTTTTGTCCTTCATATGCTCACGGACAGTTTAAAGACTCATGTAGATACGGATTACTTAGCACATAATAGAGGATATGTTTTCAGGAACATGTGTCTGTATGGATGCTCTCTGTGTTGGCTTACTCTCTTTCTATTGTTCCTGGGACTGACTGATTGATGTATCGTTGGATGTAGCAGAGCTAGCCCGGTCACATGACCCAGCAGATGGCTGAGGAGACAGCTGACAACAGTGGGTGTGTATGCCAGCATGTAAATGAATGAGTCTGAATCATCTTTAGCAATGGAATTACCCTTACATATACAGACATACTAGTGAATAGTGCAGCACACATGTATGTGAAGCAGGGATAGATGATGTAAGAATAGTCTTTAATGGCAGAGTGAGACAGGCCTGAGGATAGGTCTCTAACAATGAGTGATTACTGCACTAACAAGGCTGGCAGCTGGAGGGGATGCGTGTAATGTGATTGGTGCTGGCCAATATTTATCTTGACCAATAGACAACTGACCTGGCTGTGCCCCTCCCTACAGGTCAATCAGAGTTCAACAGACTGAGGGCCAATGTTTGAGCACACACTCAAACTAGACTGGATACCCGAATAAAAGACGTGTGTACATTGTGTGTAGAGAGGCACATCATAAACAATACACTAGACTACACACTAAAGATGCATACACTGCATATTCAATAAAGGGACAGTAAGAATATCCACATATACACAAACATTCTTGTAGTACACTACAAGGATGATCAGTGAGGTTTTCACAGTTTCTTCTTGATTAAAGAAAAATGCAATATGTAAAGGCAGCTTGATCCAACAGTTACACACATTCAGAATATCCTGAACTTTCAGTAGATGTGATGATTAAAGATTAATTTTAGATAAATTTT
The DNA here is from genome assembly GCA_034779795.1 of Ctenopoma multispine. Classification (NCBI taxonomy): domain Eukaryota; kingdom Metazoa; phylum Chordata; class Actinopteri; order Anabantiformes; family Anabantidae; genus Ctenopoma; species Ctenopoma multispine. The sequence continues at coordinate 24,886,513 of JAUYWH010000018.1, forward strand.
AAGATTAAAATGATGGAAACATTCATTTTACCTGAAACTATATTATCTCTCTCAGAGAATATTATAGGAGAAAGGGGGATTAAGGTAGATAGCTAAGGGAAAAAAAATACATATGAAGGGATGACGAAAAAGAAAGAGACTTGCATGTAGTGAGGGAGAGTGAGGCACGTTGAGTAATGAGCGCTGTTGCTCCCAGAACAATCAGGTTCTCCATTTTGCCGCGTGTTCATACCTGATGTATAGTGCGAGCTGAGGGAGCTGCTGTAATAAGACCATTTGGGCCTCTTATTGGCGGCCATTAACGGCAAATATCTTACACAGGCCTAAAGACAGCCTGCGGGGCTAAGGAAACAGCAGTGTTGGCTGTGCCACTCATTTGGTCTGAAGTAATGTGAACTGTAGGATAAAGTTGCTGCTGGCCTGTGCACACATGATTAGGCTGTACAGATTTGGACAGCTACACTAATATAACATGTAAACAAAATTCTAATTTCTAAAAATCTGCCATTACAGATAACCAATTTTCTGTATCTTATTCATTTATATGATATATTTACTTAATGGTCTGCTTATTAACCGTCAAAGGTTACTGCTGCTGTTTAGCCCTGCATGTTTGCCTTTAAAACACTTTAACCTACTTAAAATTTAATTTTAAAAGGTTTGTACCTGTATGAAAACAAATGTGTAGAGAAAATGATAAAAGTTTCTAAAAAAGCCTTGAGGGAATTTAAGCAAATTTGGGACAAATGTCTATCTAGAGTCAGGGATGAACTGGTTATATTTTTGTGGTCAAAGGTCAATGTGGCTCTTAACCTTATATCTCTATGCTCATCCCTCTAATTCTTATGAATATGATGTGAAAGGAATGGCTAATTGGCACAGATGTCCATTTGGAGTCAAGGATGAACTGATTATATTTTATAGTCAAAGATCAAGGCCACAGTATGTGGTTTCTTGTAAATGCAATATTTCAGGAACGTCTTGAGGTAATCTGACCTACCATCCATCCTGGCCATCTATTCCATTCTTATAACCATGATAGTTTACAGAAATGCCACACGTTGATAATGATTGTCGGACATCCAGGTGAGGTTTCCTGGAGGTTGAATCATGGCAACTGGACTTTTTCAAATTTTGCTCCACTATGACTCAGTGATGAACTGATTAGACTTTGATGCTCAAAAGTCCAGATAAGAGTTACACCACGTATGTGCATTCTTGTAAATGTGATATCAAAGGAACACTGTGAGGGAATTTCTTCACTTTTGACATGTCTCCTAGGACTAAAGGATGAAAAGATTAGATTTTGGTGGTCAAAGGTCACGGTCACTGTGACCTAATAAATATGCCATTTTCATTCTCAATGGAATTTTTAAAGGTGAGCATATATATGTTTGACAAATCATAGTGTCAGAGGTTTTACTAAACACATTTATGCAACTTGACAATTAACTATTTATTTAACAATTAACAATATTCCAATGCAACTCTGGACTCTGGATGGCTATATAATATATAAAATAAAATAAATAAGAAAAAAAGCTGAGCAATGTCAGACACATCAGTGGACTCATCTACAGCTCAGACTTATGCAGCTAATCTAAAACATCTCAGTTAATACATATTTTTTTCTTTATTTATTGGAGGTTAATACAAATACAGGTATTTGTTATTTTCTACTTTTTGTTTTCACTTCTAAAGTGTATGAGCTCCTGCACTCAGAGACTTTTGACTGGATGTTTTTTTTGTGGGGGAACACTAGTTAGCTTGTCGTTGGTCAGTAAAAGTATGTGTTAAAATCCTGACTGATCATTGTTGACTTTAAGTTTGTTTCTGTAGCCTAACTGCCAAATTTAGTGGGTAACTCTTCTCGGATGTGATTGTGTGCTTAGTTGCATCGTGGTGTTTCACATTCCCACTTTTAACCACTGAGAGCAGATCTCAGAGCAAAGGAGATGCAGCGGTTGAAATTTGAAGGATGAAGATAAACACCTCGGTCTATTCAGTAGTAAAAGACTGGATTTTAGCTTCAATCTTCCACTGTTTAGCACACGTAATGCCACACCGACTTACACTGTCGCTTCTTTTCTCTCTTGTCTTCTCACTCCATATTTCTCTGTCACTGTTTACTTTCTGCGTCTCTGTTATGTGATGGCCCTCCCTACTCTGTCTGTGTTTGGCTGATTCTTGTTCTCACCTGGACCAAGCTCAGTCCTCATGCTTAAACCCAACCAACCTGAAACCACAAAGGCAACGAGTACTGGACAATCAGAAACAGGCAGGATGAGCCTTTTGCTGAGTAGCGGTGTAGAAGCAGTCAGAAAAGAGTCGCCAGTCAAAATGTAATCTCCACCAAAATGGAAAAAAACTTAAATGACAAGTCAGTTCCCGCTCTGGGGTCCGGACAGGACAGAGACTAGGTCCAGACCGCAGTCCGCCTGTTGGTAACCTCTGATTTATAACATTTATTTATAGATATTTATATTTAAGTACTTTAAATTTAGCAACTATCTAAAACAAATGGAATGCATGGAAATATCTTTTGTACTGTTAATACCACTAATTTCATGGTAGCAAATTGGCATATGTTGGTACTTTTGATACTTTTGAAATTACTTTTTGTTATGAGGGATAGGGATGGGAATTGATAAGATTTTTACAATTCCGATTCCATTTTCAGTTCTGTTTAACAATTTGATTCTTTATCAATTCTCCTATCCTATTCTTATTTTTAAAAAGGAGAACACACATGTCAATTAGCTTATGATTTTGTTTTATATCTTATCTTGGAACAAGATAGAAATTTAGGAGTATCATGACCTTACATACCCAACAGTGCACAGTAATAGCAGGTTTTACAATGAGGCAAATTGCGCTGACGTAATATGCAATGTTAGTTGATTAGTTACCTGCCGTATTAACGGGAGAGGAAGTGCAAACGTTACCGCTGCTGCTGGGTTGAGATTCACTAGTCCGCAGCGGATCAAAAACACAACATTCATTTAGGTTATCGCGTGTTTTGTGAGCAAATGCTTTTGCATATTCGTAGTGTTTCATCCCTTTGATGAAATATCTACTTTGCAAGTATTGCAAGTTGCCCTGTTGTCATCCTTTCTTGTAAAGTATAACCAAACTTTTGAACGTTTGTGCCGCTTAGGTGTCATGTTTCCTGCTAGGTAAATGACGCTACGCAATGTGCTTGGTGACGTCATTCGAGGCGACTAGAATCGATAAGGGAATCGTTTGCAAAAATGGCAAACAATACCAAGGAATTTAAACAGTGGGAACCGGTTCTCAACAAGAACCGGTTTTCGATGCCCATCCCTGACCCTAGTTCACCTGCAGGACCCAAACAATGGAACTATCTGGAAGAAGAATCTGGAAATATGAAGACAACAATGCATTACAGGTACTTAAAGCAAGCTTTGAGCCCCTTGATGCTGGTCCAAATTCTATCCAAATTCCTGGCTAGTCTACAAGGACTGAGGCACACTGAATGAGAAGCCAGTATGTCTCAAAAAAAGCTTATGGTCCATGTTCCGAAGCTGACCGGCCATCATCTTCCTCTTCACCACCACAGATGTTGCCTCAGAAGAAACACTAAACCCTAAGACCCTCACAACCCCAACCTGATGAGAGTTATGACAACTGTGGACGTTTGCCACTTCTGTCCAAAGGGTGTGTTGAGATGGAATAACAGAATTGCAATGTTTACCTGTGTTGGAATGTACACCAGCAGTGTTTCATAGCATAGTTGAAAATGTTCTCATTTTATAGGACTTCTTCTGATTTCCTTTAACATGTGTAGATGTATTTCTATGTTTATCATGAAGCGGCATCTCAACCACTTGGTAGAGGCTTGTACTAATGAAATTGGGGAGTGAAATGCTATGCTAGTTTACTACTGCACTGCCATGCTACATCAAAGTATATTACATTTTATACATTTATCCAATTAACATGTAAGAACAGAGGCTCCCCTCCACCAGAATTAATTTATCCATCTATGCAAATGTGTGTGCACCTCTCTTTGTGCTCTGTTGTCTAATTCAGTCAAGAGGAAAAAAGGAGAGACAGTGATATGTGAGATTTCCTCTGAAATAATGAAATTGAAAACCAAAGAATGACACTGTGCATTCTGTTTACAGACCAATCAAAGCAAATACATTTGAATATATTTGAAATCATGGGGTACACTTGACTTATGTGACATGTGATGAGCTATTTTAAGTGTCAAGAAAAAGAATTCAAACAACCCAACATCAGATATTTTGAAAACACTTTAAAATATACATGTGTTGGCCTGAGCAGAGGCAATCAGCATCTCAAAGATACTAGGTTGTTAGATTGTACAGCATGCAAAGAGGGAAAAAAAAGAGAGTTAGCTGATGTTGAAGACTGCTGAAAAATGAATGCATGATAGGTCTTCGCAGGTCACTCTGGTTTTGTTCAAAATACAAGGCAGAGAGAATGAAAACTTAACTGCATAGCAAGATGATCAGTGAAATTGTTGAAGGATGATGGATAAGTGGTACTGTCAGCATCACCATGATAAACACGTGCATGCCCACAAAACACACGAAAGTGCTTTCTATCTGGGAGATAAAATGGTAGTTTCATTGTCTGACTACTTATTCTAGAGAGCAGAGTATGAGCGTAAGTGTGTGTGTGCCTTTCTCCCTTTGCTGCGTGTGTGTGTATAAGACAGGGAGGGAGGGTTTTGCTGCAGAGGGAGAGTGGAAGGCGATAAAGACTCTGTGAGTGGCAAGTGTACATGGATAGCTTCGCATCAACTGCCAATATGTTGTGAGGCGGCGGTAACAGGCGAGGGTCTCGGGGGAGGGCTGCGGCAGAGCAGGCCAGCAGCAGACGGAGAGGAAAACAATTTCTGGTGCCAATAACCCCGAGCGGCACAGATGAAAAATGTTTTAATATTTGCAGCTGCTTTATGGCAGTCGGGGTGACAGTGATGGAGTCCATGTCAGCTTTTTCCTTTTAAATGTCATGCTCTGTCTCAGGCTGTCAGAGTGCAGGGGTGTGTGTGTGTGTGTGTGTGTGTGTGTGTGTGTGTGTGTGTGTGTGTGTGTGTGCGTTGTGAATTGATATTTTACTCTAGTAAATAGACCAAATCTGAGAGTG
>JAUYWH010000018.1:24891661-24940776 GCA_034779795.1 Ctenopoma multispine
CCCCCCCCCCCCCCCCCCCCCCCTCTATCCTCCTGTTGTCCATAAAGACAGTGCGCTCAGCTGTCAGATGAAACTCCCCAAACCCGGCAGCTATCATTTAGATAATCACTTTCTCCTCTTTGCATTTTATTTGGATTTGATTATTTTTCATCTGCAGCAAGATGGAAACCATAAATTACACTTGTCCCCTGTGCCTTCGCTGAAATCAAACATGCAGCCAGAATCACAGAATCAGCAATCGGAGGAAAATGTTACAAGATCTTCAACTTTTGGACACAAGACACAGAGACGCTGGTATGTGCTACAAACCATTATTATTTCTAAGAAAAGCCCAAAGATTTTAATAATTAGACATGCAGTATATTTTAAATGTACAGTCCAACACAAGTTTCTTCACTTGCTTGCTTTACTAGTAGTTTAAAGATGTTGGATGCAAAACCAATTGCAGAGAACATACTTTCTAAAATTCAAGGCATTGCAGACATAGAGTCAAGGCACTAAAATCTAAATTATTACTGTACGTTTTATACTTATTAGATAATTACATGAAACAGAATTCATTCATTAATAAACAAAGCCAGTGGCACTGAATGCACTAGTGCCGCCTGTATCTGGAACCAAAGTGAGTAAGACGTTTTATTCCATATTCTCAGGTTTTTCATCTTGTCAGTGTTTGTGTCATGTTCATTTCATCAGCTTTTTCATTCTTAATTCTGAAATATATGATACCACTACTTACCGTATGCATTAACTTAATGTTGTTAGTATAATATAGTACATATAATGCATACGTATTCTGTTTAAAATGATTATGTGGTAAAATGGTCGGAATAATGATTTCATATATCATCAGTACCTAAGCTGAAAATTCCATAATATTCACTACCTTAAGTGCCCTCTGAAAACATCCCTACACATCATGTGTCTTTTGTTATGAGCGTCTGCCATTGTTTTCAGACCTGCTGCGGATCCTCCTGACCTAGACTTGCACCCACTTAGAGGGTCAGAGGTTAGACAAGCTACCCATTGGTGAGGCCCTTTTTGCCCCCACCAAGTAACGCATATAATGCACTAAGGACAGTGAAGTATTTTTATGTGACAAACAAGATGATTAGTGGAATGGCAGCAGGATCCTATAAACATGTAGTGTATAGATTTCATATACTGTTAAACCACTACTGGTTGAGTGGGATATTGAATGAGTTTTCTTTCTTTCCTTTAAATAAAAAATTGTGTGTCCTTTTTTATGATGCATTCTACAAAATGAAGTTTAAATGATTCAACTTTTTCAAATACAATTCATTTCAACTCTTTTATTTCCCCTCCTTTTTCTTTTGGTATAGCTGCAGCACAAGCCCAATTACCTTGTGTGTAAGTGGCACGTTTTCCTGCATGAAAAGCACTGTTTCAATTAAAGGTGTTTGATCCAGCAGCACGGCAGGACAGACCTGCATGCAGGTTGGCTGCGGGTAGGCAGTGTTGCTTATTTGCCCTCCCCTGCTGGGTGCCTCAGCAGGGGGCTGATGTGTAATCGAGTGCCAGGCTTGTGGGCCCACACCAGACATCTCACCTATAATAGCAGCATATTCCCTGAGGCCAGACCCCTGCTGGAAGTGTGAGAGGGCCAGCAGCCAGGCAGGCATGGACTCTGGACACCATCTTCTCTTCTCTTACATAAACTTCTCTAACCACTTTTTTTCCCCTGTGCACTTTTGGAAACAGTCAGTACTACATTCTATACATGCATACATGTTGCATGTATGTATGTATCTTATGTTATTGTCTAGAGGTTTTACCAAATGATACTAAAAACTGCACTGCTGTCACTGCACATGGCTCTGAAACATCATTCAGATCAAAATGAAGCACACATGCAGTATATGTGGAGAACAGTGAACTAATGAGCAACTTTGGTATAACATGCAATAAAATTTTGTCATCCTCTTTGTAGCTAGTATTTGTGCCTTAGAAAAGTAAAGTCACACTGATGCAAAACTATTGTAAAGCATTGTGAAAATGCTATATTTCAGATTTAATGACTTTATGAATCCCCCTTTGTTGTCATAAAAAAACCTCTCTGTTCAGTCATTTTGTTGCACTTGCATTCACAACTCATAGCTGTGTCTTCAGTGTGTCTCCACCGCGTGGCCTAATTAAACTGCTTAATCAGTTAACGACTCCAGTGAACACAGTTAAAGGGGAATTAAGCGCAAAGAGATTGAGGAGAGGAGTGGTGGAAATGCTGAGGAGACGCTTCGCTCGTCTCCAGTGTGAAATAAAACGGGGGATGGAGCTGAGTAGGGTAGGCCATTAAAAAGTGAGCGGAGGGTGCCGAACTGTTCTGCTGCCGTTGTGTTGAGGGTGAGCGAGCCAATCGAGATACCTGTTTAAATGGGAAATGGCACGACTTCACAAAGAGTCAAATTAAAAGCACTTTTGCTCTGTTAAGCAGAGGGGAGACAAGGGAAAACAGAGGGGGAAAACAACAGAAGTGAAATGCGTCTTAGAGGAACTGCACTCCTTCACTGCATCTTTATAGTTCTCAGGTGACTTCAGATCAGTTACGCTTAATAGGCTCCACTGATAAATTTATTTTGCTACTATTTCAGCATAGAAATACATGAAAGCAGCTGCTATTCATCACAATATAACAGCTTTTTTTTTACATTCACCTGTAGATGCTGTTTTCAAAACAAGATCTGTAAAATGTCAGAGGTGACATCACGTTTCTGTCCCTCTTTTTTCCTCCTCTCCTTCCCCGTCATTTCATCACTCCACCTACTGTCTGTCTGTCTTTATGTCTGTTCAGACATGCACTGCAACACTGAACTTATCATTACCCAGAGGAGCTATACCTTTAACGGGCTTTACCCTGCCAGCTCCCTGGTACAAAAATTCTGTAATGTTCGCTTGAATCCATGTGTCAGTAGAGCAGGACATTGTACGAAGAATTCACAGCGAGTGAGTCAAAAAGTGGACATAGCCAAGAGTTCTCCTAAAATTCAAGATTCAAAAAACATTATTATTCTCTGAAGGAAATTCTTGAATTATTGTTATGTACTGGGATGGTGCTACACATTATCATTTCATATCCAGATTGTTATTATTACAGTATGAGTAACTTTGCCTCCAAAAATGTACAGTCTACTCCCACAGTCCTGACATCCTCACTTGTGACACCTCAACTGCTAGAGTAGCTAGGAGTGGAGAAACACAGGTAAGTCCTACGTGGAGGTCTTTCAACAAAAAGAAAGAATCAGATTTGTGTTTAGTAAGCTCATTTGATGGGGCAGTAAAAGCAGCAGCATTGCTGTAATGATCTTTTAAAATTAGTGCATGATTGCAATAATGCAGGTAAGTGAAACTACCAGTGGAAACGGGATTAACAGGAATATAACATCAGTTTAAACATTTGTATGTAACATTGTAATGTTTGTTCATAAAGTAAAAATCATTATGTGTGTTCAGTCAGAAGTGTGAATCATACAGTATAAATTCAGTACGGCCAAAAAAAAAAAAAACTAAACTGTTCTTATTTTATGCACCAAGTCCAACTTGGCTCATAAAGGAAGAACGAGTTCCAAGTATTTGTGCTGCACAGTTGCAGTTATTATTAGTCCTATAATATCAGTCTGCTGGACTTTGTGCCTTTGAAGAACAAATAGATTTTTCTTTTAAGCTTTTAAAGCTCCTTCCATTTGTATAATTTCCCAGTGGTTTTAGTGTATTTAATTCACAGCCCGTGATGGCCTGATGGCACAATAGAGCTATAAGTTGTATCTGAAATCACAGTCTATGCATTTTAATTTGATAAAAGAATTGATTTTACATATCAGAATTACATAGGGCTGCTGGAACCAATCTCATCTATCATTGGTCAAGACGCAGAGTATGTCTCTGGTCTATCACAGGGCTGCCAAATACTGTAGGGTGTGCTCCAAAACCCAGCCAGCACTGTTAAATACGCCCAACATTACAAACACAGTCAACATTAAATGCTCAACAAAGACTGGTTTTGAAATAAGTCAGTTTACTACACCTACGTGCTATAGTCAAATCTCACCTCTGCTTGAGACTATAGTGGCTTGATGCTATGTTAGCCATTGCTAGTCTATCGACACCATATCTCCAGCTGAGTTATAACACAGCAACGTAAGGTTGTAACAGGGGAAAATTATGTGTGAATGAGAAATAATAGTAACAATAATAATTATAATACTTTATCTGGTCCTGCTGCATCAGTTTTGAATGATAGAAGATACATGAATAAACAAGATGCTACATTGTTTAAATAGAAAAACACCCTCACAGTGGACTCTGTAGCTCACTTGTTCCCCCTTTATTCATTTACACCTCTTGATTTGATGAATTGTAGGGTTTGACAGCTTAAAGCATTCAGACTCCATCAAGTCTGCAGGTGGCTTAGACCAGACATTTAAATTCAGACATTCATGCAACTCACTTATACTTTTCCACTTTCCTTCCTCTGTCTCCCATCTTCCTCTTTCTTTCCTATCAACTCGTTTCTCTTTTTATTGTCTTCCTCTCCTCTCATTTTCTTTACTTCACCATCTTCTCCACCCATGCACTCCTCCCTAATCCTCATCTCTTTTTGCCTCTGCTCCACACACCTCTACTATCCTCCTCCTCCTCCTCTTCCACTCAGCTCCACATGCCTCCCTGACTTCCTGGATGGAGCCCAAAAGGATTCAGGCTCATTATGCAGGACGTTGTACTTAGGGGAGAAAACTGGAAAGCAGAGATGGGAATGAAAAGAGAATGAGAGGGAGTGATAAAAAGAGGAAGGATGGAGGGAAAGAGAGCTTAACAGCATCTGTTGGCCTCCAAGGTAAGACAGCAAGCTTGAGACACACACACACACACACTCACACTCTGTAGAGTATCACCGCATCATCATCAAAATGTTTGACATATTTTAGGCCAGCGCCTATTTGGGTTTCAGATTTCTGCTCATTAACAAACCATCATTACGCACCCAAATCTCTTTATATCTGTGTGTGCATGTATGTATAGGTATTAGCTTGCACTTGTCTAGTGATGCATCTGTGTGTCTGTGTCTCGGTCCGTCTGTGCATGTACACCTGTGTGTGTGTGTATGTGTGCGTCTGTATATATGTGTGCGTGTCAAGTGTTTGCGGACACTGAAGGGGACAAGAGTGCTTTCTGATGCCTGTCTAGCTGCGCCTGTCTCACTGGGCCATCTAAGTGTCATCTGCCCAGGCCTCAGCACTCATACACACACACACACACACACACACACTTCTCACACAATCTCACATTCTCTCTCTCTCACATCAGTGAGGAACAGAGACAGCCCAGGGCTTGCTGTCATCTCATCACACTGTGCAGGTCCGGCCACGTGCATGTGTGTGTGTGTTTATATTGTCTGTGTGGAAAAAAGAAAGAGAGTAAAGGAGGGAGAACATAATGCTGCTGCTAAACAGCAAAGCTTTTTGTCATTAAGGACTTTGGGTAGCACCAAACAAATTTAGAGAAAAGTCTAATTTTTGAAACTCATCTCTAACATCACAGCATTGCCATGAACTGTCTAAAACACAGACATCAGTGCCCGTGCCCTCTAAATCACATTCCTCTGTTTTGATACCGTCTGTGAATCTGTCTTCATAACAATTAGTCTGTATGAAAATGCTTGGAAAATTACTGCATCGCGTAATTTCCGGCAAAAAGCCTCTTTGTGCCACTACCATTTCTACTCATTACCACCAGAGCCAGTGTATTCTAATGGAAAACCCAATTAACTTGTACACAGAAGGAATGCTAATTGGGCATCACAAAATTCTTGAGTGCTTAACGGTGTGCATTTATGTGGTGGTTGGCTGCACAAGTCATTTGGCAACCATTTGGAGTAATTTGAGAAAAGGTAAGAAAAACTGCAGGCTGATTAGAGAAAATATACCTGTTTATAAGCTCTCAATTCCTACCCCTCACTTTCATGTATCGATTAAGAGCTTTGCCAAGCGTCTGCATTTGACACAGCACAGGCTAGAAACAATCCCTTAAACAACGGATTTGGAAATCCAAAAAGTAAAAGCTACATAAATATCATGTAGAAAATATAAAATATACTATACTCAGTTAAGAGCAGTATTGTCTGGAAAAAGAAGCAGTTTGATTTATTTTAACTGAAATATACACAAACAAGTCACAGGGTCAGGAGGGGAAAATATGCTGGACATGAATGACAGGTGACAGAACACACAGTGCATGCAAAGATGACTATGTATGTTACTGTATAGCTGCAGACCAGTCACTGTCAATTCTCATGATGACCCAGCACTGGGTTCTATGCTTAATGTAAAATGTGAGAAAGGGATGCCAAGTAAATGGTAGTTGAATAAAATGTGTAACTTCATCTGCCAGACACTTACTGGACTTATTTCAGACCATATTTAACAAAAGCAGTCTGACACTTTAACATCATCCTCTCCCTCCACTAAGTATCCTCATCAGCTGGCAAACATCACATGTGACCCGTGTGCGCTGGTTGCCACGGTAGCAGCTAGCAGACATTTCTATTACAAGGATAAAAAGGAGATGGGGAAAGAGGGTGACATGGAATGAGAAAACAATAGTCTCTGTTTCTGATTGTCTGTCCCTGCCAACTTTACCCTGGGGAAAGGTTAAGGTAGAGTGATAGAGGATAAGAGAGTGAGAGAACAAGTGCTGATCTGTGCCAGTAAATCAGATTTTTAATTATCTGACATGTTATAAGAAGCACGTGATGGCCCTCCCCTCTTCCCTTGCTTCGACAACACTCAGTTTGTGTCAGCATTCTTCCATTAGTCATTTACTGTATATGTATATGTATATCATCCCCTTTGCTCTTTTGCCTCACCTTGTTTCTCACATTTATGTCCCTTCTCCTTCCTTTCTACTTCCTTATTTCCTTTCATGTGTTTGCTACTTCCCTGTTTCCATCCTCACTTGTGTTTCACTTCCTCTGCCTTCGTCCCTCTTTGGTGTCTCTCCTACTGTACATACCAGCAGAGGCTTTCTGTCAGCTTTCCTGGAAGTGAACAGAGTGTTACCCTACAAGACTGATGCCAGTTACCTTGTATTGTACTAATAACAGCAGAACAACTAGGAATGCATACATGTCATGTACCAGGCTTCCACGCTGTCAGATCACAGCCTTAGCACTAGACAGACAAGAGCAGAAGAAGAACAAGATGCTGCTAATTTCTCCTCACGCTCATACACATTTGAAGACAAGTGGACAGACAAGGCTGTTGTCGGCAACTGCGGCAGATGGAATTTGCTTCAGAAGAGTCAGACTGAAAGGAAGCATAAGTAGGAAGGGGGTGGAGGGTCAGCGAGGTGAAATGCTTCAAAGAAATAACCTGCAAGATTTATAGTTACATTCACAAATTGCTTGGAATAAATAGAAACTAATTAGGTAGTTGGCATGAGCAGTGATTGCTACAAAACAGGAGGAGATTAAATAAAGCCACCAAGAGAAGCAAAAGTCTTTAACAACTGATTCAGGTAAACATACAACACAAATACATGTCACCAAAGACAAAAGTTATTGGTAATGATCGTTAAGGGTGTTTTTAAATTACACAAGATGTGTCAGGTCTAAGTGTCATGATTCACAAAATGGCGGACCCAAGAGTACACAAGAACATGGAAGGTTGAGGGTGAAAATGGATTTAATGAAACACAAGGCAGACTAGACATGAAGCCAAGGAAACCAAAGCTAAACTGAAATCACTCCAGATGGAGGCAAACCAGTATCAAGACTAGAAATAAACAAGACTGACTAAATGAAGAAACTTGATAATTGAACAGGAGAAGAAAGAGACAAATACAAGTTGCGGGGTAAGCATGAGCTGCTAATTCAATGTAAAGAACATGAACAAAACAAAAAGTTAAACTGAGACGATAACAAATTTACAATCAAAAGGGTTTAGGCAAGTCCAAAGAACAACTAAAACTGGTAGCTGGCAGGCAGAGGAACAACAGGAAACTACTAACAGAGAACAGTATGAATGGCAGAGACAGCAGAGGATCTGACAAAAAAATATACCCAGATATCCAAGATTTCTTTTTGTAATTCATCCACTTCATGTGATATTCAGGATGCTATGAATTTTAAGGCGCATGTCAATTTTTTTAAGTGTGACCATGTTTATTTGGTGCCTAAACCTAACCCAAACTTGAGCCTTATCTCAAGCCAATCGCTTTGTTTGCACATTTGTTGTCCTGCAGCCATTTCGGTGCCATTGTACAAGATGGCATGTCCCATTTTGGTGCTGGATGATGCTTCTGTATGTGAGGGTGCCTTTACAACAAACAATCATTTTGTGATGCAGAAATAAGGTTATTATCATAGGCTGGTGAGCTGCCGGTCCCACTTTGTGTTTTCTGCCATACTACTGCTACTATCAGTGAACTGCAGTTATGACAGAATGAGACATTCAGATAAAACACTTTTCTTCCCCTCTGTTGCAGTATCGCTTCAGGTGTGATCAAGATGCCTAACCTGGTAACCATGGTGTTAATCCCTATTTGCCAGTGTCCCGACCACAAGCCTCATTAGGGGCACTTCCATTTTATGGCAACACAGTTGTGCTGAAGTACAGTATCAGCAGTGATAACACACATCCAGCACTGTTTCCTGCTCTCCTCTCATCTTAGCTTGAATAAAAACTGTGTATGGAGGTGTTTTCTGTGTCTTGTCGTTCTGAACACCCCAACTTGCAAGCCCTAGATAACTTGGGGGAGATTTAAACAAGAACCTCCCATTTCAGTCTGTCCTCCTTTTCCCTACAGACCAACTTGACTTGTCCATACACTGAGGTCTCTATTGCTCTGTCTCTCTCCTGTAAGAGGAAAGCGTGCTGATTTATTAGTGCTTAGCTATTTAATTCTCTGCTATGCTAGGCTGAGATGTGTGTGTAGGGTAGAGGAAAGAGGTCTGCAGTTGAGACTGTGGGATGTCAAGATGGAGAGACATTGGTGGGGACGTGGAGTTTCTGATGTACAAAATGAGACTTCCTTGGAATAATTTAAAGATGCCTCACATACAAACACAACATAAACACACAGAAAGTGTTGGGGAATAAGTCTTAGGGGATAAGGGGATTATTTGCCTTAGTTGGACCTCAACAAACACATATAGTTACACTGTACTTTTTTGTTTCTAGATGTGTTGTGTACATTTTTTAGCTGATTTGAGAAATTCTGAAACATCGAGTCACAAGTTTAACATCAACAAATACTGATAAAGCTGGAGCCACGCTGCCTTGTCTCTCTGTGTACCTGTACAGTATATAGCAGAGATGACAAGTTTACTTTGACTTTTTAATTTTTAGGTTCATGTGTTCTGATATGCTGATTTTGTGCAAAATAACTGCACACAATGAAACAGCTCACAAAAACTTTACAAACCTATGATAAAAGAGATAAATTAGTTGTGATATAGCTTGATGTAGCTTGTTTTCTTTATTTAGCCTTAAGTTTAGAGAAACAAGCCTGTGACCAGTTCAATCTGAAGACCAGGACGAGAAAAGGATTCTCAGCTCTGTCTGCCCAAATGCACTGTATGCACCAAGACTCAGCTGTGATCTGCCGCCTTGAGTCAGGGCTTTAATGTGCTGCCCTGCCATCACTAAATGTGTCGGCACACGTGAGAAAGGGCTAATTTTGCACAATTGACTGGCAAACCTTTTTGGTTCAGTGGAATTATGACCTGATTAATCAGCCATGATTAGCATTTAGCAAGACCTCGTGGAACGTGGGGTCCTGATGTAGGTCTCTTATTTATTTATATACCTCCACCATCTCGTTTTTTCTAATGCATTAAGCTGCCAGTCTTGTCAGGCTGACAGGGTCAGCACCACCGTTCATTATGGGACCCGGGGAAGAGAAGAGACAGGCCTGCCAGAGAACTCAAAGCTTGCTGGAAGCCTAAGTGTTTATGCTCAGCCTCACTGTACTCTCATGTGTCGTTTTCCTCATCCTTGACAATCTAAAGAAGGTGACATATATGGGCATATACATTGATGAGCTAGAACATGACTACTCCTGTATGATATGCCGCCTTAACAGGTCAGACCTGCTGAAGCATGGATTCTCCAAGATCTCTAAAGGTGCAATGTGGTTTCTGGTATCAAGACATAGTCAGTGTGCTAACTGCTTTAGATTAGACTTTTTCCTTGTTTTTAGAAAAGAATTTGAAGCAGAATTTGCCTCTTCTGAAGCATGTTGAGCATGCACTTTCCATCATATTGGTATTTTGCTAACAATGCATTCTCAACCTTGTACAGTTGAGAACCATACGTCACATCACAGTTTATCTCCCTGCTTACACCCTCATGCTGTACATCATCATTGCAGTCGCAGTTGTCTTCTCTGTGTCTGAGGGTCTGTATCCATGCCAGTTTTGCTTTCTTTCTCTTTTTCATTTCCTCACTCCTCCACAGCTCCCACTAAAGAACTGTAATAGTGGCGGTTGGCCCTGGGTGGCGATGCAGTGTTCTCTCCCAGGACTTTAGCAGACCTGGAAATATGGCTGCCATGAGAGGAGGTGGCAGATGGCTGACAAGGCATTTTTACCCATAACGCCCCAGTAAAACTTTAACTCCCAAGATTTAGTGCTAGCGCTCTGCACTTAGCAAGCTGCAGCCGCTGGCATATTTTTTCAAAAGTCCCAAACTGATGGTTTTGCAAGCTGCGCATAAACATTCTTTATTGATTGGTCCTGTTAAAATTCAAAGGGTCAGTATCATTTAGCAAAAGACAGTTTTAGAGGACAAATAAAAGCTAAAAATTGCTCAAACGTTGTGGCAGGCATCATTGATTTTTAGAGCAAAACACAGAATAGTGAATTAAATTATTCATCGTGTCATAATATTGACTGATGATGATAGTAGACAATAATCTAGAAGTTTAAAGGTTCCTAGGCAACAATGGCAATTAAGGCTTTTAATCTCCAAGGGCCTGGCAACAGTCATGGTGCTCTTAATCTGTCCTAGACAAGAGCACCATGAAAGTCATGCTCACTTACAAAATTTTCCAAAGACAAAGCTTTATGCTCATAAACCATGCAGAGATTTGGCTATTTACATTTTATATTTACTGATTTTTAAGGGAAAGAAATGCAGCAGAATATTTTATCCATCCTGTTCCTTTAATCAATACAAAATTCTTCTCAGACCATAAAGCTACCCAACCCCCCCTTGGGCTAATGTGAATGACAGTATCACAATGTAGATCACGTTACAGGGTTATAGATTGTATGAGATCTTTGGTTTTCCTTTGACATATACTGCAGACAGACCTGTAAAGTATTTTGTGTTTTGAGTGACTAGCTGATATGTCTGATATTCGTCAAGTGGAAAAGAAAAAAAATCAATGTGTTTTACTTGCAGTAACGTACTGGAATAATTAATAAACTAATATATACAAGCCTGTATGTAGCATGTTGTATTATGATGTTATCAGATAATCTGGTAGATATTAAAACATATTAAAATCAAAATACTAAGTAATTTCACTTGTGGACATGTACAATAAGTGTTGAGTGTAGAAAGCCTGTATGAGAGCTGGAATCAGCAGCATTTGAGTAGAGTTTACATTTCTGTACTGAACAGCAGTGAGTGTAAAAACGGGAAAGCATAAGAAGACTGAAGACAACAATGCAAATATACAAACTGTAAGCAAAGAAGTACTTAGACGTGTTTTCTTACTATTTCCCCGCTACTCTCCTAGTAACGATTCATAGCTACTTCCAATTAAGAATATGTAACTTGTGCAGTGATTCACTAAGCTGAACAGCTAATCAGACTGGGAGCGCTCACCTACAGGTCCGTTCCATCCATTCAGCATGCTAAATTGGCTGATCCAAATCCACCGACGGGCCTAGATTTGGTAAATAAATACCAGTATTTATAGTATTTACAATTCTCTGTCAATCATTTTCATAACTGATTGGCTGGTATTTGAAGGGCTAATTGGACCCTGGGTGCATGTACGCATGACAGGATCACTGGAGTGAAGTGCTGTAAAGGCACAAGGCAGACAAAGAGAGGAAAGGGGATGACAGAGAGAAATAAATAGAGTGGCAGAGGCAGAATGGCCATGCAGGACCAGGCCTTCCAAGCCGTATGGTGGTACTGAAAGGGTAACGTTATTGGACTCAGGTGAAACATGCTCACATCTGTGGCTACTAGCCACCCTAGTGGGGTATATGTGTGTGTGTGTGTGTGTGTGTGTGTGAGAGAGAGAGAGAGCCCACAAAGATGTTCATATCCTTATATCTGCACATGCTGGCTATATAGATATATTTTTTATTTTTTACTGCAGACATCTGCCAGTGTCCCTACCTGGGCCCTGTAAAAGAGCTCAACGGTATACCACTCGTAACCCAGAGCAGCTGACTGAGATAGAAGTAAAAATCACTTCATTCACAATACACTATATTTCCACCTCTGTCACACATTCTTCTTTTTTATTTGAAAGGAAAATTATATCAAAATCCTCCATCATCCCAGTGAAAGTAAATTATGAGTTACTATGAAAATACATTTATGATAAAGTTTAAACAAAGCAAGAGTAAATGTAACAGTAGCATACTAGTGGATAGAGAGTAGTGGTCTGGTTGTGACAGTATCAGTGTCACTAATAAGACAGTAATAGTAGGAATTGATAGAATTTTTAGTAGTAGGTAGTAACTGCAGCTGCAGAGCTAGATGGTACCAGCAATAGTTTACTACAAATGGACCAGCCCAGCAGAAAATGTTATTCTGGAAAACTGTAACAGTAATTAAGGACGTTGACATAGCCCAGGATTAGTGGCAGGAACTCTTACCTGTAAAAGGCTGAATTAGTACTCAAACACACTGTCAGTTGGTAACTTTTGTTCTATATAAGTTTGGACAAATTAACCACTAATGCACTTTAGGAACAGTCATGTTGATGGCTTCAGGTGGATATTATTTGATCTTAAGGTTCTGTCTTGAAGATTTGTTAACAATAATTCTTTAATGCCAGCATTTCTCAAGATGAACACATTGTTAGGTTAGGCAATCTTGGAGTGATAAATTCTACCCTTACATCGATGTATGAATTATGGAAATGCAGACAGGATCAAAACATGGACCCCATTTATTCCAGTAAAAGTTAAGGTTAAAAACTAGAGACCTCCCAGAGCTTGCACACTAGCTGCTGGATTATTGTTGTGTTATACTGTCTTTTAAGGAAAAGGTGGAAAACCCTAACTTCAGTCTTAGTTTCTTCACATGATTTTCAACATAATGCTTAAAAAAGAGACATCTGCCACCACAAAGTCTATGAGGTCTGTAAGACAAGGTGCACAGCTGTATCATTGGCATAAAAATTTGTAAATTTCATCTGCATCAATACCTAAATTATTTACATACAGAGAGTAAAAGCGGGCTGAGCTCAGAACCTTGAGGAGGTGTAATTCCTACCTGATAGATAATTAGTTTATTAGTCGTCTGCTTGGTCCGACATATATAACTCTATATTAAGCTTCTCTTTGTTTATCAAGGCATTATTAGCACTATAATATTTGTCTATTGTCTATCTACTACTAATTCAAATGTTTATTCCAGCTTCCTGGTGCAGACCTGAGCCTCACAACCTCCTCTCCACCATGGCGATCTGCAAAAAAATACATTTAATATGAGTAATCTGCAGCAATAATTGTAGTAGTAGTAATGACTTTTCACCAGTAGAAGAAGAAACAATGTGAAGTGTAAAAAAAGACCTACACCAGCAGCAGTTGCACTTTCTAATGTCACCTCCATCTATTCATCCACCAACTGAGAGTAATGGGCCACAAGACTGCTGGGTCCAAACACACTGGATGTTATCTTTTATCCCCACACATTAACATGATAGAAAAATATGAATACTAGTGTCTTATGTCAGTGTCATATTATAACGAGCATTCATCACAAAGCAGGTTATGTATTTATCATGTCGACATGAAAAAGATGGGACAGGCGAGATCCTGTTTACTGGTTTGTGCAAGCCCTGTTGTATTGTAAAAGAATCTCATTAGTTATTTCACCTCACATTCCTCCCCAATTTTTGTTGCTGCCTCGAAATTAACTTGCAATCCAAAGCCTATGACTTAATAGTATAAAAAATAAAGAAATACAAAAAAAACACCTCCTGGGGATCAGTGAGATTTACAGTACAAGTAAGTGTGAAGCTGTGATGTGCCAACAGATAAATCCGCTGAAATTCCTCGGTTCTTTCTCTTTTAACAATTCTGTCATCTTACCTGCCATTTGACCATAACACAATTGAAGTCATTTTTTGTGGAAATAGGTAATATTATCAGTCATTGTAATCATTTAATACATCTCTTTCCCCTCCATCCTCTCACTTTTGGTTCCTAAGCTGGTGCCAAAATTTGTATCTAGTAGTTCCTAATGAAAATACATTTCACTGGCGGGCAGAGGAATTGGGCTGCTTGCCATGTAGAACTATATGGGCCAAATATGGGTGGTATTGGACTGTGTACACAGCTAGTATGGAGCTTAACAAATTGTCTTTGTGTGTGTCATTAATTCATTTTGCCTAGATGTTCTTGCCTCTGATTCATTGGTTTATGTACTGGAGACACTTTAGAGTGGGTTGTCTGCCTCTGCTGTTTCCAGGTTGTAATCATAGACTGTAAAAATGGATGCATCACAAAAACAAGTCAGTGAAATCTGCATTACATCAAACAATAATACTTTAGATACAAAGATATATTTTTATATGCCTAAGTACAGTACATTTCACCATGTTGTGATCAATCTCTGAAATTTTACAAAATGTATTTGCAAAAAAGGGTATTTCATTAGTTTTCCTAAAAATTAAGAAAAAAATGATCAAGTCACTAAAGCATGATGAAACTTCTACATGGGAGACTCTCAGTGGACGGCTGACCGTGTAAAGTATCAGCATGCCAGTTTTCTGATGTCTAGCTGTCTCATTTAAAGTGTTCATTCATTAGGATTATAGTTCCAATTTGGTATGATTCCATCATGCAGGGGGTCATTGTTGACACTCCTTTATGGCGCCATAAGAGGAAGTTGCGTTGTGTTGTCATTCTGTTCCACCTCAATGTGTACAATGTGTATAAATCAGACCACAGCCCTGCTTGTTATCCATCTAGCTCTTCCCTGTCCATTGCTGTTAAACTGGATCACGTGTGTTTGATCAATTAGAAGCTGGAAACATTTTGATTACTTTTTATTTCACAGCAATATACATATTATTTCTAGCACAGTTGTGGTGCATAGTGCACCACATGTCAGTGATTATGGTGACACTCAGATCTGCATGTTATAATAACATAACATAACATAATGCTAAGCAGGGGGTGAAACTGTGAGATTCCGCTGCTACAGCGTGCAAGTGGTTGGATAAAGGCAGCCAAAGAAGGTAGTGAGCTACCTTTTGGTAGCTCAACCATCTGTGTTATGATGTTTAACCTGACCACAGTCTTCCTACTATGTTAACCTGCTACATCAGTCTACTCCTTCACCTGACTTCACCTGAATATCAGAGTAAGGACAAACAGGTAAACTCTCAAGAACCAAAAGCCTTCTCACACAAACATGTTGCTACGTCATCCATGACCATTGTCATTTATGGTCAAATTTGATGCACAACAACTGTGTTTCGAAGTCAAAACGACCAAGTAGTTTTCCCTTGCTACCCTGCAGATCTGCCCCTGTAAGTTGACAGTCCAAAAAAAAAACATCACACAGGTCATTCCATTCCAAAAGTCAGATTTTGTATCTGAGGTCATTCTGCAGTAGATTTACTTAGATATTTAGGGCATTGTCCTGCTGTGTCATTCATTTTCTTCTGAGGTTTAACTTTCAGACAGCCACTCTGATCCTGTAGGGTACCTTGATAAACTTGTATTTTAATTTATTTTCCTCTCCAAGCTGTCCAGGTTCAGAGGCAGCAAAGCAAACCCAAACTATGATGCTCTCTCCATCATACTAATTCCACTGGGATGATGATACATGTTGGTTCTTGGTTCCCTTGGTTCCTAAGTTCACTTTTTTTTTTTTGCTACTGTAAATAAGTAATCATAGACTGGAGATGAGTCATTCTTTCAGTTAAATAGTGTTTTTGAACAAACATTTAATGTAGTTTGACAATAACTAAATAATGTCAGTCACTGTATGTGTGCACTTTAGTCTCGTTTCTCTGTATGTGGTGGTATAGGGTTAGAAGTAGCTAGAACAGACTGTCAACTGACTACAGCAGGAGGTATAACCCAAAGAAAAAGCTGTATGCTTACACCTCCTTAAAGATGGTGGAGAAATGTACACAGTTAATCTTCCTCCCCTTTGATTTGATTGTGCTGGCTAAATACAAGGGGACTTAATCAAGCTTAAAAATAACAAACAAACAAATAAAACAGAGGTCCTGGGAGAACTCATTAGAAGCCTTGTCAAACTCCAAGAGACTACGTAATTACTTTACCAAAATAAAAATGCAAAGCTATTTCATTTGTATCTGCTTTTCTTTCTGAATTACTGCTGAACTAAGGTTATTGAAACTTTCACTTTCATCCCTTTGAAAAGTTTGATTGAGCAAGGCAAACCTCCATTTTAACTCACCGTCAGCACAGGCCCTGTCTTTTTCAGACAATGTCTGAAATGTCAGACAATTGGAGCAGAAAAGGGCAAAGATGAAACATGAAAAAATGCATTTATTTCCCTTCATTAACAAAAAATAGAGACCCCATTGACAAGGAAATGAAACAAGGTCAGTATATATCTCTTTTTTTTTTTTTGTCATTTAAATTACCGGATCAACAGCGGCTCAGATGAACGGCCTGGCCATCAGTCTTTGATTAATGTCACGCTTTGCGGATTGCGGCGATCCTGTGCCTGATTGAAAAATAAGCCCAATGATATTTCTATTAGAGTTTGTTTTATTAATAACGCGTCAGGGCTTTAAAAAACATGTCTCAGTGGTAGTCAATCACAGGGAGACGATAGACAGACTTTACAGTTAACTCTTATAGCCTCACACAGATATGCTTAATTATTTTTTTTCTTGCATAATTTAGTTTTCCACAACCCCTCCCCCCCTCCCCCTTCTGGATTTTCACTGTATACTTGCTGGCAAATGCTAAAATTAAAGCCCCTGTAGGATTTTATTGCATGCTCTGGACATTCACAGTTTTAATTCCAACCTGTTCCAACCAGCTTCTCCTTCCATAAAATATTTTTAAGATAAAACCCAATAAGAAAAAAAATGACTTTACTGAAACATTGCCATGAGGATACAATATAAAGCACTACATAAAGATTTTGCCATCATCAGACAAGCACATCAAATCCTTAAAAGGCAGCAGCACAGCACCTGCAGCCTTACAGCCAGCTGCTAGAGGAAGATAGAGAAGATGGACATAGAAAAAAAATATACTATCAGGAAGGATGATAGAGAGGAACAGCAGCATCCTAAATGCTGACAAAGTCTCTGTTTTTGTCTTTCCATTTTTTTCTCTCTGATTCACTATGAAAACAGTGAATCAGCAATAATTTAAGAAACTGTACTGTTGGCGGAAATACCTACCTAGTTTCATGACTCATCATTGTCCCCTTTTTCTCTATCCAGACTTGAACCAGGAAGCTCCAGAAATGCTCTTGACCCTAGATGCTACGTGTTTGTGTTGTGGATCATTCTCATCCCAACCAAGAGACTATTATCATACACTAATGGTTCTTTCTAAGTCATCAATTGCTCAAACTTGGCCTCAGATATCAGTCCTCCCTGTCCTGGGGCCTCTGTGTCATTTTTCATGCCATTTTCTTTATTGTCCTTACTTCTGTATCTGTGTGCAAAAATGTTTAATAAATCTTTCAGGATGCACATGCACACAGGTTTCTGTCATGTTCATAGTTTCTCCAGAAAGGCTAAGTTGCCGGTTCCAGCTCTAATGATCAGTGATGCCATTTTGAATTTGTATTTTCACATTAAATATTTTTCATTTAATGTGTTGTTAACATTTAAATTGCGTATAAAAAAATGGTTTGCACTTGCACCTGAAAGTTAAAACTAGAGAGCCACTACACTGCTGAAGGGGAAAAAAATGTGTCTGTCATTAAAAGCTGTGTAAAATGTTTATCTCCAGTGTAAAGTCAATGCAAAGAACACAGAATGATCTACTGCATGTGTATTGTTTTAACGTTATTCAATATTATTATTGTGATACAGTGGGATTAAACACCTCCCAGTTTCAAAACTAAGTGGTAAAATACCGATTAATTAATTAATATATTTTTAAAAATAAAGTTAGAATAGAACAGATATTGACTGACTAATGACTGATGAGACAGCGTTGAGGATATTTCTGCTTTCTGCTCTATAATAATATTAATAATAATAATGTTAGTGTTACTAATACATTAAACAGTACACAATGATTTAGAATATAGTTACTCCTGTTTATTTTCTTATTTACTTTGGCATTTACTTGAAGACAAGAAAAAAATCTGGCCTAGATTTTCATTTGCAATCACTGTCTAAACTTCTTTGTAAAAAATGAGGCAAATTTTGTCAAATACCAAATTACAAGATTGGATGGAGAGATGGATGCATACACGCATAATGAAATGATGATTGCTTTCTATTCTAAAATGAATTCAACTGTTTTTTTTTTTATTTCAGTGCAGAAATCCTCTGAAACTGAAAACAAAAAAAGAAACTGAAATGCAGTTCCACACTCGGCACTTCTTTTGACACAGCATTGAGCCTACTCGTGAACTTTCGCTGGAGGCGCTGTCAATTGTATTTGCATTTACAGTATATACAGACAAAGGAGGGTTTCTTCCGATGATGTGCTTGGTGATGGAATGCTTTATGTGCTATTCAGAGGCAGTATGGATGTGAGAATGATTGTGAGTGGTAAGAGCGCACGCTGCACCGAGCAATACAGCAGCACTTTGCATATGCTATTTTCCTCTTCATCTGGCTGTTATTTTGGTTCCTAATGAAATCACACGCAAATCGCCCAAAGTGCTGACAACACAAGCTTCAAGGCCAGAAAGCCAATCCTCTCAGGGCTCCATTTAGATAGCAGCTAAAGGGAGGGGGGGGTGCTCTTAAACTAGATTTGATTTTGTTGTCTTTTTCCAGTTCCATCGCTGCTGTCTCTAAATATCTCCAAAAAAAATAGTCTCAGAAAAAGAAAGAGAGAAGCAAAGAAAACACCAGTCAGTTAATCTAAATCTAAGCTTTGGACAAAGACTGAGGAGAAAGAGAGAGGAAGAAGAATGAAAAGCAGACAGAGGAGAAGTGAAGTGCTCCACATCAGCAGCACGGGTAAACTTCTTTGGATCTAGTGCTACAGTCGTGGCTATATTTCCCTCCTGAAATGACACTTTAATTAAACAAATTACTGTGCCTAGGGAGAAGGACCTTCAAGAGTGCGATAAGGCCGCGGGGAGATAAAAGCCTTATAGGCAGTGTTTATCAGAGACGCGGGGGTTTAAACCTTTAATAGGTAATGCCCAGATAAGTAAGCCTTTGTGGTGTTACTGGCGCAGAGATATTTTCCACAGAGGAGCTTACCAATGAGCAGGGGGGGGAGAAGCTGGATCAAACCAATGACTTAAAGAGTCACTGATTAAGAACAGCACAGAAAAAAGGGGGATGCCATAAAGTGGCCCTTTCCTAAACTCTCCTGTTGTATTTATATTGCATATGCATATTATAGCAGCAGAGATTGAGCTTCCACAGTCTTTTCTCTGAGTGTAACCTTGGATAAGATGTGCATATAGCCTTTCTTCTTCTTTACAATAAACACTAAGAGTCTTACCAATTTTCATGGATTAACATGAGTGCAAACATTTAACGACGTGCATCCTGGTAGCAGATTGTACCTGTCATACACAAACAGACAGAGCTAAGAACCAGCGTTAAAAGAAGAAACTTTTAGTCTCTCTCTCCTGATAATGTAAAGTATGCATCTCGTAACGGGTGCTAGGAAGTGCCGTCTTTATGTGAGCCCATGGCCAAAACCAAAAGGACAACAGAAAGAGGTTAAATTGGTATTTGCAAGAACAAGTTAAGCTTTAGACACAGAGGAGCTGAAACCTACCCACATTTACACATTTGTTGTCAAATCTCCTTCTGCACATTTTATTCATTTTTACCCGAGTAGAGGCCAAAAGCACAGCAGATATTTCATTTTATCTTTTGTGCATTTACGCCATGGTCTCACTGATTTGTAACTTAGTTCCCTTGATTCTAGTTTGGGGACCTTCTGCAAAAACTCTTCTAGTTGATGTAATCTGGTGGTGTTTTTTTTTTTCAGTTCAGATGATGCTGATCAGATGATGAGTTCTGGAGGAGCAGGTTGGTATAGGTCAGAGTATGAACAAGCAAACGAACTAAAAAGCATTTAGTTTTTAGACTTTATCAGCTAGAAGCAGAGACATTTTTTAAAAATGGGCAAGGAGAAGAGATGAAGTTTAATACCGTTCATATATTGTGCTCACTTAACTATAACCTTAGGAAGCAAGTGTGTAGTCATCCCTCATAAAGTATTTGCAGTATCTGCAAATGAAGGGTAGACGTCAAAGTGCTGGAGTTTCTCGTTTCTCACAAAGCTTTTTTCCCCTGTGTGAATGATACCGATAACACATTCTGCTTCAAACCTACGCCATAGCCTGACATGCACTTCCCCACAATTTTAGCCACACATTGTAGTGATGCAGACCACAAGTCATACAGACTATGTCCTTCTTACATAGCATATTTCATACAGTGCATTTACATCCACTCAAGTAGTCAGGTTACAGCCAGATTTCTTGAGTAAGCTGAGTTCTTAATTGTCATGTAAACGGGAAACCTGGTTTCCAAAATTCGAGTAGGGGATTAGAGAAAGAGGATTTCCCCAGGTAGATTCCTCTCAGAAAACTCTGATTACTCTGCCCTTTATACATGTAACTAGGTTTCTAATTGGCTTTTTGCAACAGCGCATGTGCAGGACAAAAGCTGCAGACACTTGCCACTCTACTACTACCTGCATGCAAAAAAGCATGATGAGTTTAGCTTGGATTGTAATCAATGATACAACACAGCATAGCAGGGCTTTATTAATTTGTCAGTGATTAGTACGATGAAGTACAGCATTGCTAAAGTTCTAAATTCAACTATGATTTTTAACTCAAACAAAAAGAACTGTGCCTGAAGTGAATACATCACTGCCACTAAATAACCTTTTTTTTTGGGATACATCACTTCCAGTGTACAGGAGAGACAGGAGAGAAATGATTATCGGACATTACTGGAACTGCAGCAAGGTTTAACCGCGGGCTCAGAGACAGAGCTCCAGCTGGCTGTAAAGCCTGTCTGAACACACTGCATGTGTTTTACATTAGACAGGCATGTGGGGCTACGCTGCAGGACGCCATTAACCTTCCTCCGTGTGTGTCCGAAAGAAAGAAAGTGCAGCACCTGCATGACAAACGCTGCAAACATACACCAATTCAACGACAACAAAGAGCTCAGCACTAAGTTAACAGTTAAAGGGGAAGAGTCTTGCAGACTCTCAAATCACTTCCTGTACATATCATAGCCTCCCCCACCCCACTTCTGAGTGTGTGTGTGTGTGTGTGTGTGTGTGTGTGTGTGTGTGTGTGTGTGTGTGTGCATGCGTGCGTGCGTGCATGTGGAGGCCCATACTTGTCCAGCATCCATCCCTGTCTTCTCTCTGGGAAGGTCTGCGGACCACCACAGAGTGCGTTCAAAGACTACTGGTTATGGGAAATGATCCCCTTCTGTAAATGTTTTCCTTTTATTTCTCCCTTTGCTCCTTCTGCTTCAAAGGACATGCCTCAGTTGCCTCCTGTGGAGCAAATCAGGCGCGCACATGACTGATAATGCCCAGAAAATGAGTCAAACGAAGCAGCTGCATACTGTAGTGTATACTGTTCCTGCTATGCTCCTTTTAATTTTAGCACAAATAATTTACATTACAATCATAAGCATCATGTTGCTTTGTTTTTCCCTCACTAGGGGGGTCCTCTCTGAACACTTATGAATGTATCATTGAATGCTCCTCCGATCACACATATCCATTATTTAGGAGATAAAAGCAGCGTGGAAAGAAGAGGGGCTCAGTTAGTCAGTGGCAGCCCTGGGCACAGACACTGTCTGCCTGTCACATACCTTCCACTGCCACTTCCGTTTAGCATAAGCAAGCGTGAAATGTTTACTTGAACACATTTCTGAGGGAGAGCATGGAATAGGAGCTGGCACGAGCTGCATAGGAGGTACGCCGATGTGACAGATATATGAAACAGGGTGAAAGGGAGAAAGGCGGAGTAAGAGACAGGAGGACGCACAGGAAGTGAGAGTGCATATATTTATGGGTGGGTGTGTGTATGTGTGTATAAGAAAGTGAAAGAGCAACCACCACTTGCCATTGTGCCACTCCGCAACAGCTCAGGTGAGTCTCCACCGTGGGATAAATCCAACTTGATTCACCCACCTCTGAGCCTTCAAAGCGCGGAGGCATCGGCATGCTGTTCACGTCACAGGACAGGCGCACATTAGCTGTCAAACTCCTCTTTCATCTCACAACTTCAAAGAGGCCCATTGATTACTCTAAGTGGCCATTACCAAACATCCGAGCCCGCCGCCTCAGTCAAAGGCAGCCACTGACAAAGTGGATGGCAGAATCATCATGAGGCTGAATTCAAAGTGGATGGAAGGGACAGAAAACGGCACACAAGCCGACACAGCAGAGCAAGGCAACAGAGAGTAAAAAAGAAAATAGCACCAAAGTGGAGAGAACGCCACTTCCAAAAACAACAGAAAGCAATAAAAACGACAACCACTTTTGTATGTGTACAAACAAGGTGCTCTTGTCAAATGTGTAGTAGGAGAGTGATGTGAACACGGGATCCCGTGAGAATCCCTCACCCCACTCCAACGATAGCAGAAGACAACAGAACAGAGCCGAGCGGCTGTCTGCCAGCAGACTTGCACAGAATCAGAGAGATGGAGAGTAAGAGATTCAGACAGTCACAGACAGGATTAGGAAGAAGCAAGACTGTATTCACAGCCTTAAAGCACTTCTCCTCTGTCTGCTGCTGTGCTGCTACACTACACCGTCCACTGAAACTGTCCACCGGGAGACATTCTGTAACGTCCCAAAGGCTTTTTCACAGTATCAATTTGGTATGTCATGGCACAGGTTTAACAGAGGAAGTAGACAAACAAAAACATTTGAATTTTTGTATCTAGTTAAAGCGACAATTTGCAGCTTAAGCTGACACTATGAGACTCCCTCTCCCCGCTTCGCAGTGCTCCTCTACCGCCTGCTGCTCCATCACGCTCCGCACAGCCCTTCACACATTACTCACATTATCAAATTTCAACCTTACCAATCAGGCACATATTGTGGAAAATCTCTGATTGGTTACAAGGGCGAACCTCAAGACCCTGTAACATACGTTTTGGAACTGAAAATATAAATGTACATGCTGTATATTCTAAAGCTCTGATGGACTCCACTCGAGAATGGTTGCTATATAAAAAGATTTGACTTCAGCTTGTAAACTGTCAAACTGTGTGACAACTGACCTGTCCCAAGAGCAGAGAAGTACAGAATGCAACTCAAAACCAACACTGATACAGGATCATAATTTATTATACATAGTTAATGAAGCTTTTCCCTCACAGGCAATCACGTTGCTGCATGATAATAGATATTTAATCAACTAAGAAAAAATAAATTCCAGAAATTTCTTTTCAGAAGTAGCAAAACTGTGGCTCCAATTACTGTTTTGGCAAAGCACAGTTTACATTCTTTGGAGAGCATCATAACATATGAGTCTGTCTTTGACAAGTATTTAGGTCAGCCAGCCAAACAAACTGATGCGTGTGCCTAAGTTCAGCAATGTTCAGCATCTTTGCCGTGTTTGGTCCAACAGCCGTTTTGGACGTTGACAGTAGATCAAATTATCAGACTGCCTCTGCGTTAAAATAAAAACAAATCACTGCCCCTTCTGGTGGATAGACACAGAGTTGCAACAGGCTTCCACATATGGTGCTTAAGGGCTTTAACAAGACAGCTCTGCAATCACTATGTTATCAAGTGGGGATGACATGCCAGCCACAAACAGAGCAGAAACCCAGAGGGGACATGCCACAGAGCAGCCAGGGTCCTGTCACAGACCAGCTGGCAATTTAAAATGGGTGCTACTGTACATTGATTTGCTGTTTTGATGTGTTAACAGAGCCAAAAGACGTCCTACACTGGACAATTGTTTAATCTATATGTTTGTGGTTAGTATTTGAAGTGAGAGAAGTAGTAATATGTACTGAAAATACAGTGTTATCCTGGAAAATAATGTTGACTTTCTTGTTGTTTCCATTTGCTGTCAGAGCTCCACAACTGGCAGCTGAAATGAGGGCTACTGTATGTTCAGGGACCAGATGAGGCTAGAATGGCAGGGTGAGAGGGTTTGCTCTGAATGCCTCACAAAGTCACACACCCCAAACCACCTGAGGCTGCTGAAGCGTGCTGAAAATAAAGAAAAGCTCAGATAAAATCACTGTTGAAATGTAGTCTGACAAGCAAGAACCAAGATGTAAGTGAATTTATCCATCAAATGCAAATGCTTCAAGTAATCCCAGACTGATTCTACGATGTCGAGATCAGGACTCAGGGGCTACACTGTCTGTTTAAGGACTCCTTGTTCTTCATATCTCAGGAAATAGTTTGACTTTCGCTGTGTTTTTCTTCTTTTCAACAATGGTTCAACAGCTGGTTCAAATGTTTTTCATTTGGAGCATTGAGTGTTTGCCAGAATGAAGAATGCCAAATGTTAAGGTGTGATGATGTAGCGTAATTAATAAAGGTTCAGTGGCAAAATTCTCAGCCTATGGTTAAGTGGCACAGTAACTCATTTGGGGACTAATGTCGGCGAATGCCGTAGCCCCTAGCTCACCCAACAACTCCAAAACTGGATTATTAGACGGAAGATGATGTTTGGATTTATTTCTTAATTGTTTAATATAAGTGGTGCCACTAGGCTTGATGACACTGTGTGAGTATTTGCGTTTTCTCCTTCCTGTATTTTGTGCACTTCTGCCGAAACGCCTCAGTTTAAATATTTATGAAGGCAAAGGTGCAGCATCCACAGCAGGCGCTATTTTGCTAATTTTAAAAATGCAGTCCTTAGTACACAATTTTAGTTTGAGTTTAAGTGTACTTGCATGGACAGCCTCATTGCAGCCTTCACAACTTGTTATCTCCTAGGCCTATGGCAAGGAAACAATGGTTTTGATGTGAAGTAATTTTCTGCGTGTGTTAGTGTACAGAATGTGCCGCAACTCATCACAGCAATGTGTGTGTACCGGTCATTAGGGAGACATTTGGTGAGCATCAGTGTTTGTGTGTATTTGTGTGTGCATGCATCAGACATCTCCAGGCAACGCTGATTTATCTGTTGTCATTAAACTGGCGTCATTATTACTTGGCCCTGCTCTCCTATTTCAGAAAAGCAAAGGCTGCAACACAACACACACAAACACCCTAATGTACACCTGACACCTGGAAAGCCATGAGCACTGCTTCTACAACAAACATACTCCGTCACACTAACAAACAAGTGACAACATATGATGTACAGTATTTTCAGGAAAAATAAATCACTGTGTTTTTTTACCTCTGATTACCTCTGATCATAATTACCATCTTAGAATAAAACAGGCAGGCTGTGAGTACCATCAGAAGATAGACTCTGAGATCGTATCACTCATTTTATTTTATTATATGTTATTTCAACAGAAACTTTCCTGCATGCACCATGTGTTAAACATGACACGGAGGTCATCTGTGACGATGTTAATTGATTGGGCATGCTGTAGTTTTGTTGAAAGAGACACAATGATGTATGTAAGGTCCCACAATTCACACTGCATGTCAGGACAAAAAACTAGTTATAATGTCTAAGGAATTTATTCTATACTTCTGTGGTTTTTTGGATTTTTGTGAGCCATAGATCAGGACAGGGGTACAAAAAATATCTTAAGAAGTTGAGTCTTCCTAGACTTGGTCATCCAGTCGAACTGAGTTACTGAACAAGAAGGACCTTGCACACACACACTAGGCCCTTGCCCTAACCCCAAACCGTCACAATTAAATGTGTAATCCTACCCTAGCCTAAACCTAATGTAACCATAGCTCTAAAACTAGGTTTTAACCCTCAGACAGCCCTATGAAGGGGTGTGAGAAAGTGAGGACCATCCTAACTGTGTGAGAATGTTCTCACTTTAGTAGTATACAATTCAAAGCAGTCTTCACTGTACCTAAATTGGCCCAATCTGCTGGTCATACAAGACTAATCACACACACACACACACACATAGAATCCATTTGTGTATATCCACACATTCTCACTGCTCCCTCTTTGCTTTCGTTCATTCTCTATATGTTGTATGTGGCAGCTCTTGGAGGAAGATGGCGCTGCTAGGCACGTATATATTTTATGTCCTAACCCCCGCTCAGACTCAAATGCTTGAGATGCTAAAAAGCTCATAAAAAAATCAAAGATCAGCGGATAGAGCTAATATTATAATCATTGGGAACACCTGCAAAGTTGCAGATGGGCGATTTCAGGCCGACGCTTCGTCAGTCGTGAAGTCCCACCCACCCATATGGAGAGCTGGGGCGGTGGGGACACTGTCACTCATCCTTTCTCTATCTCTGCCACACAAACACACACAAAGACTTTTTATAGAACTACAAGCTGGTCTGTTTTGTGTGTGTGTGTACTACTGTGTGAGTCGCAGTATCTCTGCGTGTAAGGTTTAAATTAGCATTTACGCCTGTGTAGAAGTAAATGTACAATTATTCATAATTTAGACAACCTCATACAAAAATATAGAATTCTATAAAAAAAAAAACTTATAGGTTGTTATTTGCATCTACCATCCTGCTTATAAGACAGTGATGCACTTTTTTCAGATTCTACTACATTTGTAATTTCTCCCAGTATTTTTTTCATGTTACATGCTTCACTAGAAAAAGAAAACACTTAAACCTGTTTCATGTTAAGGATTTGTTCACCTATTAATTTAAGATTTTTAAAGTGTGCTTGTCAGTGGTTAATAGAACATTTCTTAAGCACGGAAAACAAAAATGATCAGGCCATCCAATAGTCAACAAGCTGATAGCTGCCATAGGCAGGCTTTCTGAAATGTTTCTGTAACATTTGAGAAACTTGTATCATTTTTACCTAAATTCAATGGAAACAGCTGGTGTACTTTTTTATGGTTGTCTGCATCCCACATGTCTTTGTGCTGGGGCCCACAGAAACAGCACTGGGCTGTTAAGTGTTTTGGCACAGTGGCCACAAAGTACTTTCCCCCATACATTTCCATTCCCCATCTCACAAACACTCCAAAACGACTCTTTATATAACCAGCAGTAGCACAGCCAGATCATTTTCACATGGGTGGCCAACACCCCCACCCCCAGAAGACTACATTTTTTGCCTTTTTCTAAGAAATTTTTGGGAGCTTTTATTAAACTTTGTCATTCACTCATCATTCATCCAAGAATGACAACTTAATACTTCATGAAAATGTAGCAACTGTTCCTCATGATACTTAAGAGACAAGATTCTCCGTGGGCTGGCCAGTGGAGGGGCCATTGCCGCCTTCTAGACCCAGCCCTGATAACCAGTAAGTGAATTATTCAATTCTCAATGCTCAGAAATGTGAAAAGCGTTGAGGTATTTGTCATTAATGTTTATGTAATTCATAAATGGATGGGTTGCTAACTAGTGGCTAGACTAGTGCAAATACAGATAACAGTTATGGTGGATGGATGACTAAACGGGTTTCGTTTTACATTTCACAGGGTTTTGCTAACAAGCCTGTGAGGAGCCCCCAAGAAGGTGTCCGTGGTGCTCAGTGGGCCCCAAAACACAGGAGCCTAAAAATGTATGATTAATCCTGTAGATAGGGTTTTATGTGGGGGTAACACGCTGTGTCCGGTAAATACACTGGATACTAGTATTTCTAAATTCAAAACACCTAGTGCATCTGAAAAACAATTGGTTACTTTTACTTTTTTTATTTATTGATTACTTGATTCTTCACTTACTTATTCATTCTTCTTCCACACTCACCCCCAAAGCACTCCTTAAGAGTCTTCATCTTCATCTTTTTCTTGTTAAAATAAGACTTTCTGCCTCCAGTTTCCTTTTTCACACTCTCTCTGTCACTCTGCTTCTCTTTAAAGGTATTTAGAATAAAGTAAGCTCATAGCTCTGGAGTGTCATCAAATTTGATTTTAAGGGACTGGTTTGGTTTAACAGTTACAAGAAGCATGATGCAACTGGTTCTACCTGTTGTTGCATGAGAATGGCGGTGTTTTAATGCATAAAAGTAAAACAAAAATCATCATCAAGCAACAACACAGCAACTGGAGAACAGTTTTTTTTTCATTTAAAAAGAGTTGTGAAATTTAAACTAGACAAGTAATCCATATTGATTATATGCCTAAAACTGTCAGAAGAGAAAATAAATTGCACGTTTTGTATTAGCACAGTGGTATCGCGATATATAAAAAAGTATCAACTCCAAAGTATTGTCCAGCGGGTATCAAAGTATCGATACCACAGTACCGATACACCCATCCCTACTTAACAGAAATAGTCAAATATATACACATACATATATATCAGTATCAACTGATATGAAAACAAACAGTGATAAAAGAAAAATTTACTTTTTTTGAAAAGAAAAGGCAGATCTGTATTTGTGTATCCAGTGTTCTAAGAATGTGACGCAGACTGTTGAACCACTCACCCCTTTATCACATTTTAATGCTAAACATGCTCAATTGCTAATGGATATTCATCTGTCCAAATACTGGTCTTCTCTCTCTTTTTGGTAATTAATAGCGAACAAAGTTTTTTATGCTCCTTAGCAATCATAGTTGCCTTTTGATCCCTCACTGCGAAGGTTTGACAATAGTATGAATAGTGGGCAGTAACTGAGCACATTGTGGATGTTACTGGAATCCAGCTCAATCATCAGAAAGTCCATTCTAACAAGGTCCATCATTGTTGATGTGTGACAACTCAGCAACTTTCTTTGGCAGCATCTCTCTCTGGATACACAGGATATACAGTTTTTGCTGTTCTTTTCTGCGTGTGCTTTCATGCACCACCAACAAAATCACTCTCTTACCACATCATAGGTTTTGACAAACCCAAGCCAGACAAATTTGTCACGCAATGACTGGAGCACAGTCTCTCTAAAATAATGTGGGTGCAACACCCATACTGGAGGAGCATGTACAGCAGTGTAAGTACACTATTAGCTTCATGAAATAGTATTTAGTATTTTTTAACAATAGTATTTAGCTTAGCAACTGCAAGTAAGGCTTCCTCTCATTCCCCTCCTTCCCTTCTCATTTGTTTTCGTCCCTCGATTCCAGAAATTTGGTACAGTAGGTTACAGTGCTCAATGGAGAATGATAAGTTCAAGGATTGGTCAGATCAGGATATTTTAATGACTCTCAAAACTGTGATAAACCACTATGTGCAAAACAATCCACACTTACACATTTGTAAATTAAATGCATATCAGTTTTATATTATTCATGCTTGTTTTTGTACATTTTTATGTGTCTGCAGTGAAGCACGGCACAAAAAGGCAATTACTGATATGAATATTTTAAAGATTATACTCATAAACAGACAAATGATTCTTCATCTGATTGCAGACACAATAGCACATAGAAAAAACCATGCACTGGTCCACTTGGTCCAATCTAGACTCAACACAGTGACATATGCCAGCTGATTAGCAGATCATTGCAGTGTCAAGACGATGTATTTTTAAACCCAGTTATATAGCATGTGGGGTGGCGGGCCCTGCTGGTCATACACCACTGACAGGTGTTTGAGTCAAGGACAGCACTGTCACTTCACATTAACAGTCACATGAATTCTGACAGGGAGTGAGGGGAGCAGCTAAAGTTGGGTGCTGATATTTCTGATTCTCTATCCAGGCAGACATAAATCCAACAAGATGAGTACTTTCTGTCTTCTTTTCAATACGAATGCACCCCAAGCTACCTGTCTAATACTACAAGTTATTATAGACACTTCCTACCATATGTACATACTACACAATACACCTTCTCAATGGAAAACAAAAAGGTTTCATACCTGAAAAAAAAGTGCTTAGACACATTCTCCTGCTGTAGGATCAGGTGTCTATATGTTTAGACATTGCACAGTCTGATATGGATTTATGGTGTCAAGCTGTATATTTACACAATGACCATCTACAGGAAAACCATATTCTTAGTCCCCTTTAAATGTCCACAACCAGACTATTGCTGACAAGGGGCCAGGCCGCGACTTCACAAACCGCTTCACAATAAAATATAAGAGAAATAGAATTCAATAGAATAGATTCAAACTGGGAAAGTGAATGTGGTTTTTGAGTCAGCGACACAAACGTCATTGTGACACAACAGATTTCAAATTAAATAATCAATATAAGCTTAAAATGTTGACAGCTGGCTTTAATTTAAAGCTTTGTCTATAATATTGTATAAACCATGTGGGAATTCCAACTGTTTTGAAAAGTAATCAGGCAGACTAACAAAATCATCATTTAAATTGTCACTTTAAATTACTTCCTTCGCGGTTCCAGACGTCCGGCAGCCACTGACTGCAGTCATCACCAGATGCTGTGTTTCTCCACTGGGTGATCTTCTGCTGGGCCTTTACTGCAACTGATTTCATGCTGCTGCTTTTCTCAGCAGTCACATCATCGATAAATAAAATGGAAACCAGTTCATTTGGTCTATGTCATAACACTTTCTCCACATGTTTCATAAATGAGGTGGTGTGCATCAGATCACGGCAAATCAGTCGCATTGGAACCAAGTTGTGCAATGTGTTTTGATTCTGGTTGGCCCGTACTGGTCTGCACCTCACTGTGAATGCGTTCTCAAGAGAAAGAAATTAAAACACTTTAGACCTGGAGGAAGTTCTCGATCTGGCCCTGTTCTCTTCTTTTACCAGGGAGGGAATTACTCTGTCATTGAATACAGTTTTCCAGCACATCCCACGCCATATGTTCTTTCCTTTATTAGTGTCCCAAATAATTGATTTGACTATCTATCTTACTATCTATGTAAATAAATTATGCTTGCCTATATGTGGGATAACTTTTGGTCTATCACTCCTCAGTGTTCAGTGGTTGAAGTAATTAGAAAGTCTGGAACATGCATTTGCCATGTCCTGGTAAGGCCCCGATCACCAATAACAGCATTTATTGTTTTCTAATCAGCAGCCCTTTGACTGCTCCGATCACTCAGTAAATAATGGAGATGTCAATACTGTCCCGGTCCTGTGACTCTAGAGCCCATTCCCCACCCTCCCTCACTCTCTTGCTCTCCCTGCTCTCCCTTGCCATTATAAGGCAGCCTCATTAATCACACATTACGTTTGAAAAGAGTTCACACTGTCAAGGGTTGAAACCTTGCACACAAACAGATTCACACAAGCATCTGAATACACAAAGAAAACGTAAATGTATGTGCACAAACACCCACAGCTACACACACACAAACACACACACAAAACAAGCTTGTACCACCAACCTCTCCGCCTATACATTAGTGGTCAAGCAGCCAAAATGTCGTCTCGTCAGTGAGGCAGCTCCATTGATTAGCACTTCCAGCTTCTGTTCTGGCCCAGGAATTACCCCTCTAATCTTGTAGTGAGTTATTTGCTGGAGACCAATCAGCCTGATCAGACGAATTACCCTCTCTGTAACTGCCTGGATGCCTGGAGAACTCCAGCAACACACACAAACACACTCACAGGCACACAAGCAAAGCCAAATTAATGCACTTATAAAGGTACATTAACATGTGTCACATGTGCAAAAACATATCCAGGTAAACATGTAAAAGATTTTGTCTGTTGCCTTTATAATACTGGTATACCCACACACTGAAAGAGGCACTCTGTCCATTGTTTATGGTAAAACAAAAGACAGTATCTGTTACCTAATACTAACTACAAATTTCATCTAAAGCTGTGTTTTATGCTGCATGTAATCAGCCCTTAAGTGACTTATAAGAAAAAATCTGACAATTAATATAAATCCAATAAAACCATGTGAATTCAAGCACAATCTTGCAATTTTGTCCACTTCCTGAAACCTTTGCACAGATTTGACCTTCACTCTGTACTGTCCCTGAACGCTTCACATGCACAGCGCCCCACAGCTGCTGATGAGCGCTCGCTAACGCTATGTGGTGATGCTTGCTAACGCTATGTGGTGATGCTCGCTAATGCTATGTGGTGATACTTGACATTATTTGTTTGCTTAAAGTAAAACCTGATAACTCTGTGATGTCAACAAGAGAAAAAAAAATCTAATTTCGAGGATATTGTTTAATATTTGCAGGTGCAAGAGACTCACACAACTTTGAGAAAAGCTGGGAAAAACACCAACAACATGAGGTTGTGCATGAAAGTGGTGAAGTGGTTTGTGGTGGACTGACACCGAGGCTGCTGCATTCACATCTACTTAGAGTGCTGAAAGAACCAGAGTTAGATTAAATACGGTACACATGTTACATTGGTCACATTAGTGTAGTATAAATCATATAGTGACAGAGATGAGCTTGTCCGACTTTTTGACTCAAACCTTATCACCAAAACACAAAATGCACTGCAAATGCAGAGGCAAACAAAAACTTTATTCTGCATGAACACTAACTTACTACTGCTACTGCTGCCACTACTACTACAGCTTTATAATCATTAAGAAACACATGCTGTATATTTTTCCTGTGTCAGTGATTGAACATGTCCACCTGTCAGACAGTCTTCCTGTTTCACAAGCTTAATGAGATTTAGGTTTTGGAATAAACTGCTATTTAGGTTGAGCAGCATATGTTTGTGTGTGCTAGTGTGTGTGATAATCTCCACATCAATTACTGATTACAGTTCCGAAATACCAACAGGATAAAGAGGAATAGAATACAACAGGAAACAGGGATCACCTCTATCTTCCTCCTGTTTCATTTTTTAAACTCTACTCCTCCATCTCACCTTTCCCCTCTTACTAGTCCTTTCCCACCATTCTCCTCTCACACTGTGATTCTCCTTCTCCTCCTCCTCCTCATTCTGGAGGGGAAACAGCAGTGGCGACAGGCGAAGCAGAAACCCATTTTTCAGTTTAAATGCCAAGTGGTTATGTAGCATAATATTCAGTCAGAAATTAACCATCTTTCCACTGCAGCCTGTCAAGAAATAGAGACTGAGAGCACCGACTGCAGCTGAAGGGAGTGCAAAATTCTTCAGAGAGTTTGAATTATCAACACTGGTCTTCTTTAGCACTGCTGCCGTGTAGACTACCGTCACAGTACATGTAGCCGGTGAGTGTCTTAAGCGCTTGAGGCCAGTGCACGCATCACAGCGCTCACGTCATCTGCTTTGTATTTGTGTTGTTGCAAATGCAGCCAAGAGTTAAACGGTTCACATGTATTGAGATGAAAGGTGGATAGAAGCAGGTTACAGTTTTTTTTAAATGCCATGGCAAATGTTCAGAAATACGTTTGACTTCATCAGGGCTACTTGGAATCTCCCCATCAGTCCACAGTGCATAGACCAGCAAGCTTCTGGCCAAACTAGTGACCAGGTTAGTCAGCATAACACTCTTTATCTCATGTTTATGTGGCACAACAAACATGAATACACACATAATTTCCATTCTCCAACATTTAAAATTGT
Organism: Ctenopoma multispine; assembly: GCA_034779795.1. Lineage (NCBI taxonomy): Eukaryota > Metazoa > Chordata > Actinopteri > Anabantiformes > Anabantidae > Ctenopoma > Ctenopoma multispine. The sequence goes on from JAUYWH010000018.1 coordinate 24,925,498, forward strand.
CCATTCATCTGTTTTAAGAATAATATAGTAACAACAACAATAATAAAAAAAATAAATAATCAAAATTGTGCTGGAGCACATCCTATCATGCAGTGGATAAAATGCATTTTAAAACACATAAACAACTTCAAAACCATATTTTCACTCACAGTAACACCACATAGCAATAGTTAACACAATGCCCTTGCTCTGGGGAACTTGTCCATGAGCCCCTCTGTGTTCGCTCAGGAAACCCTGTGCCACCGTTAGACCCTTTGATTCCTCAGGAGCAAGAAGAGGATCAATATGGCTTTCAGAAGTGGCTCCTCCATCCATTTTCTTGCGTTAACGACAGCCATAACTCACTGCGCTGGCAGGAGAGGAGGTTCATATATATATATATATATAAATATATATATAAATATATATATCTCACCCCCAGAGCTGTGACCTTTCTGTCTCCCCACTGACAGCTCCTACAGAAAAAGGTGTCAATTAATGACATTTAGAAAATTTCATATCACTCCCAATAACTCAGAGGCTTTTTACAGGAACTCTTCTATTGACATTGAAGACTTGTGTGGGTGTTGGACGTGTGAGGGAGAGAGAGAGGAAAGAGACAGAGACAGACAGAGAGAAGGGACTACAACCCGTCATTAATGTCACTTGGTTTCCATGTCATCATTTTTGAACTCGGGGTGGTATAAAGGGCAATGCATCACTCTAATTCTGTTCAGGGTGATCTATTAGTCATCGCAGATTTCTTTGTCCAGCCAGTAGTTTGTCTTAATACAATTAAAATATGAGGAGTAAGATGCCGCAGAGAATAGTCAAAGGGTGAATAATAAGTAATAATGTACACAGGCACTGTTATGGTAGGTTGGCTTTCTCACTCACTGGCTTTGAATATGAAGCTTTTTACCCCCTCTCCTCTTCTATCCAGCTACATCAGTTCCATATCAGTGCAGTTTATAGTGAAACAGTGCATTGGTTACCTTCTAGTGTTCAGGAGTAAACAGCCGGCGGGTCAGATAACCTTTCATGTAGCAGCAGACTGTATGTACACAAATAATTGAAGCCCTTGACCCTGTCTACCAGCACTGGGCTGTAAGTACAAACCTGACATTTTGATACCGCTCCAGGGGCCCCTGCTACCACTTATTTTTATATTTCAATAATCCATGACGGCCGAGGGAATAGAGAAAAAAAAGGGGGGGTGGTGGGGGCAGTTAAGGGGGGGGAGGGGGTGGATGTGGGAAGTGTGAATGATTAAGATTGTCAAACTCAAATAATGCACTCAGAAGACACACTATAAATCAGGTTTTGTGACATTTTCAAAAAAAGGAAAAAAAACTGTGCATGTGAAGAAAGCTGGAAAGCTGGCTTTTATAGTTGAAACCACCCATGCAATCACACACGCACACACACAGAAACACCCTTACACATTCCATGCCCCAAATGCCATTCATTTATTATTAATATACTGTATACTATATTTATTTATTTCAGGCTTTCCTTCCTCAGTCATTGAATGCCTGTAACCTTTTCAATGCAATATCCGCCTATGTTTTGACGTCCTGATAATGATATCTGCTGTATGTGCGGAGGTCGGCTGGGAGGACAGTCACCAGCGGGAAGGTCAGGGGAGAATGGTCACTGAATTTGCTGTGGTGAGAGTATACTAATGCAGCAACGGACAGACAGTTAAGGAGTGACAGCTATTGACAGCGGTGAGGAGAGGAAGCCACAGCGCGGCCCCTACCAGTGGAAGGATGATGCTTGTTTTTGCCATTGACTGAGGCCCAGTCGGTTCAGTCGATGGTTATCTCCTGCCTCTGCACCCCTCATTATTGCCCACCACACTCTGCCTGGCCCTCCTCCCTCCTTCCCTCTTCGTGCTTTAATCATCGTCACTGGAATGTTGTTTGCTGTCACCTCTACCAAATTTACAACACCATCAACAGCATTTGCATATTGCCTTGCCTAATATGGACATTTCCAATTGAAGTACGGATGCTGTGTGTGTGCTTTCATGGCTGTTATTCGCCCACCACTGCCATCTTCGTCATCACTGGAACAATGTCCAGATGAGAAGTATGACCTCCTTTCTGACTTCAATATAACCTACTGTATAGGTCATCTGCTTCATATCAATACAATAAAAACTGCATTATTGACCCTTGCACCACTGCAAAGGATGTTTAATCAGGAAAATTTATCAACACAATTGCTTTTCCAAATCATACTAATATGTATATTAAAAAGACTTTGGGCAATGTGTATTTATTTACGTACTTGTTAAGAATTAGATCAAAATACCCTCATCTTTGTGTGATTAATATGCAGTTATGTAGCCAGCAGCCATTTAGTTTAGTTAAGCATAAAAACTAAAAACTGGTTAACAATTAGTATGATACTGGTAACAATCAGCCCTCCATGGGTCATGACACAAGCTCAGCTACCATTGGCTGTCAGGCTGACTAGTTTTTTTCAGTTCTCCTGCCAGCTGGAGCCCTATCGATGGCCTTTTAGCTGATTCAGCATGATAAATGGTGAATTGTTTTTCACCTTCATCATATTTGAACATTGCAGTTTTCACAGCAAGGTCTTCTGTGTTCCCTTATTGACAATGACAAATACAGCCTACTGCCACCCACTGGTATGGAGGGTTAGCACACACATGCTAGCTGTCCCCTGGCTTTGGTATTTGGATTGTGTTCAACGCACCACTTTTTGGCCCAGACAAAGGTTATGTAAAAAGTCATAAAATTTGCCATTCTCTTAAAATATTGACCTACTCCTTTAACATATTTGCATACGTACGTTATACATTCATCTTTTTTTCCCACTTTAATTTATTATTTTTCCAAATATAGTCAATCAAGAAAACATGGCCATACCGCCAAAGGATCTTTACTCTGCTCCAACACTCCTCTCCTCCTCTTGTCCTTAGCTGCATGTTGTTTTGATACACAGCTGCCATCTGTGTGAAATATTAATGCAGTGGGCTGATTTGGGGTGTCGAGCAGTGTCACTCATTTGGCTTTTAATCATGCGGCAGCTTGAGAAAAAAGGAGGGAAAATAACTTCCCTTCCTGGGTGGCTGTCAAAGTCTTCCCAAAGTCATCCGGCACGTAGGGCGTCATGCCTGTCGCCTGTCTCTCCTCTCATTGACAGCTGCATTTTTGGCTCGTCTCCGAGTGGCTGAGCGCTTTCACATCGTCTAGTCCCTTCTTTCAGCCAAAACAAGGACACCACCCATGAAAATTTAAATACAGCATTATCTCAGTTCAACAAAGGCATTTTTTTCAAAAAAAAAAAAAAATCCAGTGCATTTCAGTCAAATTGGTTTCATTTGGAAAAACATTTGCCAAATTGATGCATTATATCCATCAAGAAATGAGTTTGTTGGATCATGAGCTCTTAAGTGGCTGCATTCTAGTTTTATATCATGTGACCGTCACACAAAGGGCTGTCCTAAGGAGCTGGAAATGCAGACGGGCATCGTCTTAAACCATACATAAATCTGCGAGAAAAATTGTCTCAAATGCACAAAGGGTCCAATCTATGATTAATGAGTTGGCATTTATAATGCAACTAAATAACATAGGCATAATTATTACATTCATCAGCCGACTCCATTGACAGCATTAATGTTTCAGTGAATTCAATATGATACTCTTGGTTGATTTGTCAAATCTATGCGTGCTGCATTTCCAGAGCAAATAAAGATGCTTTGCTATGGTGATACCTGTTCCCAGTAAGATTTGTATATTTTGTCAATTTCCTTTACATTATAACCACGCCTCTCCTCCAATGCCCATTATCTGAGTTTTTAATAAGGCCATCTAATTAATATTCATAGCATAATTGCCTGTTTTCTACTTTTTCTTCACAACGAAATAACACAGCTAAAGTACTGTTGTTGTTAATTAAGACAAATACATTAATTATTAAAAGATGCAAACATATCAAGCAAGCATAACTAATTATTCTAGCATGTTAACAGTTGTTTAATGTTAGCAGCAGCTGAATTATTCAGAGCACATGTGCCATATTTGGATTGTTTGAAATGTGGCGCGGTAAATGGGGTGAAGAAAGTCGCAGCAGGATCTCAGAGAAGCCGAGGACAAAAAGCAACACAGAAAAAACTTTTACAGATGGGGCCTGCCTAACTATAATTGCTCATTATAGGTGGATGTGAGCAGGATGAGGAGGTGGTAGGAAGAGATGGTGTTAATTTAATGCACTACAAACTGTCAGGTTTTGGCCAGGGTAATATAGAAGCTTTTTTTCCCCCTTCAGTGTCTGTGTCTGTTTCTTTTTTTGTATTGGAGGGGAAAGACGTCAGGGAATGAAGGTAACTGGATGTGACGGCAGACAATTTATGTTGTTATGTCTTAATTGTCACCTGATGTGCATGCAATCTGGAACGCTGTCAAAAAAAAAGACACTTCCTCTCGGTGCAGTACCAGGATGAGGTGCGAAGACAAACAAGTTTGATTTGATCAAACCCGCAGTGAGATGGATTTGACAAATTTAGGCCTTATAGCCACGTCTGAGTGTGATGTCTATCTGTAGCGTGATTGAACAGTCACTGAACTTCTCATTTGTCACAGTTTAGCTCTATAAAATATGAGCCACCTACACAACAGGATCACGCTCCCCACCTTACACGCTCTTACAAATACCTGCATCCACACACACAAACACACACACAAATCTTAATGCAGAGTCCAATTAAGCTGCTTTGATGGAAATCACTACTATACTGATGATTTTAGCCCATAAAAACTGTCACATGAAAATTGTCAATTAGTTGAGAGCCGAAATAGCTGTCAGTTTTCATCATTCTTTGCCAGTTGTTTCCCACTTCACTTTCACTTTGAACACTGTCATATCTGTCAAGTGTGATGGTTTCTGTAAATGTAATTACACCAAGCTCAATATAATCATCATTATATAAATCATGATATAAACGTCCATATGGTTTGCCATCAGCTACAGTACATATGCATAATGCTCATAATAGATACACAATGAAGAAAGTGTCTTAAGATATCACAAACCATTTTCCATATGAAACCACTTCAGAGTCTGTCAAGAACAAAAAGGAAAACGTCTAGATCTGTAGCACCAAGAACAGTTTTTGTGCCTTCTCTTGGCTCATTTTCACTGCTGGATTATTCTGATACCTAATTCTTCTACCTGATTTTCCACTGGAGGAACTTGTGACTTAGTTTCAATTCAGGGTCACAGTTCTACCCTTCAGAAAAGTCCCTGATTGACAGTAATACTTTCCTAAGACATAGGAACTACTGGGGCGGTGCTTGTACAATTGAACATCACAGATTGGTTAAATAGTACATAAAGTAATAGTATATAATGTCGGCAGGAAAAGTTGCCTAAACTTTGGCCATGCTGTTAAAATGCAAATTACAGTTCCCTGTGTTACCGCCTGGCTCAACGGTGGCAACAAAAAAGGGAGGTTGCACATAAATGTATTTTTCAAGATGGTTTATTTTGTCAAAACAACAAACAATTAAACCAACAGTGAGGTGTGTTAGTCAGGCAAAAGTCCGAAATAGATGTGATGTGTGGATGAAATGTGTTAGTAGTGTTGTAAAAAGGTTCAACAAACCACCAAACAAAGGGAGGTAAGTTGAGGAGGATACCAGGCTCCAGGAAGAGAGAGAGAGGAAGCTAAAGGGCTGCTGTCCTTGATGTTGCAGATGTTACAGGCCCAACCAAACCAGCTTCCCAAACTCCACCTACTGACAACCTGCAGGAAGAAACCTCTGCATAGCATATTACGAAAGCCCACGGTGTGATATTGGCTTGCATTGTCTGAGCACATTATTGCAAAAGTAAATGTTACCTTTGAACAAAAATCATACAGATCTCTACATGCTAGTGATCATTTTTCTGTATTTTTAGAAAAATGATTTTCAGATAAAAACTGTGCTTTTCCTCATTACAAACTGCCTTCACTAAAACACACACAACCACAAATACATTACTGTGTGTGCCACAGCAGTTCTCTAGTCTGATTTATAAGCTGATTCTTACCTGTAGGCACCTGAAAGTTCCTTTCATTTTCTTCCATATATTTTTTCCCCTCATCGCCAAGGTCACTGGCGAGCAAACCCCTCTCCAAGTTTTTCTCCAGTACTCTCTTCTATCGTCCTCTTTCCATCCCGCCATCCCTCCCTCCTCTTCAGCCTGATGGCCCCATGAATCATCGCGTCTTCCCCATCGAACTCTCAGATGCCTCCTTCCCACCACAGCCACCGCAACTTCCCCAATCCTTCTTCATTCCCGCTAACAATTTGGTAATGAAATATTGATTTTTAGTTAGATTCAAATGGATGTTATTAACTTTGCATTGATAAATCGCTCCCCACTCTTTCTTCTCTGTCTCTCCCTCTCTCTGTTTTGGATAGAGTGCTGGTAGTAACACCTGATTTACAATAAACCATGGAGGCCTGATTTGCCACATGACCTACAATGCTCCTTTTGGAGGCCACTCCCTGCTTTCCTTCCATACATACACACCATTTGACTCACACAAACACTCCCATTGCATTTAAAGGCTTGAATAGATACTGATTACCTACTGTGGTCAGGATACGCAGGGGCGCCATGTTGAATAAGCAACTGCATAGTTACTGTAATAGCAGGGATATCTCCAGCCTAACTGTGGTAGTATTATGGTGGTGGTTTTTTGTCCACCTCACTTCTCAAACCTTAGTTATAAAATCACCACAGGATCTCCAGGAGTTCAATGTACTGTTCTACCAATAATGTCATTTTTAATTGTGGCCTATTCGGTGGTGGGGTATAAGGTGGGTTCTTTGTGGGCTCCAGCGGTCCCCCCGTACTGTAGGTTGTCACACCTTGCTGATACTTGCTTTATGTGTGTGTGTGTGTGTTTACTCTCCACGATGAGTGACAGCTTTTCTTGGCTTCAGTTTGGCGCCTGACTGAAGGTAATCTCTGTGGCTGTAATTTGCTCCCTTTAGATGCGTTTGTTTTGTGTCTGACAGTATTTCTGAAATGGAACTGTCAGCTGGGAGACACAGTTTGAACATGAAGGCTTTCATTTTAACAATGGCTGTAGTTTATATTCAAAAATTTGAGTTTGCTAACATGACTGATACGTTAGCTCTTTGTTTTCCGACGTAGCTGTTTTCTGTTCTGATCACACATTTTTTAGTTCTTTAGTTAGTTCTTTACCCAAAAACGGCTTGATTTTTAAATTAATCACATTTTAATTAATTTCTTAGATACATATATACATGTAAATGTGTCTCCTGCGTGATCTGAATGCTATGCTGGTCGTCACTGCATAGTTTCACAGCTTCCTGCACACACACGCAGCCCTGCAAACCCTCTACAGTATTAAATCCAGCTATTTGACACAAGATGGACGTGGTGGACAGGCAGAGCCCAGGGGACACAACTGAGGTTGCATATGAGGTGTCCGTTACTGGGAGGGCCATTTACATTTCTCTCTGCGCGTTTTCACTGACAGCGACACAATTTCCTGTTCCGTCTGGCGAGCTTTTGACTGCGAGCCAGGGACTGAAATGTAATCTTTGGGGCTCACAGAGCGCTTAGCCTCCCCAGAGTATTTCCTCACCAAAACCTTGAACTCTACTTGAGTAATCTTTTATTCCAGGGCCCCCGTGTTTTTTTTATTTTGCCTGAAAAACAATGCACTCTAAAATGCCTAAAAGGTTCTGGTCATAAGATTAGTCCACTAGCACCATGTTGGATTATGCCCAAACAACATTCAGATTACAGTCCAGTCCTATTGTTACCATATTTCTTGCTCATATTCGTATACGTTCTAATGTATTCCCAATCATGCATGCACTGGGAGATTGAAAGAGAGAGAAGGTATTACGTGTCCAGGACCATGAACTGGAATGTGGATGGGAAACGTTGTGTTTGAGGACATTCTGATTTCTCAGGAGAAAGGCTCTCTACAGGTTTATGGTAACAAGGAAACATGGCCTCTCTCTGCTGCCACTGTGATTTATGTTTAGACAACAGATCAGTGTGACAGACATTATGACACCGTGCACACGATGCAGTTACTGCTGGGCTTCTTTGCGACAGTGAATGGCACAATTTAAATAGATATGTGCCTTATCTTGTAAAAATGTTATAGTGTTTGGCACTGTAAACCATAGGTTGTTTAATAGGGTATTATTTTTATTTATTCACAAAGGGACTGTCCAAAAAATAAAATAAATGTATTTAAACTTAGCTAATTGTTTCTGGTGGCTTATAGGTTTTAAAAACTGGAAAGCAAGTTGCCAGGAAGTGGTTGTCATGTTTCAGATTAGAGGACCCAGTTGCAAACAAAACAAAAAGTCTGTAGAGTGAGTATCTTTGCAATGATACAAGGTACAAAAATCAGGGAATCAAAAAAGCGAACAAAACTAAGTTCCAACTGAAACTATGGGGAGGCAACAGGCCAAAAAACAAAAGCACGAAAAGAAGAGCAGAGCGGTGAGAGAAATACAAAATGTGAATCAAAATAGCATTCGACCCAGAGCATGAGCAAAGCATGACTCCAAACAAAGACACGTGAGTAGACAGAACAGACACATGGCGGGCATCTGAAGAAATTACATGGTTTAATAAAACAGGAGGTAATCAGGTGAGGAGGGAGTGTCTGAGGTGAAAACACAGTGAGGGGGAAGAGCACTACCTAAAGGGAACACAGAGGACAACAGAATGAATGCAGGTAATAAAAACTAAAATAAAAATATCAATGAAAAGTGCAAGATTGTGACAATGGCTGGGAGGGTTTTCCTACGATATACGACTTAAGTAAAGCACTTAAGTGTTTCTGTTAAGCACTCAAATGCCTTTTATGAACATAAAAATAAATTTTCAGTAAAAGATCTGCACTGGAAACTATCCTTAAGTGAAAGTATTTAAGTATTAGCATCCAGTTAGACTGAGCGTGAGGTAGCATAATTTATTTTATTACTTCTGTTACTGTCTTTATAATCAACAGCTATCTGCATTCCTGGTCACCATTTCAGGTGAGCATGAAGTGAGAACTACGGTTACTGTTTACCTCAAGAGTCATTGATGTTGCTCTTATGGATAGGCCATTAGAAAAATTCTATAAATGTTAAAACCATTGCTTCAGTAATCAGGACAAGCTGCACGAGTCACCCAATGAAACTATAAAAGCGAGCTTTGATGGTGCAGCACATGACCCCACTACGTCCCTGTGGATAGTTTTACAATACTGTGACCTTTGTTAGGCTCTGGAAGATGCACAACCCTCCTCTCCCCAGATCAGTGCTATAAGGACATATTAAATCTATATAGGAATGCTGTATTAAGTAGGGAGAGTGTCACATGCTACATGTAGATAACCTTGTGTTATTACCTCCCTGATGGCCAATCAATAACCCACTTTCTAGCTGCAGAGGATGAACCAAGTCCCTTGCCTAGATAATCATCTCTCACTGTCTGACACCAAATAATTGGTAGCCTCTCAATCCCAGCTTGGGTGACATGGCTGGTTTGCATATTAAAAACGCTATGCTTACAGTTTATCATTCTGAAAACAGAGAATAAACATGCATATACATAATATTTTCAGATAATTGAGCTGGGATGCATCACCACACCCAAAGGAACAAACATAGCTTGATAAGGAGAAACTGGGGATGCGCTTTGCTTAAAATGTGCTGTTGATCATTTTTTGTGATGTTATGCATAGCGAGGGAAGGATAGTGTTAATGACTATGTTGGGAAAAGAACTGCAGCAGAGACTTGAGTCCCTGATGGCCATCTCTCTGTGGACTGGAGACATCATCTTCCCACTGAGCGGCGGGTCCCTGGTGGACGGAGCTGACATGGATGATGAGGATGGTGATGATGTTTAAACAAAAAAAAAAAAAACCTCCCTGTCCATCTGTCCACATCCACCCTTTCTGCTGCCTCTCTTACTGCTGTGCTTTCTATTTCTGTTTTCTGTCTTCTCATATAGGCACAGTCAAGGACTATTTTCTCTTCTAAAGAACTTTTGTAGCTGAATTGTAAACAGTAATGTTTGTTTATGCTTCCTACTTGTTAGAATAGCAGATATTCAAAGAAGTGAAGTGGTTTGAAATGTCATCCATGAAAGTGCCTTTACTTCACACACACACGCACGCACGCACTTTTTGTATTTTTCTAATTGTGAGGACATTCATTGACATAATGCATTCCTAGAACCTCATTCTTATCTTAACAAGCATAAAGATAATGATTAATCCTTATCATACCCTAAACCTGATTCTAACCTGATCCTAACAACTAAAACCAAGTTCCACTCTCCCACCACTACTGATGCAGATAAGCTTGTCACAGGAGGGGCTCCCAGCAGTTGCCAAGATATAGCAAGCTCTTCCATGCGGGTCCTGCCTGCCCCTATAATCAACTTACTGTAAGTAGATGCCCAGTGAAAACTGAAGTCTTCCTGAGCACCGTAATCACATAGAATCACCAATGGGAGCAGCAACTTCAGGTCCCTTACACAGAAGATGCAGCAGAGGCTGTGCTTCTACAGACGCTGAAGAGCTTTAACTTGCCAAAGTCAATAATGGCGCACTTCTACACTGACATCCCAGAGTCCATTCTGACCAACTCTATCACCATTTGGTATGCTGCTTTCAAGAGCAGAGTGCTGTGTATAATTTGCTGGGCTAAGAGAGTATATGGCTGCCAACGATCATCCACAGTGGGCCACCAATGGACAAAGTCAAGTTCTTGTTCTCATTGTGAGAAGTGGAAACAGGCAGTGGACAGACAGGGTGTTTACTGTCCAGGTCATTATTGTTGCCATGAAACTGTGTTTCTTTGTTCATATTGTCTGTCCATATCTATTATGTATATTAAGTCCAGCATGTACATAGCTTCTAATGGTTGCAACCATAGTTAGCTGTTTGTGTAGCTGTAATAATTCTCCTTATTGATCTTCTCTGAAATAACCAGAATTCCTACCAAATCCACTACCATTTAGCTGACACTGCCCTCTTAATCCCTGTGGCAGGGCAGAGTAAAGCAAACAGACAAGAAAGAAACCAAAACATGTGCATATTCAATCACAGACTTTTCAAACTGTGAAGAACTGCAAAGTAACCCAACCCTGCCGCTGACCTCTGACTAGACTGGAGTTTCTTAAGGTCACTTGGTCGTCCTCTGTGGAATCAGGCACTGGCTGGCAGGGTAAACTTTATATAGCTGATATAGCTGTCATCTCTCTGTCTCTGCCTCCCATGGTGGTACTGAGGGTATGTGTGTTTGTGCCAGTCTTACAAGGGCAACATCGGTTCGCAATGTGTGTGTCAAAGTGAGAGAAGGGCTGCTCTAATATCAAAACATATGGAGATCACTGCCAGAAGTGGCAGTGCCTGTGCTTCCAGGACGGAAGCTAGATGGTGGATGTTTTAGAAGCTGACAGCCAGCTGAGTGCCCACCCCCAGGGGCTGCTGTTCCTGGGGCATGGCTGTGGCTGGGTGCCAGGGGAGCTCCAAGGCTCCAGACTTGGAAGGGTGTGTGGGATGGGCTCGGGTGCTGTCATTGCTGGATCAGTGGAAGAGGTGGACACCATAGACCTAGGTCCAACGTACAACACTCAGGGGATAATTCAAATAGCGCAGAAGGTGGGACTGCTAACCCCTGCACTACAGCACAGACACAGTAGCTCAGTGTCACACAAACATCCCCATATATAGTGTATATATACAAACACACAAACAGAGACACGTGTCTTTTTTATATTCACCTAAGCTATTTTCTTGTTTTATAAGTATTTGAAAAGACAACTAAAAGTGAGATCTCATTGCGTGGACACTTTAACTAGTGAGTGTTGCCGATAGACAAATCCAATTGCTTCACTAACTTCACTGTTGTTGTAAGTCTTTTCCCTTTTGTTGATTGTTAATAGTGTGTGGAGTCCCAGGTCATTAGAAATAGCTTTGTGACCCTTCCCACACTGATCAATACTGGTTGGTTAGTTTTTTTGGCTGAGGCAACATTTCCCCATGGGCCTAGTTGTTTTACATCATGTTTTGTTCTCAAAACTACAATTATAATTTAAAACTTGTATTTTGTGTTTGCTCAGATTGCCTTTCTTTTATGTTTGATTTAGTCTGAAGATCTGAAACAGTTCAGTATGACATACACACAATAAGAAAACAAATCAGGAGGGGCTTGAATGTTTTTTCTTTATTTTTATTTTCCCAGCATTGGTTGTTCTACAACAATCCTTTTATTGTTGTACTGACAAAAAAAAGTCTACACAATTTAATAAACACAGACATAAACATAAAACACTTCCTTGTTAAAACACCACAAAATATGTGTGGATATTATTAAATTTTATTATTATTATTATTAAAGTATTAATGGGATAAACTTGGGCTTGTGCACATGTTCGCAAAGGATTCAAAATTTTACTGATGTGAGAACATCTGTTATTTTCCCTCACTTCTGTTACCCCAGATTAGTCTCTAATTTTCCTTTGATCATAAAATGAAGTGAGCCAGTTTGATGGAACTCACCAATCGTTTTCAGCAAAACAGCACTAATGTGTAAAAAATTGTCATATGAACATTGTCAATTAGTTCAGAGCTGATATAGCTGTCAGGTCCAATCATCCTTTCAGTGTTTTTGTACTCCATTTGCACACACATTGTGATGATTTCTGTCAAGTTTGATTGTTTCTAGGTAAGAGTAATTACACTGAGCTTGGTGCAGTCTTCTATTAAATAAATATCCATATGATCTGCCTTCCACCAGCCATAGAATAAAAATAAATGTTGAAAATAAGAGAGATACTAAAGAAAATTTAAGGCTGGGAGTTTCCTGTTCAGTATCTCTCTAATGGCATGCTGCTCAGCAGTGCGCCAAATGACGTGTAACTGAGGGCAATGGAAAGAAAATCTAAACCTGGACCTACGGGGTAAAGTTAAGTTCCAGCTCACTAATATATTGTACCACCTCAAGTCTGCTCAAGTGTACGCTACTCTATTTTGGTAACAGGTGCTTAATTTTCCACTGAATATTTAGTACCCCTCATCGTAGCTGGTTTTCTTAGCAATGCTGCATTAAACTACTATCAACTCAGCTCAGCTGGAGTGTTGACGAAATTGATTTTTAAAAAAAAAAGTAGAAAAAAGAATACCAACCGTATAAACCCACCATAAGTACACTTCCCAAATGTGCAGAGCTGCTACATTCAGGATGCTACTTTTAAATCCGACCAGAAAGAACCAGACGTTGAACCACTGACCCCATGGTTGGTGGACGATCCCAACTGTGGTATTTGTTTATGCACTAGCAACGGGACAAAATGTCAGTTTTACCTACACTTAGATCAACAAAAAAAACTGTTATATTGCCATTATCTTTCTTAATTCTAAGGTCAGGAGGTCTCCTGGTCGTCAGTGTTGGAGTTCAGCTGGCTTAGTCATGGGACAGTTCAGGAGTAAAATAAAATCAGTCCAGAACTGTCCCATACTAAGCTGTGGCCCATCTGGGAGATTGATTACTTTCATATATTGTGTATCAGTTTCCAACTTGAAAGTATGTTGATAAAGGTTATTGATTGGATGATGACACTTTACAGCACACTGTTGATGTTTCATCATTAATGGCTTGAGTAATTCACACTGTGTAAAAGTAAGCAATTTGCAAACAATAAGCCTATCTACAATCTGGAAAGAAAACACATCTATAGTGGCAGCTCACATTCATAGAAGGAACTGCAATTTAGTGTATGTGGGTCAAATACAATATTGATTTTAAAACAACTCAAGGGCCACACAATCCTAACCCCAACCCACCCCTAATATAAAGCCTCGAGGGCGTCACATAATGTATATCATCTTGATTTCAACAGGTCGGCAACAGATGGCTTAGAAACAAATCTCTGTCCATATGTAAAAAATGTTGAAGCATGAATTCCAATTATTAAAATTTTACTTGTTTAAACAATTTATGAAAATTTTAAACGGAAAATTTGATATATGATGCACTTCCCTAAAAACATCTGCTCCATTCATTAGCACTCAGAAGGCTGAGGGGTAACACTTTATAATAACCGCACACCAACTAAGCATTAGTTAAGCATTTGTGAATTTTTAAGAGAACGCAGAGGTTTATTTTAGCATTTTGTGTAGAGTTTAAGCGCAAAGGTGTAAGGTTTCATTCTTTGCATTTTGAAATAAATATTTCAATGCTCAGTATCACTCTATGCTGTGTTTGGTTCCTTTTTCTGATGAGAAGGTAACTGAGGCGATCTTTTCAATAAATACAGATTTGTTCTGTAGCTGTACTTGCAGACAAAAGGTGATGCATTTTTTACAGACTGTGTGTGCTCCAACGGAAGGCAATCAGTTGGCAGAAGGTCACTTTACCACACTTCAAAATTACCTTTAATATAGTAATAAAGTATCGTTGCCATTTGGTAGCAATATACTGTCGACTAGCAAGTAAAGCTGTAGTAAAGTTGTAGTGTCCTTATAATTTAAGTCCAAGATTAATACAACTTTTACTTCCTGGTGCTCAATAGATTTTTTTTTTTGTCCACAGCCTAGAGCCTCCTAGAGCCTCCATATAATTTAATACTTGTATTAATGCAAAGATTCAGTGTAAATGAAATGTTGTAAATACAAAAAACATTATACAATGCTTTTAGATCAGCAATTGTCAAATGCCATTGATAATGGCATTTATAAATTGGTTGCTAATGCCTATTAATGTAGAAGAAATGCTTTGTAAATGATGACTTAATCATGCTTAACTAATGCTAAACAGTGTGCAGTTATAAAGCATTACCAAGCTGAAATTTGCACATCTATTATCTCTTTTGGGACACCCATAGTGGGAAACAAAAAGAGCAGAGCTGCAGATGTGTGTGACTGTGCGTGTGTGGGACCATGTCCACTTTACGGTAGGAGGATATTGACAGTGTACTGACAGGATGTTGATTATCCACCCTGCGGTAGGCTGAGGTCGTCAGGTGGGAGTCACAGCACTGAGGAGTGATGAGACAATCAGACAGGGTAAGGGAGGTGCGGGGCATGTGTCAGGGGCAGAACACGATGACGATAAGCTGTCTATCTTAGCTAACATGGACACTGCACTGCATCAGGATCAGATTAGATACAGCACTGCTCTAAAATTACACATATCCACATGTACATTTCAATAGTCTTTAGTTTTTAAGTATTTAAAAATGACTTTATACTAAACATAACTCAATAATTATATATATAC
>JAUYWH010000018.1:24940876-24951213 GCA_034779795.1 Ctenopoma multispine
CTAAATAACACAGAAGAAACAACTTTCTTATCTTCCTTCTCTGCTGTCTTTCAGCTTGTTCTTTAGCTTTGACTTTTTTAGTGTTTTTGTTCACTCTCACCGCCGTCTTCAGTGTCACACACAGTGACACAGTACGCAGCCATTTTCAGTGAAAAAGCTCAGCTGAACACATTCTACATTTCCGGCACCACCAGCTGGCTATAAATGCACAATTGCATGCATGTATTGCATGTGTATTTTTTATTTCATGTATTGGCTTCTAGAGAATTTGTATCATTCAGTGTGTGCAGAAGATTATCATCTGAATTTTAATTTGGGCAAATCTTGATCCATACAGCATTATAATAACTAAACATAGGGCTCTTCATATAATATTTTACACAGTGAGGTTCTTTTCTGACAAGCACTTTAGTATGTTCTATAAAACCATTTTCTCATTTTTTTATTTATTTATTTTTTTTCCTCCACTGGATTAAAATAAGCCAACATAAGCATGTTCCATTTTGTACAGTCTTTAATTATGCATCAGGCTGTGGTGTGCACATTAAAAAAGATACAACTAAAATGCTCATTAAATTTGCATAAGCGACAACATTTAAACGGAGTACACATACACGGGAAGACGTCCATTTACAACCCCGCAGATGAAAGAGCATGGGATATTAAGAGGTGGGTCTGTGTCTGAATTCACAGAGAAAACTCTAATCTTACTCAATTGTCCTTCGCCAACTAATTGACTTTTAAGTAATCCCCTTGATATTTGGACAAGCACAGACACTAGGAACAGGTTCTGTGCATTCAACACCTGGACTGTGGATGGCACTGACCTTTGTACATTGCTGGGTAAAACTGTCTTGAGAGTAACCCTGAGAGTGATGTGTTGTAAACAAACACATGAACACTGTGGTTACCATGGGCACCATCATCTCCCAGGAGTTAAAAAATGGGATTTGTAATATATAGCACTGAATCCTGGACATCCATTGGCTGACAAGATGGTGATTTTTAAAAATAAAGACATAATTAAAAACATTTTTATGAGCACATTAACTGAAAATATTGGGAATACGTGCTGGTAAATAGTAATGTTCCTGCATGCTCTAAGAGGAAGCTTAATTGACTTGATAAAAATCTTGGTGACAACATGTCACGAGCAGATTACCCATCAAAGTTACAACAGACATTAGGACACATAAAGTTTAATTTTTCCAGAAGTAAAAGACAAATCTTTTGAGAGACAACAGCATCTGGTATTCAATAAACCAACACCATCCTGCCACATACAGTACACATTACAGCTTGTGACAGTTTTGGTTAAACTGGACTCAAAGCACCAGGCTAGCTCACGCGAAAAGTTAAAGAAAATATGAATGTTGCGTGATGAAGCTGGGATCAGGGGGGTAAGCAGGATGTGGAGGTGAGGGGAAAGAATAGCTATACCTGGACACAGAGACGGGGTAAAACTGAGAAAGTATGAGTAGTGGAGACAAAAGGAGTGAGGGCCAGCTTATGAAGGGCACAGGTGAAAGAGATGAGGATGACTGCAAACTAATTGAGGAGAACAGAGTGAGGGGAGAGAGATGAGCAACAAATTGACCATATATGGCACAGACCAAACTTGCATTCCCTATTTGGCAACGTAGCTGGCAGCATGACGGATAGAAACATGGAGGAGTTGGTCTGTTAGCATCTGTAATATGGAACTAGTTTGGACTTTCCAAAATCAACACAACGCAAAAGAAACTGTTCATATGTAACATATGAACAGTACAATTTATAAGTCAATAAGTCAGGCAGACAGGCCTGGGTGGGCCCGGGACAACACGGTAGTTGTTTGGCCAATGCAGCTTTTTCCGAAGCTAATGATGTACTTTGTTCTCTGTTGATTATGTGTTTTTATGTGTATTTGTGATATTTTTTGAAGTAACTGTATCCTAATATCCCAGAACAAATAAAAAAAATTAAAGAGAATATTGTATTTCAAGTTTGTATAATGATAATAATAGTGGTTCAGTTTTTGTTGATTAGATGTTATTAATATATTAATTTAAAAATATAGATCATTGTATGCTTAATTTTATATTAATTAGTGAAATTATATGCAAATAATACATAGCGGTCAAAATGACAGCTTACAGCCATTCCAGTAGTTATTGAATTCTGAGAGTTTGAGTGACAAGAATTATCTTTCTTCTCCATTGTCTCACTATAAAAACCAGATTTACATTAAAAATGTCTTCAATTCTAATCTTGTTTTCTGCACTTAACCCTGATAATGAGTCTTCACCACACTCTCCCTGATCCTGCATCAAATGTCTGCAGAATTACCTCTTCCAGACGTCTTACACTCTCATGCAGTGAGCCACTGTGGTAACTTTTGATTCAGGTACAACAGACAGGTCTCTTTTTACAGTGAAATCTGTCTTAGTACGGCTGCTGGTTCGTGGTAGTTTATAGAAAAAATAAGTACAATTCCATATAGTAACATGGTCTTATTTAACGTGTTTCTCACTTATACACACGTACAGTGTGCCATATGGCAAAACAAGGGATCACCTTCAAGTGCAGTGACGCATCAAGCTGAGCCTTCAGCTGCTGCTACGGCAACGCACAGCTGATCAGCAGCCAGCCTGACAACTTCATTCACCTAGCACCTGCTAGCTGTCAGTCACACGGGAGACAGATGTACGTGTGTTGTTCCGTGTATGTGCGTGTGTGTGTGCGTCCTGAGGCTATTGATAAAGCTGTCAGAGAGAGGATGAGACATGTCTATCATCGCACTTTATCTCTTATTCTGTCTGTTGCACTCTTATCCTCTCTTTCTCCTTCACTCTCTCTCTGTGCCCTTGATCGCTCTGTGATCAGCATTCCCTATTCATCCTTCATTACACCTCATGCACACCTTCACCACCCACTGC
This sequence comes from Ctenopoma multispine, assembly GCA_034779795.1. Classification (NCBI taxonomy): domain Eukaryota; kingdom Metazoa; phylum Chordata; class Actinopteri; order Anabantiformes; family Anabantidae; genus Ctenopoma; species Ctenopoma multispine. The sequence continues at coordinate 24,943,795 of JAUYWH010000018.1, forward strand.
CTGTAGCTATTCACCCTGAGATTCTAGTAAATAAGTGTCCCTACATTGCAGGAAGTCAAAGAAGTGCACAGAGCTGGATCTGTACGTAGATGCATACAGTACGAACACATATAAGAATGTCTAATAATTGTTGCTACTTTTAAGAGGTTTTGGTTTTCAGAGTCTTGTTCAGTAGCTAGTCAAAGATGCAGAAGTGAACCACTGACCCTGCGGTTCATTGACAACTGTTGTCACAGTCTCTGGCTCTGCTCTCTGGTCTGTGCCATATTTGGTCATTTCCTTTCCTCACTCCGCTCTCCCTCTGCTCACGCCAATCAACCTGTGATCAGTGCAACTCCTTTCACCTGTTCTGCCTTTAAAAGCAGGTCTGCCAGATTGTCTGCTCACCTCGCTCTCCAGAGCCCTCTGTGAATAACTTTTTTTAATGTTTTTGGACCTGGCACTTTTTTTGCCTCTGATATTGTGAGCACCCTGGCTGTTATGATTATCTTCTGTATCTGGATTTGGTTACTGGTAGTGATGGGTAGATGGGTAGCTTGCTTGAAGCTTCGAAGCATTGAAGCCTTCCAGCCAAATGGTTCACAAAACGGTTCATGTTCATTTAAATCCCCCTACTGGTCAAAGACTGTTAAGCACGCAGACAGATTCTAGGTAATTTCCTCTGTCGTTTACTGTCTGAAACGATACAAGCCTCAATACAGGCTTCACTAAACACTTCCTGGATTTTTTGATACACTCATCGACACAGCATGACCCTTCACTAGTTACTGGTTTTCGGGCTTGGTTACTTGTGTTATCTGATGTTGGTGTTCTGACCTGCTTTATACTCTCTGCTCCATTTTTTGCACTTTTGATTGTGGATTGGTCTGTATTAGTGATTTTCCAGCTCTGAACCTTGCAGTGTTTTTAAACTGTCTTCTGCTCTTACTTACCTAGTTCCCGACTCACCTCTCATTCCACTGGTTCCTTCCCCACCACAATCTCACCATTGAAACTGCTCTCCATCTGGCCACCAAAATTGAAACAGTTGATTTTCATTTTCATCATTTTCAGTTGTGGCAAAGCTAAAGGAATTCCCTCAACACATTCCTGACATATCAGTTCATAAAGACTGAATGTAGTTGAAACGTTTTTACAGTAATTGTAGAGATAAAATAAATTAAAATGGTTCAATGTGCTGCCATCCAACATATGTATTGTAAGTTATAATACATATAGTGGTCAGAATGACTGCTCTGGTCTTTTAGGAAAAGTTTCGTAGTTTTGGTAAAACTTTGGTGTTAGAATAAAATATACACATATTTGAGAAAGGTCAGGATACTATAGTTATTTTAACAAAGTTATTACATATCAAAAATAAAAAATGGTCAAAATGACCGCCTTGGTAGTTCTACATCACAGGGAGCCAATCTGAGTAAGACTGGCAGCAGTGGTAAGGTTTATTACAGATCTAGACATAAAGGTAGAGGGAAATGAACTATGTGTGTGTCTAAAAACATCATCTGACAGCACAGGTTGAACTTAAAACCATGTTTGTGTTGAAGTCAAGGAAGACGGAGATTTGACACTCGCCACCAACGTGCTGCAGCCGGCATCCGGCCTCTCACATATACAGCTCCCTGACGCCGATTTAAATTCAAATTCAAATTCAACTTAATATCCCAGTAATCTACTCTTTCTCATCGTAAGAGTACTTGTCACTTCCTTTTTTTTGGAGGCTTTACATGAAGAAAGTAACACTATATAGTGCATTGACAAAGTGCAGGGTTTAAACAGTTATTACCAGACACTGTGACCAACATATATCGTTTAACAAAGCAGAAATGATTTACTGGCTAACAGAAACCCATGGGACACATTTGCTCAGCTTTTTTCAAGAGTTCAACTTTGCTTGATGGTGGACACAAATTGGCCCTTGATATTTGACCCATCATAGCTGACCTTCAAATAATCCATCCACTGCTGTACATCTACTGAAGTGGTCATTGAGACTGAGAATACTTTCTGACTAATTGCTCTTTCCTTTTTATTCATCTCTGCCCTTCTTTATCTTGTCCATCATTTTGCTTTAAGGATGGAGCGGGGAGGTGGGTCAAAAATCTGGAAAGGCAACAGGTAACATAAGCAGAGGTGCGAACTGTTGCCTTTGGAGAAGTACATTTGGATTTGATTTCCTTCCTTTCTATTCTATGCTTTCTAAAACACTATTTTGAGGAGTCCCAACATTATTGTTACATATGCTGCAACATTCTTCTCCCAGATCACTTACTTCTATCTGCCACTATCTCCTCCCTCCTCTGTCTCCTTCTACTGCCTTTGTTATTCCTGCATCTCGTCCTTTCTTCCCTGTTCTTCCTCCCCGTCCCTCTTAGAGCCCTAAGTGGGCTTTGAAGAGTTAACTTTGAGATGTGATATCCCACTATGTGTTGCCTCCAGATATCTATAAAAAAAAAAAAAAAAGCACAGGCAGCACTCTCTATCACAGCTTAGACACCAGATGTTGCTTACATCTCCACTCATTGCAGATGTAATGGGCCTGAATGCTGCAGTTTGTGACTTCACTGGCATCAATCCTGTGCAATGCAGCAGCAGAGAAAAAAACAAGTGGGAAACATAGAGAGACAGAAAGAGAGAGAGAGAGAGAGATGTGTAATTATCCTCTATTACCACCAACTCCTTTATTTCCCCCAGCAGCAGAGGACAATCTTGTGTAGAAATGACAGCTATCAAAGTAAAGATGGGCGTTCAGTTTCAGAGACTGGAGTGAAGCTTCGCTGGAGTGTGGTGGCTTGTGTGTGTGTGTGTATATGATAGTGTGAATCAAAGTGGGCGTATGCAGGTGTGCATGCAGGTGTTTATTTTACTTCTAATGACAAAAATGATACAGACATTTTTACAGTGAGCCTGAAAAGCTGTATGAAATAAATTTCATATACAGCATTTGCTTTTAACTGCCTACTGCACTGAGTTTCAGCGACAAAACAAATCCAGAGTTTGGATTTTAACTCATACTGTAACTCTTGGAACAGTGAGAAAATTCTCTGAAGTAGTTAAAGACATTGAACACCTCCTGTGTGTACAGTCTCAGTTCTTGCTGTTCAATGGCAACCAGAGTTGCGTAAAAGTTAGATGTTACATGTTTCCCCTTTCATCCAGAAGGTTTCATAGAACCAGCCAGAGGGAAGAAGTGAAAATGCTATGCATACACTTGCCACAACATTTTTTAGATCACCAAGTGGCAGCATGCAATGGATTGTGCAACCCACTCCCAGTTCCCAACTGTATGTCAAGAGGTGCAGATGGCCCTCAGACATGGACTGAAATGTGCGTAGAAAAATGAATAATATAGTATTTACATTCTTAATGTGCCAACTAACAAAAAAGCTACGTCAGGCTACACAATAGAGGGACTGGAACGCTGCAGCACCCCCAAGAACTTGCTACCTGTGGTTATGCTCATATAGAACCTATCATTTTGCCATTTGACCTATGTCCCTATCTTATTTGTGCCAATAAACTAGCTAATACTGGGCCTATCACTCCTGTTATTCATGTGCATATTAATATAAACAATGAAATACATAAAGCTAAGTCACATGCTTTAGAAATGTTGAGTCTGCCCATGAATAAGTGGAAAAAAGTCACATTGCTGCCCGCACACTGTGAATCGCAACCCCATTTTTTTAAGGACAGCGTTGAAATTTTGATGGTTTTATCTGTACCAACCTTGTCCAAACAGCCAGAACATCCTTCTCTATACAGTGACTAATGCGCTGCAACAAAAGACATTGGAGAGCATTGTTGCTGAGGCACTTTATACCCCAAGGTATTAGCTATCTGTTTGTCATGCACAACTGTAGCCACAGCAGACAACAAATAAATCTCTTCATCCACGTTGCTGTTATTCCGCTTCACATTTGATCTTGGAGGATGTGGTCACAGACAATCAAAATCATAATTATGGATACTGCGCAGCTAGGGGGACATTTAAAAAATGGTTCTGAGGTGACCAGCGCTCATCTATTTATTTTTATAGGGGTCTCGATGCGAGTAACAAACTTGATTTATCTCCCTTTGCTTTTAAGGGTGCAAGACCCAGACATTCAGATATGAAGTGGAACGCTGCTAAGAATTTCAAATGCACTTTTAATACATCCCCTCTCATATTGACATTTAGGTGGGAATCCGTCTTTTTTATTTCTGTCATTTCTAGCACTGCAGCCACTGGTATATTTGCGTGTGCGTGTGTGTGGCAACATTTATTTCCCCTCATCGTCTGTTCAGAGAGGGAGGAGAGGTGTGGGGAGGGGTGGGAGTTTAATGGTAATCATTTTTTTGTGACTGCGCCCAGGGTCTGAAGTGGCTGTTGCAGAGGACTTTTAGATTGATCTTACAACGCACACACACACACACAAACACACACACACACACAAGCCCTGAAGAAGATATGCTATATGGATTGCATCTATCCCCCCTCTGCTTGCCCTCCCTCCATGCCGCCATTTGATTAATGATCCAAATATGTGAATAAAAATATCAAAACAAGTCATCAAACCCAGGGGTTCCAGAGACGAAACAGCTTAAGGATGAAACTACAGACTAACGAGTGGAACGTTTTTATTTTCTTTCAGCAAATATTACTTAAAAAAAAAAAAAAAAAAAAATCTGTGATTAACTTATTTATTTTTCTATGCAGATGTGTGATGATTATGATAAATGAGTCACCACTTGATAACAGATAATATGTGATGTGAAAAAAAAGGATTTTGTTTTGAGTTTTGCTCAATTGAAAATACACAAGTATCCATGATGTCTCAATGCATATATGTACAATATGTGAATGTGAGGCACCCTGCTGAGCCGCGTGGATGCTTAATTCACAGTGGTGGCATTATCAGCCCCGTTCTAACACAGTAGACCACTAATTGACATTTTCATTAACAGCAAATTTATGTTCCTATTTCTGTCTACGATAATGACCATTTCCCAAGCAGTTCTATGGGCCCTGCTAATGGACATGGAATAAAGGCGGAAACTTGTTTAATTATATTGGCGAAAAAAAAAAAAAAAAGGAGAGGCTTGGCTCCTGTTTGTGAGAAGGAGTTGGAGCACAGTTGGGTGATGGCTGGCAGCTGGCTTGCAGATGATGGAGGCACATAAAAAAAAAATAAAAATGACGAGACAGTGTGAAATAGACATCACATGTGACACACTTAATCGCCACTGGGAATAAGGGAATTTTCCTGTTGAGGTGGTCTGTCCCAACTATAATATAATAAAAGTGAGGGGTTTCTTCACACCCTCCCAGTTTGCTGCATGCACTATCAAATGAAACATGGAGAGAAACGAGGTGACGGAGGAAGTATGTACTGTCATTTGTCCCCTGCCTCTTTCCCTATGTAGAAAGTCAATTGGTCCGCCATGTATTTATGTAAAGTAGCGAGTTTCCAATAGAGTTAGTTGAGGTTGAACAGTGCTCGCAGTTTAACGCACAAACAGGCTAGCTTGCGACTGGCAAGTGAAGCTAGAAAAATGAAGATCACTTGTAGGATGTGCGGAGATGGTTACTTAATGATATATTAATCAATACTATACAGCACACTACACTATGTACAGTCATTTACTCCCTGTAGACTACTGGCCTACTTTTATTTTGAACTCTGAAATAGTTGGTTTAGATATTCTTGTTAAACTGTTGCCTTGCGACTTCCCTGATTTCACTGTTACATTCATAATATATAATCCAAAAATGTAATTCTATTATTTTATAAGTACAATAATAAACACACTAATGTTCTGTATGGATGAGGGCGTTTTATTGCAGAGGGTGATGTCATTACACAGCAACAAACACCATATGTATAACATAAATCTGAGCTCTGTCTAGAAAAAAAAACAAAAAACAGCCTCCCTCTCCTGTTCTTACACACTTAGGTTACCTCCCATCCTCCCTGATTGTTGCACAGGAAATGAGAGCGGAAGCAGTTCAAAGCGTTGGTCAGGAGCTCCAAGGCACGAGCGTGGGAGGGCTTTTTTTTCCTGCCTGCTGTTTACAGCCATATTCACACAGACCTTCTCATTTCTCATTCACTTGAATGAGAGTGTGATGACAGCAGTGAGGGTGACACAAGGAGGGGGCAGCATCATGGGGCCAAAAATCTGCATCCATCGACATCTAAGACTTGATTAGCTTATTAGTTGGAGAGAACACTGACAGTAGAAGTTAGTTCCTTTAACTAACCACCAACTTAGTGAGCTTCTACATAAAACATGATATTAAGATACAAAGTTGTTTCTTTAATGTCATGTTTGAACTTTTTGGTGATACTGGCAAAAAAGGTAAGTAAGATGTTAGTTATATCATACTATCAGTGAGTTCTATATTAATGAAGAGCAAACACAACATTAAAACAAACAGAAATCATCACCTGAGCTGTGTGGGTATGAACAAATTGAAGTGGACGACGCCCAGATTATTTCTTGTGTGCTGTGGACAGGCTGGAGTCACACCAGGCAGGACTCCAGGTGCAGGCTGTGCAAAGATGCCCCTTTAGGCAATCCAGCTCATGACAGAAGGGTGCAAGATGCTAGCAGGCACAGCATACATGGAACGCCATTACTAAGTGGCTGGTATAGTGGAACATCTGTGGCGAGTATGTGCTTGTAGTCCCAAGCTCAAGTTGGTTGACGTGACAGATTTTGCGACATGTGCTCTGTGTGTGTGTGTGTGTTAATGTAATTATACATTTTGCCCATAACAAACAATAGTGCGATTAATTGTGATTTTAAAAAAAATGTACGCTGCCTAGCACTATATGTATATATACTACCAGTCAAAGTTTTAATAAATGTACTATCCTGTCATCAGCAGACATTAGTGCAAATGTATTAATTTAAAAGGAGAAGTGATCATTAGAAAACGTCTTGCAATGATAACACAACTGATGACATGAATGTTTTTTTATGAAAACATTGTACTTCCTGCGTGTGTCCAAACTTTTGATTGGTTGTTTATATATGTGGGTGTTTATGTGTGTGGCAGCAGAGTGACAGCAGACAGGGCGTAAGTCCCGCCTGAGACGACAGTAATGGAGACATCAGCAGGATAACAGTTATCTACTCAGACGGATGCAAGACACTCACACACACATCCCACACTGAGTCTGGACACACACACACACACACACACACACGCAAGACCCTGACAAAAACATTGGCAGTATATTAGATGAGAATCATCCCCATTCATGGATTCCATTTACAGGACCACTCAGCCTTTTGATGGTTTTATCTGGAATTAGACTCTGTCAGGAAATCTGGGAAGTCTGTCTGAATGGTTTAATTGTATCTATCTATCTATCTATCTATCTATCTATCTATCTATCTATCTATCTATCTATCTATCTATCTATCTATCTA
>JAUYWH010000018.1:24951313-24967669 GCA_034779795.1 Ctenopoma multispine
CTATCTATCTATCTATCTATCTATCTATCTATCTATCTATCTATCTATCTATCTATCTATCTATCTATCTAAAAGAATAAAATTGAACAGCTGTCATTTGATTAAATGACACTCTCAACATTGCATAACAGGAAAAACATTAGAGACTAAATCTACAAAAGAATCAAAGAACTGTGTTGGGAAAATAAAGACATATTCAGAACAAAAAAAACTATTGAAACCTTAATTTGAACACAAGCAGCACAGGCACATAAAACATGACAAACCAGGCCCTATATATTAATAATTAAATATTATTATTATTATTATTATTATTATTATTATTATTATTATTATTATTATTATTATTAATAATGGTTCATTTAAAAAGTTTAAAGTATTTTTTTCATTATTTCAAATTATTATTTTTCATTATTTACTTACAGTGCTGTGTGTTCTCTCACAAAACGTTCCAGCACACTTGAAGTTTGCCAAAGACCACCTTGACACTCCACAGTGCTACTGGCACAGTGCCACTGTATTTTCCCAGCTTTCTTCGGCTGTCTTCGTCCAAATGCTTACACACTGTCGCAGTTCTTTGTGAGTTTCCCTGTTTCTGCTGCAATGCATCAACGTTATGTGCCACAACTTTACTTGAGTCCAAATCATATCATAAATGCATGTTTTCCTTACATAGGAGTGTCCCAGGAGGAACAACCCCAGCGGCTGGTCTCAGAAATAAACGAACAGAATCAAGTGTCTGAGGCCTGTCCCATTTTTTACACAACATCAAATTAAGCTTTAAATGGTGAATGTGCTATTCAAATAAAATCAAATGTATTTAAAGAGCACATTCTAAAATCAACCTAGGTTCATCAAAGTGCCCTACAAAATAAAAGGCAATAAAGCAATGATAAAAGTATGAGAAACGCATTGATAAAATAAAGCATAAAAACAAATGTAGATAAAAAATAAATGTAATATAAAGATGAAAGTAGTAAAATATGTTTATAGACAAAAAATAGGAGCATAATAAATTAATGGGAAATATCCTTAAGAGCTCCTGAGAGCCACTGAAGTCATGAAATTAAGTTTTGAGTCTTGAGAGTTTGTTGTGAGATATAAGAAGAAAAGATGCAAGAACAGGTGTAGTGCTGTTTCTCTTTCTGAGTCATGGTTCTGGTCACATGACAAATGTTAAATCCTTTTAGCTGCAGCAGCTGCTGCAGGCGTCATAGAGCAGTGAACCAAGCAATAATAAAGTTGACAAGACAAGACAAAAAAGGCTAAAATACTTCATGGAGCTTGCTCAAGGAAACAAGAAGGTCAGGTGATGCTAGATCACTATGATTAACTCTTGTGATATTTTCCTTTAATCATTTATTAGTTTCGATCATTTCAACTTTTGTTTGAGTTTTTTATTCTCCTGCCTGTTTGGTGCATTTGACAGCTGTGCAAGCTACGATACACATGAGTCATCACTACTTTGAAGACAGCTGTAGTGAGTTGTAAAAATAAAAGGGACACTACACTGATCAAATGTAGCTGTCAGGATTTAAAAAGTTTTGTGCAGCTGACTCTTCTGAGCCCTCTCAAATTGTGGTATAATAGACCTGATTGTGGGGACGATTATGTATACGGTGACGACAGTCATCAAGGAAGCTGATAACAGTAGTCTACAGTGACCTTCTACCATTACCTGACCTCCCATTGTGTTGATGTGTATGAGCTGCCTTTGCCTGTGCCCCCTGTACAACTTAACTTTAAGCTAGGTGATTTGATTTTACCTCCTGAAATGCATCTTTTCAATTGTAAGTTGAAAGTGAGCTCTCCTCTAGCACCAGCACAACATTATTCTGGTGTGAAGTGGCATACCTTGATAACTTTTGGGTGGACTGCCACAACATTTAGTTCAGGAAATAGATCGCCTGCTCTTTGTTGATCACTACCTCCAGGTCCACCAGCCAGTTTGACATATTCATTGATATATAATGGCACACAATATGGCACAGACATCCACTCGTCCAAGGAAATTAATTCTTATGATTTTCCAGGGTGTGCCCCTTATTTCTCCTAATAATGGCAGGGATCAGCTCCAGCACTCCCATGACCCCTAACTAGGCAAATAGTTTAGATAATTGATGGATGGATGTACTCATGGCTTTTCCACAAGCTAAGAGGCCATCGTGTTTGACTTCATATTGCCAACAACTACAGACTACCATGAAATATCTTGAGACATGTTAATAAAATGCTAAATCTTGTCAATGTCTTTGTTGAGGTTATTTCACTGCAGGATTGTTTCCGCTTGTCTCAGCTCTAATGACAAAACAGATATTGGAAATTAGTCTGATTCTAGGGACAAGGACAAAAAAGAATGTTCCTGTCTTTATTGCTGTCAGGTGGAGGCATCAGCCAGCCCGACACATTCATCTCACTTTATAAGAACGAGCTGGTTTCATGCCATCCACCTCACTCATGTAGCCACAATTATCCATACATTAATAAAACCTGACTGGTTATTACTGGGAGAAAAAGAAAGCGAGAGAGGAAGGGGGAGTGGGAAAATGTAGGGCTGTACAATGAACAATCTCCGGATAATTAACAGGAAGATAAACAAAACATAAATTTGGATATTGCATTTATTTGGACTACCACTCAAATATGTGTGAACCACGTTATTTTAATTAAAAGATAAATCTATGTGACATGCTGCTTCCCAGTTAATTATTCAGTGCTGTACAATAAAAACAAAATCCATTAAATATGCCACGCTCCCTATTTCTCCATTAACAGTAAAAAGCGCTCATCCTGGGGACAACATTTCAAATTCAGCTGCCGGTTTGGGTTTTTTTTCTTCCTTTTGTCTTTTTGTACATTGCATTTTTTTCCGCTATTCCCTTCACTTTACATTGCCTCTTAGTGAACTGTAACTAAGGTAGTTATTGTAAATTCTAATTCTAAAATTCTAATCTTCATACAGCAGCTATGCACCATGAATTTACATTTTTCCATTTTAACTTTTTAACAGACAGTAGATTTTTTTGGTTTTGGTGAAGCAAACATCCGATGCATTGGAATTGTCTTTATTTCATAAAATCAGCTCAGTTGGTGGGTTGGCTGTTAGAGTAGTTAGATAGCTAAGTTCCCTGGAAATACACGCTTACGCAGTTTTGCAACGAGTCTCAGATCAGTCCCAAATCTTTACCACATCTGTAGAAGGAGACCCAGGCTGCAAAAAAAAAAAAAACAACTTAATATTCCTTTAATTTTATCTTGTTAGCGAATGAGTGAAACATTCCAGGAAGACATTAACTTCACTGTCTTAATGCTCCATCTTCTTTGGTGGCGTGATTGACCAGCGTGGTGTGAAGGGATTCAGACACAGACACAGTGGTTCCCAGAGGTAGAGGCTTTATTGCAGAAAGAACACCGGGTAAATCTCAACTGCTTCAATGTACATGAGCACATGTCTAGCATTCAGAAAGAGTAAACAATCAAATGTTTGATAAACTCCATTTAATGAAAAGGTGTTGGCATTTCTCAAACGGATGTGTGGTAATAAATACTGACCAAGGATCATTTTTTTCTTTTAAATACAAAGTTATCTACTCTTAATATAAGTTTGTGTTTTCAACAAAACCCTTCTAACTTTTCCTCTCATAGGCTATAGACATTGTCTTCATAGGAATAAGGAATGTGGGCAGGTTTTCAGCAAGGATTGCATACCACTAGAAACTATTGCAGGCTAAAATAAATGGGCATGTTTTTTTTATTTTCTTATACATTTTTTTCTAGCACCAGTGATTATACTTGAGCAAACTGTGTGTGCTACTTCAAAGGAAAGCTTGATGTGGATCCAACAGCATGGGGACGATGGAGTGGATTATTTTGGGATTACAGCAGGGAGGAAATAAAATGGTATCATTCTCGGGGTGGACAAAGAGTACAAGTCACAGAGGAATAACAACAAACGGCGTTATCCAGTGTCGAAACAAGACACATAAATGATTCCCTCATCTGAACAAAATAATGAAAACATACTGATTCACATGCTTTAAGCTGTAAAAGCCTGTGTACAAAAACAATGGAATGTGTACTTTTTTTTGAAAGATCACTGTGGAGTTTTTTTTTGCTAATATACATAGAGATTCAGCACACACTCACACATATACACACATCCAGAAAAGCAAGCTACAGTCACCAAAAACACAGTAGTGCATAGAAACCTATAGCTTATACTACATTAAGTAATCTGGATCTTACAGGGGAGAAAGACCCTACACAGTTTGCTGTATAACTGTAAGGAAGGAACAGCCCTGCTGGTTACTGGAAAAAAAAGTAAATAAAATACAGTATTTCACGTGTGTCGTTTTTTGTAGGGCTGAAGTAAATTCTAATGAGACAATAACATCACAATTACTGCAGTCCTGGTGAATACTCACCCTACTCTAGTACCCTCGATCACATACTATTTACTTTTGTCCTCTATACTTTCCACTTCCTGCTATTCTTTTTTCTCTTCATCCATTCATGCATGCAGGGGAACTGCATTTATTGTATGTGTGTGTGTTGTGTTGGACTGTGAACTCCTTTAGGTAAATATGTGGCACTAAGGCCCTGGGGTTTTTAAGAGTTTAGCCCTCCCACCCCACCGCTACATGTGTGGGAAGATATTGACTTTCTTAAAGACGGGATAATTTCTCTTTATCAGAAAAACATTAACAACCCCCCCTCAAGCCCTCAAGCCCTACCAACTACACAACACAAAGCTTCATACTTTCTTATTCTCCTGCCAGCACAACAAAGTGCAATCAAAATTGATACTTTTTTTTGTCCTTTAAACAATCTAGCTTCATTTTACAAGATCAAAACATTCTGTTTTCAATGTTTTATGTTATGTTTCTCCCCCACGAGAATAAAACCCCTATGAATAAAATATAAAACACTACTTATACACAGTAAGAGACTGTCTTCTTTGAAAAGACAAAAAGAAAGGGTAGTATAATTAGAGACATAAAGCACGGTAAAGTGAATAATCTGTTTTTTGTCACACCCTATGTAGCAACTTTACAAGAGCTTATCAAAGGATGAGATTAATCCTGCTTTTTGTCTGATTTAATGCCAAAGTGCCTCTGTCAAACCATTCAAGTGAAGAAGGAAGATGTCACACACCGTTTTATATGTACAGAACACAGCTGGTTATATCTGATCTCTGTTTCTGAAGCACATGTAGAACTCCCCCCCAACCCCCTCAGCATTGCCTAAGTCTTCGTCAAAGTACCAAACTCCCATCCATCATCGTAAAGCTCCCAAGCTAAAACGGTCGAAACTCCCCATCAGTCTCTTATGTGGAGCCTGTAAGGTGACCTCCAGACACTGAATTGCCAAAAGCAGAGTAGAACAAGCCTTAACGTTGGCTAATGGATGCTTTAAATATGCTGCTGATTGATTTGTGTTGAATTTTCCAGGCCATTCCTACAATGCTGGGCTTATATTAGAAAGAGTTAAAGTGAAAGGGAAGGAAGAAGGAGAGGAGGAGGTGACTTGAGGTGCTCGGGTCAGCTGATGAGACTCGACTTGACCCACCCGGCGTACTGTCCAGAGTCGGGTTACCACTGTAGGAGCCTGAGTGTGTCTGTGTGTGTTTGTGCGTGTGTGTCGCTGAATTGATTTCCTCTGCAATGACAGCTCCAGTCAGGCTGGCACCAAGCCCCCCCTCACCCCCCAACCTCAACCCCCTTCTTTTTCCCTTCTATTCCCAACACACACACACACACACACGCCACTATTGCCACCACTGACCCTGCAACACACACACACACTGCTCATCACTGGCCCTGAGAAAATGGCAGCCTCTGGTGTTATGTTCTAGGGCAGCGGTGGTGGTAGTGGTGTGCATTCAGAAGCTGTCCTCCTCCTCCTCCTCCTCCATCATCCATACAGTAACTGTTCTGCTAAATCGTTTACATGGATCATTTTTCTGATAAAAGCATTATTTTTGGAGAAATGTCTCTCTAATGATTTTAGATTACCTCATCTGGCTTCCCTCTTGCTTTGTAGCCTCCCTCCTCCATGATTAGTCTGAAAACTTCAATTTCAGTTAAATTTCTACTCTTAAACATGATCCACTGTGCTCAGTAAAAAAAAAAAAACTTAATCAGTAAATCACAAATACATAGATTATGTTTTCTTAGTAAGTGTCCAAAGACTTCTAATACCACACATAAAGTATGTTTACTTTGTGTTTATATTTTAGGAAGTATGGTCTATCCACAACGCTGCTTGTCTGCTCTTTTGTCAATCACATTGTCTTGTCATCATTCGGTCGACTATTTCAGTTGTGTTAAAAATTTGTTTCCTGGATGCCATTAACCTGCTCACAGCTGTTTCACTCTTGATGACAAGATGCAGCCTCCTCGTCAAATGGCACAAACATACTCCCATGGCTTCCATCTGCTCCTGTTGATGGCTGATTAGATGTAACACTGCAATAGGCGTCATCAGTGTTCTTCCCTGGGACTTCGGACTCAGGACGGGAGCGTTTGAAGCGTCGGTCGGGGTACTGGCTGTTGTCAAAGGGCATGCGGTGCACACACAGCACGTGAGTCTTCAGGTTGCCCTTCTGGGAGGCACTGTAAGGACAGTAACTGCACTTGAACGGTCTCTGGCCTGGAGAAAGAAGCGGATAAATAAAATATTGTTATCATATTAATCTAAACCAGTGGTTCTCGAGGCAGAACAACTCTAATTTGCTAGAGATTTACCCAAGAGGATGTATGAGTAATTAAAAAAATAATAATTTCACATGGTCTCTCACCATAGAGAGTTTCTATGTACAATGTTGGTAGATAAACACACAACAAACGTCTTCTAACACAGGGACCAATAGTCAAGAGTCAAAAGTTTAGGTGGCTAATGCTATGATACAGGTCTGTAACATAAGAACATCTCAGAGGCACTGATAAAACCAGACAACTTCACACAATAGGATTTATAATAACAACCAGGGTTAGCAGCGGCTGGAGCTAAGGGAACTGGTATCTAACCAATAATTTACAGTTACAGTAGAAGGCAATGTTAGCTATAAAGGGCTAAACTGCATTGGCAGTTCCTTTTTGACATGGTTTTATTTCATGGGTCCACAAATATCAACGTTAAGGTTGTTAACACATCTGGATGTTGCTGTCCCACCTAAACAACAATATGTGTCGTCAGTGTCACACGTGCCAAAGTATAAATGGGTTCAGCAGTGCCTGCGAAGGGATGCTAAGACTGTTTTGTAAGTGAACGATAAGTGGATAACCCTATTCAGGGGACAGGCAAAATGCCTTCAAGAACCTGAAGCAAGTCCATCTTGAGGTAGCAATTTTGTGATAACCATGGATTGGATGACTACACACATACAGTGCAATCTTTAAAGTTCATAAAACAAAATAATTTCCCTGTCCACCCCCATTTCACCCTCCATTTTCTGATATGAGTAAATTGTTAGGGTCCAACCATTAAGGCTTTTTGTCAGATAACTAATTTGGTTCTTCTTTGAAAACCAATTTTGTTCACAGATCACAGAACCTGTAAACCAAACCATTTCAACTGCAGAATTTCTACGTCTCACTGGGCATGATGTCAAAGAACAACAGAGCAAATAGACAAGATGGTGGATTGCATGTTATAGATGCAGGGAAAGTTTAATTAGAGCCTTCAGCCCCTGCTGAAAGTCAGCATATGTCCATGCTAAAACTAAAAGTTAAGTTTTGTTCTTTGTCTTCTCTTTTAATACAGATCTCACCACACTTCTTTCTCGGATCTTGAATCTGGTTCAATTTAAGTTTATTTTAATGATATTTTATTAATTCTCCTGGGGAAATTATTGTAGACAGGCCTTTGAAGGATTACCAGGCAGTACATGTCGGTACTATGGTTTCCATTTTGGTGTCTTGTCTAGGGACACTTAAACATCTAGTCTGATGGGACTGGGAATTAAGCCACTCATCCTCGGGTTAGTAGATGGCTGTTCTACTTAGCTACTTGCTGTCTGTGTTCTTGCTGGTAAAATCCTCAAAACTTACTTGCTTCTTATGAGTAGTCAAAAACTCCACAGTTTCAAATATTTGATTCCAATATTCTGTGATCATGTAAAGACGGTGTACCTTTTTAATCACCACAGAGCATCGTGCTACAGTGAAACATTTCACCACCTTGGTAGAGACAATTTATCTAATTGCCTTTAAAGGACACAATAATAGGAGTGATATTAACAATAGCGAACAAAAAATGTCAAAAAAGAAGAATCACTATAAAATTAAATACAGTACATGTGAGGGCACATTCCTGATGAATTGTGTTGCCATGATGACTTTCCAGACTGATAAAATCTTTCCTCAAAGAACCATAATCCACTATCTACTCTCTAGTCTCTGCTGTGGGGGAGCCTGGTGTTTCCCTGTGGGGAGTGACAAGGACAGAGCCTATAAATGAATAAATATCAATACTGAATTTATTCTACAGTCACATAATAGTCCATTTCACATGAGTTGAATGACTGAAATACAGACAGATAAACATCCACTCTTACACCTACAGGCAATTTAGTCTTCTAAATGTGTGTTAACAATATGATGTGAGAGTGAGAAACATAGACTGGGAAAAGGGTAAAGTTGAGGACAAAGAGGAGAGGAAAAGCGATTTTCTCATCTGCACCACCCCAGCAGCACTGCCAGAGCTTTTTTATTGATACAAATACATCCTCAAAACATTACCCAGCATTTAATAACTCGCCTCACTTTGTGCAGTCAGACAGCTCCCACCAATTCATCTGAACTAAACTTTTGCAGCTCCCCAAGTCGATATGCATCTTCTAAAGAGCGTGCATACATCTAGTCCCCTGAACACAATAGCAGAGCAGGAGCGAGGCGAGGTATTTTTTCTCTATCTCCCCCCGTTGCCACAGCTCCAGCACAAAATGTTCTCTCTAGATTGAATCTGATCATCACTGCAGCAAACACAATGGCCCTTAATAGCACCAGCCGTTTGTTTGAGGGATGCCGATTACACCGCCATCATAACCCACTTCACTTAGCTCACTCACTCACCGACAGACAGAGAGGACAAAATGGAGAGGGAGGGAGGAAGGACAAGGGAGGGGCCCAATGAAGGGAGGGTTTCAGCCTTCCATAGCACTTATTAATAACAGTACATTTGCAGTTACCCCCGCTTTTTTCCCTCTTTCTGTTATTCAATTTGAGATGCTCTAAATAAAATTACATATGGGGTTTAAAAGAGGCGCGGGGATAGGTGCAGGGAATATAAATAGGTAAAAGGCCAGGAATTAAAGAGGAAACAATCTATTTGAAGCACTCACAGGCATACACATGGGGTTAGTGCGAGTGAGTGCACAGTCCACTTATATGGACGCATGCTAAAGCACACACGCACACAGGCGGGTTGCGAGGATTGCAACGAGGCAGCGCAGGATGTGCGGAAGCAGCTACTTTGTGTTTGGCAATCTGACACAGGCTTTGCAGCCTCTCTGGCTTTCTGATATTACATTGTTTGCTTCTGAGCCAGACAAAGGGGATTGCTACAAGTTTGGAGGCTTTGGATGTTCCAGTTGTCTGAATTTCCAGATAAGCTAGTCGGCGGCACACAATGAAGGGTCCCTTTTATTCATGCGCAGTTTAATTTCACACTCTCTTACATTACGTTAAGTCCGAGAGGCAGAATATCTTATCCCATTTTACACTTAGGGAGAGCAAGTTATGCCTCCCAAACAACTCAACTTGTTTTTTTCTCTTTCTCTCTCTGTGCTTACTTACAGTTTGCCTCCATGGACTTATTTAAATAAATACAAATCAAGCTTGGTTTTATCTCCAGGGAGATGTTTAGATAAAAAGAGAGAGATTGTAGTTTGAATTGTATGGCCTGAAAAAAAAAAAAAAAAAAAAGTTTGGATAGGATATATAAACTTGAGTTAGTGTTGAGATTGAAATTGACTTCTTCAGAGCAACTTTGAAACACACAGGCTATACTTTGTTATGGATAAAAAATTAAAGAGAGGCTTTTACTCACTCCATCACACACACTCACACATGACCAGCTTCTGTGAAGGGCCAAAGTTGCTATCATTAGTCCATGTCCTCTGTTCTGTGCCAGTAACCAAAACAGACCTATTGCTGACTGTGGCCTGGCAGCACCAACGCTAACCATTTTCCGCCATGCTTTCCTTTATTCTTTTGTTGATTTCTGTCACACACTTCTCCCTATAACACATTGTGTAACTACATGTGAAACCAGTACACATGTAAAGTTATCACTTGTGACGCCATTGCGCTGTTAAGTAGTCATCATCTGTTATCAGCTCCATAGATAGATATGGACTAGTAGGGTGGTTTGGGTTACTACAGCTGCTAGATGTTGCCTATTGACCACCTCTACAATAAGAGCCTACTGGCCTACATGTGAGTCATTAGGTGCCCTACTGAACCAAAGCTCTGGGTCTGTGATGACGACTTGAATTTGGTGGAGTTGCTGTTGTAATTTACTGTTTCAATCCCAGTTTTGGCAAAACATTTGCTTTCCTTTATCTATATTATACAGTAATGATTCAGGTTGGACTTGCCTTTGTGTTTCACTGACTCTTTAAACAAACATTACCAAACTGTAGTGTTGTGGTTACCTAAACCATGGGATGCAAGATGCAAACCCCTCTTTTCCAGGTCTTGACCATTAACTGGCAAGATAATTTACAGTCACAAATGAGCTGATACCAAATCAATAACATGTGAAATCCTAACCCGAAAACAAAACCAAAACCTTTCTGTAATCTTTACTTATCTTTAGTGTTTTTCTTTCCTAAAATTAACCATGCACACGACTGTGGAGTTAAAGTCGTGTATGAGTTGTGACACTCCCCAGTGACATTATACAGTCTACAGTATGATTTCCTGCCGGCCTGCACACTTGGGTATGTAGATATGACAGTGCTGGCTTGGTGTTGTGATGTCTATGGGGAGAATCAAGATTTGCTGAAATTCTGTTATACCAGGCAGCAGACAGTGGTATTAGCTCAAATTTCACTTCAAATTTAAACAAGAAAGCTCCAAAGCTTTTCTGAAATCTTTGTTCTCTGATTGCTAAATTGTACGCAATTCACAGAACAAAAATGTAATTGGTATACACTTTCTTCGTTACTTGTTTTCTGTATTGCGCTTCTTCTTCTTCTCATTTAGAGGAAAATCACCCGTTTCGATGATTTAATGTGGACGGAGGTAACTGCACAAACAAGCTTAAACGCCTGGTGTGGACACATGTTGTTTATGCAAGAAAACATAATTTCAGAATTTAGCCAGCCTAATGTAGATGTAGTCAAAGATATGTATTGATAGAGGAGTGAAGGGAGAGGAAGAGAGAAGAGAAACAGTGGTCTTGTTTTCTTATAGTGGTGCATTATCTAAGCCTGTTAATTAACCCCCTAAGGCCCTCTCCATGGAGATCAGAGGAAAATGGGGTGAGGAAATGGGGAGGGGTGCAGGGGTGGTAGTGGGAGGGGTGTGGTGTGGAGAGATTAGTTCAGTGTTTGTGTGCATGTGTGTGAGTGGAGGAAAAGTGCTCATGTTTCACCTGCCACACGTACTTCCTCCATCAGTCCCACTGTAATTATCTTATCTACCTGTGAACACACACAAACACCCACACACAAACATACACACTGTGATGGTGGTAAAGTCAAGATGGACCTCTTGATTTCTTGTCTACATTCCCTTTATAGGTCTTGCTCCTTTTCCACTGCAATAATTTCAGATATTTGTAGCTTTCAAAATAAAACACCCCTCTTTTATTTGGCTTGTTATTTGAAGTGACACAGAGAAGTGACAGGGGAGATGCTGATATTGTATTGAAGCTGTAACTTACCCAGACTGCACTTATATAGAATGCTTTGTGGCCATATTTGAAAAAAATACGCCATGGCTCTTGAAAAGTATTATCTCGCCTGAGTCTTGAAAGAAGAGCTATCTTAAGACTGCAACAGATGGCAGTGCTGGCATCAAATGGCATTTAACGATGGCTGCATTTGGTTGGGTGCCAACACGCTGTTTCTGGTCTTTATGTGCCTCTCTATGTGTGTATGGCAGGATATTTCTTTGTGCATGGGTTTGCATATGTACACATTCACACATTCTCTGATATAAGTACATCAGTGAATCTGCTCTGCAGTATGTGTTTGGGTAAATGTTTGGGATTATATACACCGTCTACGTGTGTGTTTGTAATAGTGTATTTTTGTGGGTGTAGAACATATAAGAGGTAAAAAAGGGAAACTTGGTAAACACAATTAAAGGATTTAAAGTATGTGAGTGCATGCACATTTTCGTTCCACAGTAATGTGACTTTTCTTGACAGAGTTTAGTGTATAGAAAGACGCACAATAGCAATCACGTATTTTGCAAATCAAGTGGAAGAAGAAACTTGTCAGTGTAAAAGTTAACAGTGTGAGTTATGTAAAAGAGAGAATAAGAGGTAGACAGAGATGCAGATATGTAGAGAGTTTGTAGGCAGATACAGAGATACACAGAAGGTGTGAGCAATTAAATGTGCTAAACCATCTGTCCAATAACCTGCATGCATGCTGTGGCTCCTGGATTACTCAGCAAACCACAGCTACACCCTCACATTCAGACACATGAATGCGACACAGATTCAAAGGCATTTCACAAATCAAACGTCTACTGTATTTAGATACGTATCTGTTTGTTTCACAGATGTATCTGTATCTACTGTATATACGTGTTTGCCGATCCTCAACTCAAAATGTGCTGCAATATTCTGTGTACTTAATCATACTTATTTGCATGCTTTTAAGTCTTTGAACCTTTGTTTTAACCTCAATTCATTAAATAATACAGCATGAATTACATCTGATCAGAACCATCAATAAAAGTATGAAATAAAATAAACCTAACCTGAATGTGTACTGCACCGTTGTGCAACGCTGATGCACAAACATGGTCTATATAGATGACTCATCAAGAGTAAATTTTAACTTTAAACTTTTTAACTTTAACTAATTCATTAAAAAAATCTGGAAAATAAAAAGCAAACCCTTTTTATAAATCAAGTGCTGTAGAGAGGTGAAGGTAAAAATGAGCTCTGTGAATCACAATGACTGTATTGTGTCTGGAGAAAGTAAGGAGCAGCATTTGATGACAAGGACACTTTTACAACTGTTAAACGGGGGGAGTAGAAATGTGTTTTGTTCACTGAAAAGATCAAATACTCACTTCCTTACAATAATAAATGTGATTGATGTTGTGACACTGTCATTGTTAAAGCACATTGTCTCACACTGTACTCAAATGTCTGTCTCCTGCATGTTGTTGTCCCATCTAACCAGCCCGTCCTTCTCCCTATGCAGACTATTGGTGGACTATAATACATCATCGCTCAAACACTGATGCAACTGCAGCCAATCGACATCTCTGTGTGTCTTATATACTGTACTCGTTTTCCACCAAGCCTGTTCCAGGGCTGGTTCGGAGCCAGTGGTTCATTTCAAAACAGTTTTTTTTATTTTATATGTTTCAGTTATTTTATTATTCTAGAGTAGCACCAACACTTTACTAGTCTAGTAACCAGAACTGCTTGCATTAGGGGCTGAGGCTGGATTATTTTCACCGACAAGATGAACTAAAGTTTTGTAAAGACAAAAATCAGTGAATGATTTATTACATTTTGTAACTGATGTGCGATTGATACCAGCATAGTTGATGCTAGTTAGATAGTGAAAGGCAAAAGCTAACAAAGACTAACATCAACATACTACACAAAGTCCTGTTATTTGTAATGTTCAGTTATTAAGTTACAACAACAACAAGCAAATTATTTGTATTTGCATTTACATTTGACCAATAAATTCAATTGTATTCTATGAGGCAAGACAAGGCAAAATAAGGACTTAATAACTGTGGCCTGGGTTTGCATCCAATGATTTTTATTTTGTTTTGTATATACTGTTTTACCCCCAACCACCTCCAAAAATAAATATATTTACATTACTTCAAACAGCCTGAAGGGAATTTATCTTTCTCCCTATTTCCTCTGTTGAATTAAGAGCATTTCCCTCAACGAACTGGCGTGTTAATAGAAAATTGGCCTGAAGTTTGGGGAATAACGATTTGATCTGTTTCCTAGCTTAACTAGAGAAAACCAACACACAAATAACACCAAGGGAGGCACTTAAGGAGAAGAGAGGAACTGTCGGGGGGAGCAGGGTGGAGGGGAAGGAGCTTTTTCAGCATCAAAGCCAGCTAAAATGTCTCCACCAGGGACTAGGTCCCATGTTAAATACTGAACTAGATTATTAATTGCTGTACCAGTAGGACCTGTTAATAAGAACCCAGAATAGCAGCGCCTTCCTTTCTGTCTGTTGCTCTCTCTTTTCTGGAGTCTGCTGCTGTTCTTTTTTATGCTTGTGCTCAAAAATTGCGTGATACACTCAGTCACTCATCTATTTCCTCTCGCAGTCAATGATTCACTGATAGCCTAACAGGCACTCGTTGGTTCTCGCTCGCTCATACCTATTTTTGCTCATCGCTTTTCCACTCAAACCTTCTTTCACTTTTTAACCCACTCCTTCACTCGCTAACTTCACATTTTAATACTTTTACTTACTGTTTTGCAAGCACTAACTCACTAACACAAATAGTAAGTTATTATTGTCTTTCATTCAGTAACAAACTAATTTCTTCATACATTTGTTTTAAATTCTCATCCGCTTACTTGTTTGCTGACATATTTTTTCACTCGTTCATTCACTCGCCTGTTTTCTTTCTTTCATTCACTTCTTTTATTTTGTTTGCCAACATGTTCTTTCATTCATTCACACCTTCCATCACTTACATTTTCTTACACACACTTTGCATTGTCAAACAAACAAAGTCTTCAGCCGTGGTTTCATTAATTGATCCACTCATCTGTTTTCTCACCCGTTCAACTCAGCTTTTGTAGAGGGGCTGTCTGTAATTATATGTGTGTGTGTGTGTGTGTGTGTTTGTGCAGACTACACGCCCAACCTTGTCTTATTTTTCCTCAGAGTCCCTGCTGAACTGAGGGAGGCACAATCTGCTGCTGACCTGTCACTGTACACAGATAATGGATGCCCAACTGCATGTGTGTGTGTGTCTGTGTTTCTCCCCAGTAAAGCGAACGAAAAAAAAAGGAGGGCAGTGGGGGTTGATAGATATGCCGGCCACCTGCTTCTCACTCACATTTTGACACGAAGAGCTCTGCTGCATTAATCATCACGAACTTCCTTTGACCTCAAAACACAGCGATAACAGCTAAAAGTTCGAGCAACAGTTGAAACCAACACAGCATTTGTTTAATGCTGATTTAGCATTTAGACTATACAGTATGTGCCGAA
Source organism: Ctenopoma multispine (assembly GCA_034779795.1). Taxonomy (NCBI): domain Eukaryota; kingdom Metazoa; phylum Chordata; class Actinopteri; order Anabantiformes; family Anabantidae; genus Ctenopoma; species Ctenopoma multispine. The sequence goes on from JAUYWH010000018.1 coordinate 24,966,714, forward strand.
ATCTGAATATGTGGAATGAGACCCTTTAAAGGGCCCCTATTGTCTACAAGGATCCCTGCATTGGTCTAGCAGTAACATTATAACTTGAAGATCTTCAAGAACAACTGGGAGATGAAACGTTTAGACTTGTCACTGGCTCAGATATTGTTATATTACCTCTGAGCAAAGCACTGCAAGATCTTGTAATTTTGTGCACAGTGATGGAAGTATGAGTTTACTTTTCAGTTTTTTCTTCATTGGTTGCTCACACTACAGAACTTGTCCAGATGGCATCACCTGAGCTGAAAACTCCTCTCCAGGTGAGTGGCATGTAATGCAAAACATATCTATCTCACGGAAGCATCTACATAAAATCGCTTGACTTTGTTGTGATGGGGACCAGAGCACTGAAACCAGCCTCTGTCACGCATGAATCTGGTGCATCCATGACTCACAAAGTGTTGAGAGTGAGTGCTCGCCCTTTCACAAGCCAAAACAGCTTGTATCTATGTTCAGCATAGCATCTCTTTGTGACGAAATTTGATTTAACACCCACAAGCACATCCTCAGTTTGGAGGTAATGGGTCCCTCACTCATGCAACTTTTGCAACATATTCATTAACCTCTGGGAATCAAGATCTCATTTCCCCCTGACTCAAGAGAATCAGCCTGCATCATCCAGGCCAAAATCTCCACCAGGTATCATGTCTTAACCCCTTTCATTTCTTCTAATAATTCATGATTAAGGAAGGTTAGGAACTCTCTTATGTGATTGTGAAGCTCAATGAACTAAGCTATGGAAAGCCAGAGAGCTCTTAATTCGCCTGCTTCCCCTGCCGTTTGTTGTTTAAAATTAATTTTATATCACCGGACGGTGTTTATAAATGCCGATGGAAACGGCACCAGGCGTTTAATGAACGCCTGGTGGCGTTTATAAACGGCAGTTGGTGCGCATGCGTACGTCTGCCGGCAGATGG